>JXCR01141330.1:452573-626390 GCA_002079205.1 Phalaenopsis hybrid cultivar
TATATATATATATTATAACTTGTAGAGTTATGATTGAACGATTAATAATGGTAATTTAATAAAAAAATTTTAAAATATCACTGTTAGGTTTGTGATAATATATGGATCCAGGTTTTGGGCAGTAAAAAGCCACTATTATTTTAATGATGGTAGTGAAATCTATTAAGGATGGAATAATTGAAATTGGACTTTGGTGTTTGGGACATGTACTTCAAGGGTAAGAAATTTGCCAGTATATGAGTATAAAAAATTAGTATCAAAAGATCAGGAGGAGAAACATTACACGTAAGGGTTTATGAACTAAAGTTATTTGAATTGACTATGAAGCATAGATTTTAGACTTAAGGGTTTCAGGCGTCTTTTTAGTTTTTAAAATAGTATTAAAGAGTTTAGTATGTCAAGAAACTCCCAAATCTCCTAAATACTTTTATACTTCAATTGGGATATCATCAAGTCCATACAAATTTGGGATAGTTACATACAAACCACCAAAAATTAGTATTAACAAATCCACCACTATTTTTCATCCATTTTTTAAACTCTCACTCAAATATCAAAATTCCTGGTAAAACTCCAACCCTTAGTCTTCATGTTTATCAAATTCTCAATAGTTTGATCGTGGCACGTGTAAATACATCAGTTCGGTAGTTCAAAAAATCACATAGAGTGCTTAATTTGTAAATATCAATGTATCAGGCGGTTTGTATGTAATTATCCCAAAAACAATTATATAATGTTGTATATGATTTGCATCAATGTAACATTTGTTAAATCTTTTTCATTTTAAAAAAATTAAAAAGATCTACAATTTCATTAGACTTGTATAGACACTTGTGTGCTATCCAACAACTTGCTCACCAACAACAACTATATCTTATCATTTGGAGTGCCAAGAGTTCGAAGTGTCTACGAGAAATAATTGTGACAGTCGACACAATAACAGAAAGCGGGAAACAAATAATGTATTTGACACATCAAAATGTACCTATAAGCTTACTTTTTCATCACATCCCTTGAAATAAAAAACGTGCACTTCAAAAATGTACAAGAAATATCAAAGTCTATTATGAATTTCACTACAAAAATTAAACAAACGAAATTTTTTTCCACATTCAATCAAAACAATCATAAGTTCATTAATTCATTCATGTATATCTTTTCGAAAAATGAATTTGAGAATTACAAAAAATTACAAATATTGCATATTTAAAAAAAAATAGAAAAGGAAAAAGAAAAGCTAATTCTCCTTTTGTCTTCAACCATCACCATATATCGAGAAAGCTACCTCTTTGTTGATTATCTTGATTGAGATTTTCATCAACCTCCTTCTATCATCTATAAGAACGAACAAGTGAACTAGAAACAAGGCAAATAAAACCAAATTAGCATTCATCTTAAAGATCGTTTAATCATTCTATTGCTCTCTGCTCTGCCCATTTCCTTGATTTATATAGGAGAAACCACTGGCCTGCAACCAGGATTGAATTCATCTTATGTGAAATGTTTATCCAACCTTCTATTTAATAGAGCCAATCTACAGAAAGCCACAATCAGCAAGATTTTGAATGAGACAAATGCAAGCTCAAAAACATAACTCTGATACCTAGTTAAACTGATGAAAAAGAACTTATCATAATTTATGCATTTCATCAAACAACATATCAACGCTCATGCACGCAGAAGTAGATAAGATAATGTATAAGAAACGGTTAAACTAACATAAACATCCACCAATCTTCATTAAGATGAATAATAAGTAAATAAATAAATACACTACAAGACTTTCAACCAGTCTTTAGAAACCTTCATCATAAGTCGCCTGTAGTCTGCATTGATCAGTTAGGAAGGAGAGTCAAGAGACTCCGATCCCTCCGGCCTCAACGCCCGCACTATGTTTGTGATGAATAATTAGAGTTTTACATCATCACCTGAGAGGTAGCGATGGTTGGCTAGGGAGCCGAACAATAAAGCTAAGACGTCAAGCAACGAGACTCTCTCATGAAAGGACCGACTAGAACGTCATGTGGTTTGAAAAGCGTCGGAGTCGAATGCTGACGTCGTCCATGGGAATGCACTTGATCTGGACAAAAGGATTTAGGGGTTGTAGGGGCGTGATCCTGCTTGGTGGTCAAGGGTCCGTAGAGGCATGACCACATAACAATTAAGGTATTAAAACCTCGAACGTCTACACTACGTCGTTGAGGACTGACGTCGGGCCTTATGTTATTCTTTGAGAGGTAGGTAGGTAGGTTGCTCTCATGAAAGGACTGACTAGAACATCCTGTGGTTTGGGAAGCATCTAAGTAGGTGGCTATAAAGTTGAAGATGTTCGAAGGCGAGTTGTTATCATAATAGAGCCGACTAGAATGTCGTGTGGCTCAAGAAACATCGCAACAGACGACTTTGAAGCCGTAAAGTCGTCATGAGACGAGACACCCTTATGAAAGAACTGACTATAGTGTCGTATAGTTCGAGAGGTGTCAAATGCTGGATGGGCAAAGCAGTCTAGCAATCCAAGACTGGTTAGTAAGAACGAGCAAAGTGGTCTTCACCGTACGCAACATCATGGCATCGTCGGATATCAAATATCACGACCGGACACAGATCGACTACTACTTGAGATAGTCTAAACAATACGGCATATCGAGGGGCAAGGCTATGAGAATCGTCCTAGTCAAACATGGTGCCGAAGGGATCAGATGAACAAATCAATCCAATCCTATAGTACCTGTGGGCTAGCAAGGAGCTCAACTAGTGTGACATGATGTTGGTATCCTGCTTATGCGCTAGATAGGATATGAGGTAGATATCCCACCTATGCATATAAAGTGGTACAAGAGATATGTACACTGATTCTGCATCAAGCGAGCAACCATACGACTAAATAGTCTGATGCAACATGCTTGGAATATAGTCAAATATCAAAGTATTCCGACAAAACATGGATAAGTTGTAAAGCCGATAAGGCATGTTGCTTGACGTGGCGGACAAAACCAACTAATGCAATCGAGACAAATATATGGTTATATGACCAGGATGATCTAACCACAATAGTGCTTCCACGAGCACTGATGAGACAACTCTCGCCGGGGATTCTCCCATTTAGCAAGCCAATTCTCACTAGGGAGGCATTGAGTGTCTCCCATTCAGCATGCATCTTCTCGATATTGCGATATGAATCGCTTACACTGTGGTGGCGTAAAGGTGGGCTTAGACTATGACGATGGTCAACCCAAGAAAATTTCTAGCCTTTAAGCTAAACCACATCCATAGAAGAATCTCAGTCGCACTCGTTCAAAGCGAGCATGACAAATATGTATTCCTCATTCACAAGGATAAACGAGACGTGTATATCAAGCATACTCACGACGAGCGGGTGTGGTAATGACGGAAGACAGGGTAAGAGAAGGGCAAGGCTTCTCTTATATTGATTGGTGACCGCACCAGATATAAGCCGTCTGTTGGACTTTCACTTTGCCCGAAATGTGAGCCTATAATCAAATTAAGAGCAATATAAGATTTATTGACTAATTTATTTGCGAGGTATGAGTGATTTTTTGACATATTCAGTCAAGCTTCAGAAATCTTCATCTAACTTAAACACATGGGTTCCAACGTTACTATTTAAGATGCAGTGTGATACACTTCCCAACCCTCTTCTCAAATAAATTAGTCTTACCTGTAAGATCAAGATGCTTGAGAGTGAAGAACTGTTTACAGGCTTCAAAATAGGAAAAACTTTTGATAAGCTGTGTAAAGTTGATAGGTTAATGGATGTGAGTTATTTGAGCATTGTGAAGCTGCCAGCTGGAACAAATGATCAATTTGCTGCTGCCATAGTAGTTGAAGGCATGGACGGGATGCTTACTAAAGATGAAGCGCTGAATCCCTTGTGTTACGAGGCTGAAGAAGTTGTTGCGAGGGCTGAATCTGGGATTGTAGCAGTGGTTGGTAGGGGCAAGCGACTGTTGCAGATTTAAGTCGAACAATCTCGACAGATCTACCAACGTCCTCGACGAAATGATCAACAATCGTTTCAGCAGATGTCTTATCAAACAGATGAAGGGAAACCTCTGAACATAAAAAATCGTTTGAACAAGATATATTCTTTTAAGGATGAGACAATCGAACAGATGTTTCAGAATTTGATAAAGGAACCTGAATTCAAGCTCCCTGAACCGAAGAAACCAGATGAAGTTGATGCAAAAGATCATCCGAAGTACTGCCCATATCACAGGCTGATCGAACACACCATAAAAGATTGTTTCACTTTTAAAGATTGGCTTGAAGAGAAGTTCAAGAGCGGGGGCATAATGATCCCGAAAGAGTATTTAAAAGGAACCTGAAAGCGGTTTTATCAATATGATTTCGGTCGATCTCAATGTCCCGCTTGACTCCGATGCAGCTAATAAAGGACGAAACGTCTTTTAATTGCTATTGTACTTTTTTTGGTTGTCAAAAGGGATGTTAGTGATCTCAATGTTTGCATGCCCCTTCCCTCTCACCGCAATAAATAAAGAAAGAACTTGTTATTTTTCAGAACTGTTCAATGTTTGGAAAACATGGTTAACAAAATATTCATAGTTCATCAACAAGACGATCAATGGAGTAATCAAAGATACAAATTCCAGCATTGTGAAAGAAACTATGACTTCAAGGGAGAAGAAAATTAATGCCTTAATAATTGAGTCACCCACTTTAAGGAATTCGGACTGGGTCCTAAGCTGATTTCAAAATACGATAGTGTGGTTGAAATACGAGTAATTGACTCGGGATATCATGAGCCTTTTAATTTCTTACCATGTGACTGGGCCCTCACTTTCGAACGAGTTATAATATTCTAAAATTCGTCTTAAGAAATATTTGAAGATTATTAGTCGGGGGAGTTTGAACATTCAAAATCTTTAACATACGTTCCACCAGATATAGTAATTCTCAAAAAACAAACGGAGCAAAAAAAAAATGTGAGTCCCCTGAGAAGAAGTTTGAGGTGAGCATAAAATCAAAAATTGGTGTCTCAATTCAGACATTCAAAATCTTTAAATCATGCTCTACAAGATATAGTAATTCTCAATAAAAAAAGGAATAAAAAAAAGAAAAATCTCCCTGAGAAGAAGCTTGAGGTGGATGTACAATAAAAAATTGGTGTCCAAATTTCTTCTTATTAATGAGACTTGGAATGCTCTCTTAAGGAAATTCTCCGGATATTATACTCAACAAAAAGTTTAGCAATCTTGAGTCTTTTGGTTGGTTATTAATTGACTAAGAAATATCTTTGGTAAGTGAAAAATATTTTGATCGCACGACCAAGTTTCTGAAATCTGCTTAGGGTCCGAANAGATTATTAGTCGGGGGAGTTTGAACATTCAAAATCTTTAACATACGTTCCACCAGATATAGTAATTCTCAAAAAACAAACGGAGCAAAAAAAAAANTAATAGATGCATTAAATATATTTTTGATAGATTTTTTTTAGGTATTATATTGTATTTATTGTAAAACTTACAGCAGAGTGCCAACATAAGTTCTGTGAAATCAAATTATAGCTGAAGGGTAGAGCTGCGACATTTTTTTTTATTTCCTTGTTTAGTTTCACATAAATTTGGTGTATTTGCTTTACTTTCATGTTCCATTCGGTTGCCTCTTTTAAAGATATGTGAATTTTTTATCTAATATTTCGATGGATATAGTTGGAAGTTACGTTTGAATACTTATATCCATCAAAACGTTTTGAATCTAAATTTGCCTGGGATATCTGTTTGAGAAAGAATGTTGAAGGATAGAGAGAGAGAGATGGAGAGAGAGAAGGCAATGACACAGCCTTGAATAGTAGAATTGCGTAATCTTTATTCATGAAATGGACTCCCTATGTGTAAGAATGAGTCAATAAAGAATTACATATTGTGCTCCTAAAATATAAAGATACATCGAGGGTGTCGTAGGATGGGGTCGGACAGTGACCTTCGGGCTTAGAGGTTATAGAGCTAGGTGGTTATAAGGCTAGGCAATCGAGAGGATGGGTGGCTATAAAACAACGCGGCCGCATGGTTGGGTGGTCGAATGATTATTTGCTAATAATCTGCATTAGCCGTTTTGGAGTTGAAGGGTTTGTTTCCTCTTCACGATATGTTGGGAGGTGACGGGCTCATCCGAACGGGCTTGATCAATTGGATTCTTGAAGGGTGATCCTTTTTCATCAGTTAGGGGAGTCCCGTCCCTACGATAAGGGGAACTGGCCGGTTGAGCATATGGTCTGGAACCATCTATGATTGGTCATATGAGCACACACCTTTTAATTCGTTTGTGAGATGACTTCGTGATTCGTGCTAGCACATTTTTGACGTACATATGAAGTTTTTCAAATTTTTTTCTTCTAGATAGTGACATCCGCGATAAGGACAAGAAATTTTTTTAAGAAGACAATCTCATATCAGCATTCATTTATTAACATCATAAATAAACTTGCTAGACTATTATGTCAATGATTGCCATATATAGGAATCATTGTGAATTTGCTCCTTTTTTAGATCTTCATCAGTTGCTCATAGCTTCATTATGGAGAAGGGGTCTGACTTCATGATAAGACCCTTAGATAAGGCCAGGATGCTAGCCGCTTTTGAGGTCAGATTGCGCCCTGCTGAGGGCTTACTGTAGAGAAAGAAATTGGTGAAGAGGTCAAGATAGATTAAAGATGCGAGGTGGAGTCATCAGATTCGATTCTCGATGCACTGGGGGTGGGGGTGCTTTACCCAAGTTTGTTGACCAGGCGGTTACAGCGGTCAATCCATCCACGAGGGCTCCCTTCAAAGTCCACTTCCAGCCAATTGTTGTGAATATCTCCCTCTTGCCCAATATTCAACAAGTTGGTGGTAATGACTCTCTATTCGACGGTATAGGGTTGGCAGAAGAGCTACATGGTCTGAAGTGAATTGGAGATATTAGGTAAACTGTTATCTTTTTTTCCTTTAACTTATCCTTTTTCCTTTTGTTTGATGCTTGTTGATGGTTCTTCGTTTGGTAGATGCAGATCCCTGCGCTTGACAATTATCGGCTGGCATCGGTGGTTCGATCTTGTGGACAGTTTTGGCTCTTGGAGAACTCATCGGCGGTGAAGAGGATTTGGTTAGTCATTTGGCTGGACGTGATGTGATTCGGGGCGAGACTCTTGAGTCATTTTGGTTGTTGCTTAGGGCCCTAGCATGTCGTCTAGCAGAAATAGAGGCCATCCTATCTCGTAACGACCAAGATTTATAGGCCTGACTAGAGGAAATGCTTGAAGAAGCCATCGCTCTTCACTATGGGATTGTAGGGCTCTAGTGGGATGCATTTGTCATGAAGGTCAGTTCTTAGGCAGACCAAATGAACGAACTTAAGCTCGGTGGCTAGACATTGTTTATGAGGTGAGTCAAGAGAAGCTTAGTCCTTGCCGAGGCAGCCGAGGATCAATTGGTCAAATGTTTCATGTCAGACTAAGGTCCCATTTGGGGCAACTTATTCGGGTGCAGCAGCGCTTTGAAAATGCCGTCGTCGTGTTGAAAATGCGTTCGTGCTGCGTTTTGGTGTTGTCTCGATACGCACTTCCCAAATTCGTTAATAGGCCTCGCCGTGGGATAGACCCCGCGTCCTGCGTTCGCAACTCACGTTAGGGTAAAGAATTCCTCCCTTGCCCTTCTCCGCTCTCTCTCGCCCTCTCCTTCTCTGATCTGCCTTTTGCTCCTTCACCCTCACCATGATTGCATCATATGAGGTATGTTTTCAGTATTAATTCCTTCTACTTCTTCGCCCTCCCTGATCTTCCTTCTTCCTTCTGCTCCTTCATCCTGAACATATGGCAAGTCCGATTTCTCTGTTTGTTTGTTTTCAGAGGTGGAGTTGCTAGCATGCTATTCTCTTAATTTTTTTCCAAGATTTATGAATTTTTAGTGAGGTTTCTTTATTTTGCACGAGAATGTTGGTATAACTACTGCGTAGCTATTTGGTTTTTCATACTTCGAACATTAACAATTTACTCGAGAATGTTGGTATAAGTAGTTCGAAGAAAAACTTTGCCATTATGATTGTTGCTCGGGAATGTTGGTATAACTATTGGAAGTGTTTACTTTCAGTGAGAATTAGAATTGTCACAGTGATCGTTTTCGATTCTTACAGTTGGCATGCTTTGGAAATCATAAATATTCCCCTTTTATCTTTCATCTGTTGCTATGGCATTTTGTGTCAAGGACTGTATTGATGGCTTNTATAGATTTTTTTTGGTATTATATTGTATTTATTGTAAAACTTACAGCAGAGTGCCAACATAAGTTCTGTGGAATCAAATTATAGCTGAAGGGTAGAGCTGCGACATTTTTTTTTATTGCCTTGTTTAGTTTCACATAAATTTGGTGTATTTGCTTTACTTTCATGTTCCATTCGGTTGCCTCTTTTAAAGATATGTGAATTTTTTATCTAATATTTCGATGGATATAGTTGGAAGTTACGTTTAAATACTTATATCCATCAAAACGTTTTGAGTCTAAATTTGCCTGGGATATCTGTTTGAGAAAGTGTTGAAGGATAGAGAGAGAGAGATGGAGAGAGAGAAGACAATGACACAGTCTTGAGTAGTAGAGTTGCGTAATCTTTATTCATGAAATGGACTCCTTATGTGTAAGAATGAGTCAATAAAGAATTACATATTGTGCTCCTAAAATATAAAGATACATCGAGGGTGTCGTAGGATGGGGTCGGACAGTGACCTTCGGGCTTAGAGGTTATAGAGCTAGGTGGTTATAAGGCTAGGCAATCGAGAGGATGGGTGGCTATAAAACAAGGCGGCCGCATGGTTGGGTGGTCGAATGATTATTTGCTAATAATCTGCATTAGTCGTTTTGGAGTTGAAGGGTTTGTTTCCTCTTCACGATATGTTGGGAGGTGACGGGCTCATCCGAATGGGCTTGATCAATTGGATTCTTGAAGGGTGATCCTTTTTCATCAGTTAGGGGAGCCCCGTCTCTACGATAAGGGGAACTGGTCGGTTGAGCATATGGTCTGGAACCGTCTATGATTGGTCATATGAGGACACACAACCTCTTAATTCGTTTGTGAGATTACTTCGTGATTCGTGCTTAGCACATTTTTGACGTACATATGAAGTTTTTCAAATTTTTTTCTTCTAGATAGTGACATCCGCGATAAGGACAAAAAAATTTTTTAAGAAGACAAATCTTGTATCAGCATTCATTTATTAACATCATAAATAAGCTTGCTAGACTATTATGTCAATGATTGCCATATATAGGAATCATTGTGAATTTGCTCCTTTTTTAGATCTTCATCAGTTGCTCATAGCTTCATTATGGAGAAGGGGTCTGACTTCATGATAAGACCCTTAGATAAGGCCAGGATGCTAGCCGCTTTTGAGGTCAGATTGCGCCCTCCTGAGGGCTAACTGTAGAGAAAGAAACTGGTGAAGAGGTCAAGATAGATTAAAGATGTGAGGTGCAGTCATCGGATTCGACTCTCGATGCACCGGGGGTGGGGGTGCTTTACCCAAGTTTGTTGACCAGGCGGTTATAGCGGTCAATCCATCCACGAGGGCTCCCTTCAAAGTCCACTTCCAGCCAATTGTTGTGAATATCTCCCTCTTGCCCAATATTCAACAATTCGGTGGTAATGACTCTCTATTCGACGGTATAGGGCTGGCAGAAGAGCTACATGGTCTGAAGTGAATTGGAGATATTAGGTAAAGTGTTATCTTTTTTTCCTTTAACTTATCCTTTTTCCTTCTGTTTGATGCTTGTTGATGGTTCTTCTTTTGGTAGATGCAGATCCCTGCGCTTGACAATTATCGGCTGGCATCGGCGGTTCGATCTTGTGGACAGTTCTGGCTCTTGGAGAACTCATCGGCGGTGAAGAGGATTTGGTTAGTCATTTGGCTGGACGTGACGTGATTCGGGGCGAGACTCTTGAGTCATTTTGGTTGTTGCTTAAGGCCCTAGCATGTCGTCTAGTAGAAATAGAGGCCAACCTATCTCGTCAGGGCCAAGATTTATAGGCCTGACTAGAGGAAATGCTTGAAGAAGCCATCGCTCTTCACTATGGGATTGTAGGGCTCTAGTGGGATGCATTTGTCATGAAGGTCAGTTCTTAGGCAGACCAAGTGAACGAACTTAAGCTCGGTGGCTAGACATTGTTTATGAGGTGAGTCAAGAGAAGCTTAGTCCTTGCCAAGGCAGCCGAGGATCAATTGGTCAAATGTTTCATTTCAGACTCAGGTCCCGTTTGGGGCAGCTTATTCGGGTGCAGCGGCGTTTTGAAAATGTCGTCGTCGTGTTGAAAATGCGTTCGCGCTGCGTTTTGGTGTTGTCCCGATACACACTTCCCAAATTCGTTAATAGGCCTCGCCGTGGGATAGACCCCGCGTCCTGCGTTCGCGACTCACGTTAGGGTGAAGAATTCCTCCCTTGCCCTTCTCCGCTCTCCCTCGCCCTCTCCTTCTCTAATCTGCCTTTTGCTCCTTCACCCTCACCGTGATTGCATCATATGAGGTATGTTTTCAGTATCAATTCCTTCTACTTCTTCACCCTCCCCGATCTTCCTTCTTCCTTCTGCTCCTTCATCCTGAACATATGGCAAGTCCGATTTCTCTGTTTGTTTGTTTTCGGAGGTGGAGTTGCAAGCATGCTATTCTCTTAATTTTTTTTTTCCAAGATTTATGAATTTTCAGTGAGGTTTCATTATTTTGCCCGGGAATGTTGGTATAACTACTGCGTAGCTATTTGGTTTTTCATACTTCGAACATTAACAATTTACTCGACAATGTTGGTATAAGTAGTTCGAAGAAAATTTTTGCCATTGTGATTGTTGCTCGGGAATGTTGGTATAACTATTGGAAGTGGTTACTTTCAGTGAGAATTAGAATTGTCGCAGTGATCCTTTTTGATTCTTACAGTTGGCATGCTTTGGAGATCATAAATATTCCCCTTTTATCTTTCATCTGTTGCTATGGCATTTTGTGTCAAGGACTGTATTGATGGCTTGTTATGTGGATCAGGAAAGCCCATTTATTTTACCAGAATTCAAAAAAGAGATTGTAATGTTGTCACTGGATGAGAATTTATGAATCAAATACAGCTGTTCTAACACTCTTCAAGAAGAGTAAAAACTTTTGTTAGCATTGTTTTTTGAATAGTTGTGGGAGCAGTTTATATATATTTAAGGTTGTTTTTACTGTCTTTCACCCAAATTACCCGTCTCAACGTTCATGTAATTGCATTGGAACTAATTCATGTAGGTATTAATGTGTTGCGGCCATCTTCTTAGGATATATTTCTACTTCAGTTGGAATTGTTTCTTGACTGGAGATTTGTGTAGTTAAATCTTGACTGTAGAGGGTCCAATCCCATGGTGCTAATCTGGATCATAAATTTATTGAAGGAAAAGCGCTATTGTTATCATTGAATTTTGACTATGATGTTTATCACAAGCTTTGCATTGTTTTAGCTTGTGGTATTGATGATTTCCATAGACAGGTTTATGGTTCTTTCGTGACATTATTTTACCAAGAGTGGAAAAGCTTGATTCTCTCGTTGCATCATTGTACCAACTATACACATGCAATATTTTGAGGGTTGGTACGGTGGAGAAGCATTAATTAATCCTCTCATAAAGAAAAATCTTGTTTATATTTTCTATACAATTATATTGTATGTAACCTATGAAAAAGATCTATGCTAAAGGCTAAAGATCAGTACAATTATATTGTATGTAACAATTATATTGTATATTTGAGGATTGATGCAGTGGTGAAGAATGATTATTTTGTGAGACTAGCTTTTGCTCTGATATATTATTCATGATGCATATATATATATATATATATATATAGAGAGAGAGAGAGAGAGAGAGAGATATGCAGGCATATATTGACGAAACTANATTTTTACTGTCTTTCACCCAAATTACCCGTCTCAACGTTCAAGTAATTGCATTGGAACTAATTCTCGTAGGTATTAATGTGTTGCCGCCATCTTCTTAGGATATCTTTCTACTTCAGTTGGAATTGTTTCTTGACTGGAGATTTGTGCAGTTAAATCCTGACTGTAGAGGGTCCAATCCCATGGTGCTAATCTGGATCATAAATTTATTGAAGGAAAAGTGCTTTTGTTATCATTGAATTTTGACTATGATGTTTATCACAAGCTTTTCATTGTTTTAGCTTGTGGTATTGATGATTTCCATAGACAGGTTTATGGTTCTTTCGTGACATTATTTTACCAAGAGTGGAAAAGCTTGATTCTCTCGTTGCATCATTGTACCAACTATACACATACGGTGGAGAAGCATTAATCAATCCTCTCATAAAGAAAAATCTTGTTTATATTTTCCATACAATTATATTGTATGTAACCTATGAAAAAGATCTATGCTAAAGGCTAAAGATCAATACAATTATATTGTATGTAACAATTATATTGTATATTTGAGGATTGATGTAGTGAAGAAGAATGATTATTTTGTGAGACTAGCTTTTGCTCTGATATATTATTCATGATGCATATATATATATATATATATATATAGAGAGAGAGAGAGAGAGAGAGAGATATGCAGGCATATATTGACGAAACTATTATCATATCTGAAGTATTTGAGGACAACATTTTGATTTTTCCTTCCCTATGACACATATTGAGGTTTAAAAATTGCAAAATTCTTTCGATAAGTCTTATCAACGTTATCTTTTTTCTGCCTCCCTTCTATTACATACTAGAAAGTCAATTGTGGTTTATCTTTGATTTGCTGAAATTGTGATGTTGTTCAAATAGTTAACCATTTGAACCAGTAGTTTGTAGTACATGTGTCTTAACCACTATTATTGCATTGGAAAAGCAAATAAAACATTGAATAGTCATANATTTCCCTTCCCTATGACACTTATTGAGGTTTAAAAATTGCAAAATTCTTTCGATAAGTCTTATCAACGTTATTTTTTTTCTGCCTCCCTTCTATTACATAATAGAAAGTCAATTGTGGTTTATCTTTAATTTGCTGAAATTGTCATGTTGTTCAAATAGTTAACCATTTGAACCTGTAGTTTGTAGTACATGTGTCTTAACCACTATTATTGCATTGGAAAAGCAAATAAAACATTGAATAGTCATATGAATGTCATAAGTTGGTTATCCTCTATTTAGTGTGTAGTTGTTTAATGGTATCACATCACATAATTTACTGCTTTATCACACCAAGGTGTTAAAAGGATGGTATATGTTCATTTGATTATGACACCAAGGTGTTAAAAGGATGGTATATGTTGTTCATTGTGGCAGAGTTGTTTATTAGTGTCAGGGGCTTTTGATTTTCAAGGCATATGAGTGGTAATACATCGCCACTTTGATACATTGCTTGAAATTTCTTTTGTGGTTTTTTTTACTAGATTGCTCGATTTCCTTACTAGTTGCTCAGTTTTCTGACTGTGTTGCTCGATTTCCTTACTGGGTTTCCTAGCCTGGTTGCTATCTACCTTGCCCAGTTTCTAGGTTTTCTTGTTGTTGGTTTGGTTTCTACATGTCCAGGACCTACACTTAAAATTGCATGTCATAGAATTCTGGTGTGTTTGTCGAATTTAAATATATACCATCCGATTCTCATGTGTTTATATGCTTATCTCGAATTCAGAAATGTAGTATGTATAAGGCTTATGTTTAAGCCTCAACCATATGTTGAGACAATTATTTAGGCATATATTGAGGGAACTACCGAATCATATATGAGGTAGACATTTTAAGTTTTTTTTTCAATTCTTTCCTTTTTTGTTTTTTTAATATTGAGGGAACTACTGAAGCATATATGAGGCTTATGTTTTTTTAATGGTTTATCACGATATTATATGTTATGTTGCTCTTTTTAACCATAAATTCTTCATGTAGTTCCAACATGGCTAAAATGAATGAAGGTGGTCTGTCAGCTTTGTGGGATAAGGAAGTTATATTATGTATTACAGAAATTTAAATCGGAAATAAACTAACCACTATTTCAAAAAAGAATATTGGCAAAATATTGCGAAAATGTTCAAAGAATTGACGAAAAGGGATTACGATAGGCTCAAATTCAAAAATAAATGAGATCATTTGAAGGAGTGAAAAATTTGGAAGGAGCTCAAACGTGGATCCACCGAGTTGGGTTGGGATCCAGTTAAGTGAAAAATTGATGCTCCAGATGATTGGTGGGGTGATAAATTGGATGTAATAATTACACTTTCATTTTGTTTATTCTTGTATTTTTTTGTTATTGACTAAACCCCTCTCCTTTCATTCAATGATACAGGCCTTGACAGCAACTAAAAAATATAGGCAGTGCAGAATTGAGCCAGAGTTCGAAGAAAAATTGTACATCTTTAAGGGTGTTATCACGATGGGAAAACATGCTTTCAACCCAAGCGAGTTAGGTTTTTTAGGACTACCAGATGACTTGCCACCAGAACATGTTATAGCAGATGAAGAAGTACCTAGTGTTAACCAAAAGGAGATGGAGGAGTCCAGTTCCCTGTCCAAGAGGTTCAGGCTTGGCAGGAAGAAGAAAGAAAAGGACATCTTTGTGAAAAACTCATTCGATCAATTGATTGCTGCTTTTGCATCTCCACCCTCTGATAACATCAACTTAGATTGCGTTGTCATTTTGGACGCTATTGCAGATGTAATTTTCGATATGCGCTTTCATGCAAAATGTGTAAAAAACTTGAAGACCCTACTCGTAGGCAAGTGTTCATGGCGATGCGTCCTGAGCTGCGCATTGAATATTTGCTTGTTTTAGTAGATAATGAGTCTGTTTTATGTTATGTTGTCACTAGATTTTTATTTAATGTAATTTTATCTTAGCACTTTTATGAAATTTCTTTTTTGATGCTTTATAGTCCTTGATGTTATTTTTATTACATTCGTCTGTCATCGCTCGTCCTACTACATTTCTCCTTTCAAGCTGGATCCACAACATGGGCTGCATCTATTGTGATATTATTGTTGGAATACTACCGCACCAACACTAGACGGATACCACATATGACATCCTCCTATGTTGGGGACAAATGGGTGGGTGAAATGCTTGTTGGACATCTGATAAGGTTCAACAACTTTTTTTGAATGACTGCACTCACTTTTATGGATCTCCTTCACTAGTTATGTCTTAATCACGACCTCCAAGGTTCTTCTAGAACGACCACTAGAGAAGGGTTTGTGCTCCATAGTTCATCATGGTCGAAGTATAGCTAGTAGGGCTACAACTAGTGGTTTGGGTTACCCTGCCCTAATTTTCACTTTATGTGAGCAATCAGGAGTAGAGTCCCATAGAAATGAGGAAAGACTGCAACCACAAAATCCTATTGGGAAGCTTACGGTTCAAAGAGTTGAATCATTTGTTGAGTCTAGAAGTGGAGGTATTGATAGACCCTCTACATCAACTACAGGGGCATTTACATCTCGCTCTGCTTCACTTGAAAATATTATAGAGCAGTTTATAATTCAACAAATGGATATAGTTAATATGCAGAATCACATTGGAGAAATTGGAGCAAGAAATGCTTATAATGATGAGTATAAGCAGCGGAGAGTTCAACATGATATAGCTTTTGAGGAAGCTATGGTTAGATATCTTAAGGGTGAATGCAATGTGGAGTTTCTAACTTGCCCCAACATCACTCCTTATGCTCTTATTCAAGATGAAGAATAAGGAGATGATGATGATGAGGAAGGCGATGAGGACTGATATTCTTAGGAGTTTAGTTTGTTTTGTTTGTCTGTTTGTTATTTTTGATTATGTTGTTATTTGATGTCATTTGAAACGGTTGTGGTAAAACCTTTCATTTTTTGTTGTGGACATAAATTATAATAGTAACAGTAGATTTTTACTTTTTCTGCATTTTTAGTATTTTTCAGTTTTTATTTTTGTTTTTAATTTTCAGCAAATCCTGTAAAATATATTATGTTTCATTTAATACTTTAAAGTCTGTATGCATTTTTAAAGTTAGTACCTGTAGTATAACAAGGCCTAGTTTCATACTCAGAAATCCTCTACATGTTAGTTTTTATTTTTATGCATTTTTTTGTTTTCTTTCACCTACTAAATTTTGTACTAAAATATTTTTAAATCACTTAAAAACTTAAGTTTTGGGGAAAGAAATTTTTTTAAAAAAAAAGTAAACTAAATTTTATTTGTCTTAAATTAACTATAGTTTTAAAATTATTTAACATGACCTGAGATATAAAGATTTTACTTTAAATGACTATACTTATGTTTATGATTATTATGGTAAATTTAGGTAAAAATTTTTAATAATGAAGGTCAATCTTTTTAAGTTAAAGATATTTGGTATGAAAAGATAAGACTATGCTTTTCTATTTAAAGTAAAAGAAATTGTATTTTTGAAGTATTAAGGATTTCAGATTTTCATGTAAGAAGAAAAGAATGAAACTTTATAAAAAATCATAAACTAATACGAATTTATAAAGTGAAGAAATGTAAGGAGTTTAGACTTTAAGAAAAGGATGATGAAGTTCAAAATTATTATCCAGATATAGTAATCTTCACTTGAAAAAGAAAAAGAAAAGAAAAGAAATGATTAAAAAGATCTTAAAAGAAAAAAAAAAGAAGAAAAGAAAAAGAAAAGAAAAGAAGAATGAGTGAGGAGATGCCTAATTGATACACAAAAAAATATACATTTTTAGACCCATATTTTATACTCATTTTTAGTGATATTGCACTTTACATGAAGATATTTTTCATGTTTTGTTGTAGAATGTTGATTTTTAAGGCATGGAGCAAAAATGAAGCAAATAGGATGAAATTTGGAGTCAAAATGAAGTTTTTGAAAAAATTGTTCGGCGTCGGCGTCGACGACGCCAGACTGAGCGCTGATGGCGCCGTTTGACAGAGATCACAAATTTAATTAAATGGCCACTGCGCCTGTGTCGGTGCAGACCCTGTTTCTAGAAGATTCGATGAATTTGGACGCTTTTTGAAGAGTTTTTGGATGCACCTATTAGAAAACCGACCTTAGACTCTATTTAAGGCCGAAATTGATCAGAAAAGGCCCCCCTTCACAATTCTTCACACTCCTTCGCTCCCCCCTTCGCATCTCTTTAACTCCTCATTGCCACTTTACATCATTCCACGCCATTCCACACCTTTAGTCATTTATTTTCTTTATAGTTTTGAGTTTTTGTGATGAGTTTAAGTGTGAATTCTTCTCTAAGAGGGTTGGGGAGGGAGAGAAGTGAGAGATTTCTTCTTCCTGCATTTTCTAAGAGAGGCTACAAGAGATTTGCTTTGAGAAAGAGTTTCAGATAAGTGTTGTTTGTTTATTAGTGTTGTATTTTTAAATATGAAATTTATGTTTTTTTGTATCTTTCTCATGAAGTCTGAGAAGTCTCTTTTATCTTTCTCCCTACTATGAGATATTGTGAAATGAAGAGATAATTTGGATGTGCCAATGTTAAAATATAAAATAAATTGTGATGGTTTCATTTATCTTTCTCCCTACTCTGAGATATGATGAAATAAAGAGATAATTTGGATGTGCCAATGTTAAAATATAAAATAAATTGTGATGGTTTTTCAACTCCGTTCTTAATTTACTTTTGGATCTGACAAATTGAATTGTTAAAATATGTTGTGAAACATATGATCTGGGAAATAGAGTATGAGTTCTGCAACAGAGTGAGGGTCACATTAAGTCCATGAAGGAGAATTTCGTTCATGGAATTAAGTGCAAATAAATAGGAAAATATACATTGTTAGGTGTAGAATTAGAGATTTTTAGGGTGATAGACTAGAATCCCCAATTCGATCTTAGTGTTTAAGAACTAAAACGAGAGTTAGCCTTTAGGAGAAGGGAACTGGGAGCTTTGGAGTGGGAGCCAGTATCCTCCTAGCCTAGCCACGAATTTAGAGACTAAACTTAGGATTAACCAATGATTTTCTATAACACTGAATCAGGGTAGAGAATTAAAATTGATCCTATTTTGCACAATACAAATTTAAACCATTTATCTCATCTCATTTCACCAAAAATTCATTGTAGTGGGAAAGATGTTTTTTCATATTAGAAAATTTCATCACATAAACATGGTTTAGTAGTTACTATTTTAAGCTCTGCATTTAAATTATGCTAGTAGTTAATAATTTAGCTTTGATAGTATCTTAAACATTTGAAATTAGTGACAATAATTTCATTTTATTTCTTTGAATTTTTTTGTTAATTTATCATTTCAAATTTAAACCTTCTTCGTGGGATCGATATTTTGGGACTTAAATAGAATGTCTTATGTACTTGATAATGATACATATACTTGCGTATAATCCCAACATTAAGTGCTTAAATTTGTTATTCATAAAATACCACATCAAGCTTTTGGTACCGTTGTAAAGCAGAGTCAAAATTATAAATTTTACACAACTATTTTTTCACCGGGATTAAGTTTTTGGCGCTGTTGCCGAGAAAGGTAACGGGAAATTAAATAGATTTGGTAAATAAGAAAATTTAGAGATAAAATACAAAATATCAAAAAAATAAATAAAATAAAAAATCAAATATATATATATATATATATATATANACACTTCGATACATTGCTTGAAATCTCTTTTGTGGTTTTTTTTACTAGGTTGCTCAATTTCCTTACTAGTTGCTCGGTTTTCTGACTGGGTTGCTCGATTTCCTTACTGGGTTTCCTAGCCTGGTTGCTATCTACCTTGCCCAGTTTCTAGGTTTTCTTGTTGTTGGTTTGGATTCTACATGTCCAGAACCTACACTTAAAATTGCATATGTCATACAGTTCTGGTGTGTTTGTCGAATTTAAATATATACCATCCGATTCTCACGTGTTTACATGCTTATCTCGAATTCTGAAATGTAGTATGTATAAGGCTTATGTTTAGGCCTCAAACATATGTTGAGACAACTATTTAGGCATATATTGAGACATATACGGAGGCATATATTGAGGGAACTACTGAATCATATATGAGGTAGGCATTTTAAGTTTTTTTTTCAAATCTTTCCTTTTTTTTTTAATATTGAGGGAACTACTGAAGCATATATGAGGCTTATGCTTTTTTAATGGTTTATCACGATATTATATGTTATGTTGCTCTGTTTAATCATAAATTCTTCATGTAGTTCCAACATGGCTAAAACGAATGAAAGTGGTCCGTCAGCTTTGTGGGATAAGGAAGTTATACTTTGTATTACATAAATTTAAATCGGAAATAAAACAACCACTATTTCAACAAAGAATGTTGGCAAAATATTGCGAAAATGTTCAAAGAATTGACGAAAAGGGATTACGATAGACTCAAATTCAAAAATAAATGAGATCAATTGAAGGAGTGGAAAATTTGGAAGGAGCTCAAACGTGGATCCACCGAGTTGGGTTGGGATCTAGTTAAGTGAAAAATTGATGCTCCAGATGATCGGTGGGGTCATAGATTGGATGTAATAATTACACTTTTATTTTGTTTATTCTTGTATTTTTTTGTTATTGACTAAACCCCTCTCCTTTCATTCAATGATACAGGCCTTGGCAGCAGCTAAAAAATATAGGCAGTGCAGAATTGAGCCAGAGTTCGAAGAAAAATCATACATCATCTTTAAGGGTGTTATCACGATGGGAAAACATGCTTTCAACCCAAGCGAGTTAGGTTTTTCAGGACTACCAGATGACTTGCCACCAAAACATGTTATAGCAGATGAAGAAGTACCTAGTGTTAACCAAAAGGAGATGGAGGAGTCCAGTTCCCTGTCCAAGAGGTCCAGGCTTGGCAGGAAGAAAGAAAAGGACATTTTCGTGAAAAGCTCATTCGATCAATTGATTGCTGCTTTTGCATCTCCACCCTCTGACAACATCATCTTAGATTACGTTGTCATTTTGGATGCTATTGCAAATGTAATTTTCGATATGCGCTTTCATGCAAAATGTGTAAAAAACTTGAAGACCCTACTAGTAGGCAAGTGTTCATGGCGATGCATCCTGAGCTGCGCATTGAATATTGCTTGTTTTAGTAGATAATGAGTTTGTTTTATATTATGTTGTCACTAGGTTTTTCTTTAATGTAATTTTATCTTAGTATTTTTATGAAATTTCTTTTTTGATGCTTTATAGTCGATGTTATTTCTATTACATTTGTCTGTCATCGCTCGTCCTACTACATTTCTCCTTTCATGATGGATCCACAACATGGGCTGCATCTATTGTGACATTATTGTTGGAATACTACCGCACCAACACTAAACAGATACCACACATGACATCCTTCTATGTTAGGGACAATTTGGTGGGTGAAATGCTTGTTGGACATCTGATAAGGTTCAACAACTTTTTTTGAATGACTGCACTCACTTTTATAGATCTCCTTCACTAGTTATGTCTTAACCACGACCTCCAAGGTTCTTCTAGAGCGACCACTAGAGAAGGGTTTGTGCTGTCATAGTTCATCATGCTCGAATTATAGCTAGTAAGGCTACAATTAGTGGTTTGGGTTACCCGGTCCTAATTTTCACTTTATGTGAGCAATCAGGAGTAGAGCCCCATAGAAATGAGGAAAGACTACAACCACAAAATCCTATTGGGAAGCTTACGGTTGAAAGAGTTGAATCATTTGTTGAGTCTAGAAGTGGAGGTATTGATAGACCCTCTACATCAACTACAGGGGCATTTACATCTCTCTCTGCTTCACTTGAAAATATTATAGAGCAGTTTATAATTCAACAAATGGATATAGTTAATATGCAGAATCACATTGGAGAAATTGGAGCAAGAAATGCTTATAATGATGAGTATAAGCAGCTGAGAGTTCAACATGATATAGCTTTTGAGGAAGCTATGGTTAGATATCTTAGGGGTGAATGCAATGTGGAGTTTCTAACTTGCCCCAACATCACTCCTTATGCTCCTATTCAAGATGAAGAAGAAGATGATGATGATGATGAGGAAGGCGATCAGGAGTGATATTCTTAGGAGTTTAGTTTATTTTGTTTGTCTGTTTGTTATTTTTGATTATGTTGTTATTTGATGTCATTTGAAACGGTTGTGGTAAAAACTTTCATTTTTTGTTGTGGACCAAAATTATAATAGTAATAGTAGATTTTTACTTTTTCTGCATTTTTAGTATTTTTCAAATTTTATTTCTGTTTTTAATTTTTAGCAAATCCTGTAAAATATATTATGTTTCATTTAATACTTTAAAGTCCGTATGTATTTTTAAAGTTAGTACCTGTAGTATAACGAGGCCTAGTTTCATACTCAGAAATCCTCTACATGTTAGTTTTTATTTTTATGCATTTTTTGTTTTCTTTCACCCACTAAATTTTGTACTAAAATATTTTTAAATCACTGAAAAACTTAAGTTTTGGGGAAAGAAATTTTTTTTCTTAAAAAAAGTAAACTAAATTTTATTTGTCTTAAATTAACTATAGTTTTAAAATTATTTAACATGACCTGAGATATAAAGATTTTACTTTAAATGACTATACTTATGTTTATGATTATTATGGTAAATTTAGGTAAAAATTTTTAATAATGAAGGTCAATCTTTTTAAGTTAAAGATATTTGGTATGAAAAGATAAGATTATGCTTTTCTATTTAAAGTAAAAGAAATTGTACTTTTGAAGTATTAAGGATTTTAGAGTTTCATGTAAGAAGAAAAGAATGAAACTTTATAAAAAATCATAAACTAATGCGAATTTATAAAGTGAAGAAAGGTAAGGAGGTTTGACTTTAAGAAAAGGATGATGAAGTTCAAAATTATTAAAGGCTATCCAGATATAGTAATCTTCACTTGAAAAAGAAAAAGAAAAGAAAAGAAATGATTGAAAAGATCCTAAAAGAAAAAAAAGGAAGAAAAGAAAAAGAAAAGAAAAGAAAAGAAAAATGAGTGAGGAGATGCCTAATTGATACACCAAAAAAATATACATTTTTAGACCCATATTTTATACTCATTTTTGGTGATATTGCACTTTAAATGAAGGTATTTTTCATGCTTTGTTGTAAGATGTTGATTTTTGGGGCATGGAGCAAAAATGAAGCAAATATGATGAAAATTGGAGTCAAAATGAAGTTTTTGAAAAAATTCTTCAGCGTCGACGACGCCAGACTGAGCCCTGACGACGCCGTTTGACAGAGATCACAAATTTAATTAAATGGCCACTGCACCAGTGTCGGTGCAGACCCTGTTTCTAGAAGATTCGATGAATTTGAACGCTTTTTGAAGAGTTTTTGGATGCACCTATTGGAAAACCGACCTTAGACTCTATTTAAAGCCGAAATTGATCAGAAAAGGCCCACATTCACAATTTTTCACACTCCTCCGCTCCCCCTTCGCATCTCTTTAACTCCTCATTACCACTTTACATCATTCCACGCCATTCCACACCTTTAGTCATTTATTTTCTTTATAGTTTTGAGTTTTTGTGGTAAGTTTAAGTGTGAATTCTTCTCTAAGAGGGTTGGAGAGGGAGAGAAGTGAGATTTCTTCTTCCTACATTTCCTAAGAGAGGCTACAAGAGATTTGCTTTGAGAAAGAGTTTTGGATAAGTGTTGTTTGTTTATTATTATTGTATGAACTTTTTTTTAAATATGAAATTTGTGTTTTTTTGTATCTTTCTCGTGAAGTCTGAGTAGTCTCTTTTATCTTTCTCCGTACTATGAGATATGGTGAAATGAAGAGATATTTTGGATTGGCCAATGTTAAAATATAAAATAAATTGTGATGGTTTTTCAACTCCGTTCTTAATTTACTTTTGGATATGGCAAATTGAATTGTTAAAATATGTTGTGAAACATATAATCTCGTAAATAGAGTATGAGTTCGAGTGAGAGTCACATTAAGTCCGTGAAGGAGAATTTTGTTCATGGAATTAAGTGCAAATAGATTTAATAAATTAAAAATTAAGAGATAAAATACAAAATATCAAAAAATTAAATAAAATAAAAAATCCAATATATATATATATATAACTATATATTTAAGAATATGTTTAAGAAATTTTTTTTTGCTTATTATATTTGTTTATGCGAAATATTGGATCTGAAGGTTTAGTACCTTACGATTCAGAATTAAAATGTACTATTAGAAAAATTTGAAAACAACAAAAAAAAGTTAAAATTTGAACGAAATGTTGAATAACTTAGATAATCAAATAAATGAAAATTGACAAAGACCTTTAAAAGATTATGCTAATCCGACAACAAATTAACTTCACTTAACTATTCAAAATTCTGATGTTGTTGCTAATTAATTTGAGCTTAAACCTGCTATTATCCAAATGATACAAAATAATTAGTTTGGAGGAACACCTATTGAAGATCCTAACTTATATCATGCTAATTTTCTTAAAATTTGTGCTACTTTTAAATATGATGGAGTGTCTAATGATGTTGTTAGACTTAGATTTTTTCTTTTTTTCATTAAGGGATAAAGCTAAAGCTTGGTTAAATTCATTAGCACTTGGATCTATCAGAATTAGGGAGAACTATCACAAAAATTTTTGGCTAAATATCTTCCACCCTCGAAAACCGTTAAGCTTAGAAATAATATTATATCTTTTTTTCAGTTTGAAGGGGAAATGATATATGAAGTATGAAAAAGCTTTAAGGATCTCCTTAGAAAATGTCCACACCATGCTTTATTATATTGGTTAATAATTCAAACTTTTTATATGGATTAGTAGGATCACATAGATCTATTATAGATGCTGCTGTAGGTGGATCTCTAATGTCAAAATCTTTTGTTGAAGCATACTCTTTAATAGAAGAAATGACTACTAACAATTTTCAATAGCCCTATGAACGGGTAAATCCTAAGAGAGTAGCTAGTATTCATGACTCTAAGATAGAAATGCAATGTCTATTTTAGCATCTCAAATTGCTGCCATATCAAAGTTGATTGATCAAATTGGAGTGAACTATTCTCAAATACTACCCGTATTACAAAAAAATTCACTAGGGCAGATAATTGATACTCAATCATCTTATGAAACTTTAGATGCTATAATTAATCAAAATAACAATCTCTATTATAATTATTACAATCCTGGATGAAAAAATCATGCTAATTTTAGTTAGAATAATTATAACAATTTAATGAACCCCTAAAGAAATTTAAATAATCAAGAAAATCCTAATAATCGACCTTATTATCTTCCTGGATTTAACTCTAACACACAAGTTAAGAAAAAGAAGTTGACGATGGAAAAAGTGATGTTGAATATGGGAAAGCAAATACAAAATCAAAGGGATGCTATTAGAAATATTGAAAATCAATTAGAACATATTGCTGTTGCACTTAGTAACAGACATTCAGGAAATCTTCTGAGTACTGTGAAAGTTAATCCTAAAGATCAAAATAAGGTGCAAATTAAAACTATTCAATTATGAAGTGGAAAAGAAGTTGAAGCAAGAATCCAAAGAGAAACTGAAGTTGATGAGGAGAAGGAAGAGATTGAAAGTGACCATAATGAAAATGAACAAATACGAGTTCCCTTAGAAAAACCATTACCTCCGTTTTCTCAACGACTAAAGCAAAAAAATCAAGACAAACAATTTACAAAATTTTTAGAAATCCTTAAAATGTTAACGATAAACATTCCTTTCGTTGAGGCTTTGGAACAAATGCCAAGTTATGTGAAATTTATGAAAAGTGTACTAAACGAGAAAAGAAAGTTTGCAGATCATGAGACCGTTGCACTCAGTGAAGAGTGTAGCACTATTATTCATAAAAAGCTTCCTAAAAAGTTAAAAGATCTTGGTAGTTTTACTATACTTTGTACAATTGGTGAAATTTTTTTTGGAAAAGTCTTATGGGATTTAGGAGTGAATATTAATCTTATGCCTCTATCGATTTTTAAATGTTTAGATTTAGAAGAGATTTCCTCTACTACTGTAACTGTTAAGTTAGTTGATCGATCAATAACTTATCCTAAAGGAGTTATAGAAATTAGTAAAAGTGGATAAATTTATTTTTCTCATAAACTTTATAGTATTAGATATGGAGGAAGATAAAGAGATTCATATTATTTTGGGGAGATCATTTCTTGCAACAGTGAGAGCTGTGATAGATGTGCAAAAAAGAGAATTAATAATGAGAGTGAATGTTAAAGAAGTAATATTTAACATTGCAAAAGCTATGAAATATCCTGCAATAGAAAAAGATAATGAATGCTTTAAGATGGAAGTTACTGCTTATCTAAGTAATGAGCAATTTAAGAAAGAGTTTGAAGAAAAATTAAGGCAAAAAAAATTTAGTGAGAATGAGAATGAAATAAAAGAAGAAAATCTAGATTACATTCAAGACAAATTTGAAACTTTAGATTTATTGAAAAATGATAATAAAATCTTATTCTTTCAAGTATTAAACCACTTGAAGTTGAACTGAAAATATTACCTGTCCATTTAAAATATGTGTTTTTAGGAGATTCATCTACATTGTCTGTTATTGTATCTTCTGAGTTAACTGAAATTCAAGAACAAAAATTAATTGAAATGTAGAAAAGATATAAAAAGGCTTTTGCATGGACTTTAGCAAATATTAAAGGAATTAGTCATTCAATTTGTATGCACAAAATTCTATTAGATGATCAATACAATCCTAAAGCTGATCCTCAGAGGAGATTAAACCCAATAATGAAAGAAGTTGTTAAAAAAGAAAATTTTAAAATGGCTAGATGCTAGAATTTTATATCCTATTTCAGGCTGAGTATAATTTATTGTGTTCAGAAGAAAAGAGGAGTGACAGTTGAAGTAAATGAGAAAAATGAATTAATTCTAATAAGACAAGTTACTGATTGACAAATTTGTATAGACTATAGAAAATTAAACATGGCCACCAGGAAAGATCACTTTCCTTTACCATTTATAGACCAAATGTTGGATAGATTGGATGGAAACAAATATTACTGCTTTTTAAATGGATATACCGATTATCATCAAATTTTAATTGTTTCTGAGGATTAAGAGAAGACAACATTTACAAGCCATTATGGAATATTTACTTTTCGTAGAATGCCTTTTGGACTATGCAATGCACCTGCGACATTTCAGAGATGTATGATGTCAATATTTAGCAATTTGATTGAATATGGAATGGAAGTATTTATAGATGATTTCTCTGTATTCGGGAGTTCATTTGAATTATGTTTAAGAAATTTAGAAAAATTTCTGGAATTATGTGAAAAAATCAACCTAGTACTAAATTGGGAAAAATGTTAATTTATGGTTGCAGGAGGAGTTGTGCTTGTGCATAAAATTTATGAAAATCGCATGTAAGTAGATCCTGCAAAAATTTTTCAATAACTTGAATTTTTGTTAACTTTTTCTTAAAATTTATGAAAATCGCATGTAAGTAGATCCTGCAAAAATTTTTCAATAACTTAAAATTACACGATCCAAATGAACTTACTAAACATTTATACCTTCATTAATATATTTAGTTATTTAATAGTTATTAAAATTACATATTTATTTCAATTGCCTATTAGTGACAACAAATTGAACTTCATTGTTGTGATTAAAGTATTGCTTTTCTAAGTCTTAGTTCGTAATTCTAAACTACTCCCTATGGGATCGATATCTAGGACTCCATTAGAGCTCTATATTACTCAGTTCTAAACCTCTCCCTGTGGGATCGATATCTAGGACTCCATTAGAGCCCTATATTACTTACTTACTCCCTGAGGATCGATATCTAGGACTTCATTAGAGCCCTATATTACTTGAGCGATACGTATACTTGCATTGATAAGTGTGACTTTACATATATTGAATATTTATTACGTCCATATTTATCTTATATTTTTAAGCATATATAAAGTTGAGATAACGTTTTTGACGCCGTTACCGGGGAATGAGTAACAAAAATTACAATTAGAGTAACAGACAATTTAGGATTATTAGAAAATTTTTACTTGAATTGCAACTTATTTTCATATTTAGTTAATTATATAACTGACACTGATTTCAAATTAGTATGACCAACTCTTTGGACTTTAGGACTGTCTGTTTGATCACCTTTGAACAGAGGTGTTCAGGAGGCTATTAAGGACTCTTTAAATCTTCATGTGGGGTCGGATCCCAATAGGTGTGTTGATGGACTAGTTCCACCTGGGCAGTGTGTGTTGCTAAATGGGTCCCGCACTGGGTCCTAAACACTTCGCATCTCCCTCCCAAATCTGATTTGCTATTTTGTAAATTAAATCAGATTGTGTTGTGCTGCGCGCGCTTTAAGATTTTCTTATATTAATTAAAATTTTCTACTTTCAAATTACCTTTTTACTAAAAATTTCAAAATCCCCATAAACTAAGGCTTACCCGGTCTACAGACCAACCTCTGTAAATTTTCAGTGCTTGCACTAAAGATTACAAGGTTTTGGCCATATAACTAACCCCAAAGCTTTCTTCTTTTAAAGCTGCTGCAATGGCCTACCCAACACTGACCTTTTCGTGCAACTTGCCAACAAGCCATGAGGCCCGCAACATTGCTCCCACCATTAGGTTTGGAGCTGGATTTAAAGACCTTGAGGTTATCCTCAGGAAGGCTCTGTTAGTCGTGATGAAAGTCACCGCTCCAAAAATTCAGGAGCCGTCTGCTGAGTTCAACCTGAACTGTCTTCTAGACTTCCCTTCCTACAGGAAAGCCAAGACTAATGTTGCCGTCGTGACACCCGCTAAACTTGCTGTTCCCGCTGCCAAGGGAAAAGAAATAATGATTGTTGAGGATCGAGCTGAAGGATGAGCTGCCCCACCTTCAGTGTTTGAAATTAGATCAAGTTCAAGGACTGCACCACTAACTTGAACTCAGAAGAGAAACCGTAGCAGAAGAGTTCGAAGGGCTACTAAAGCCCAGACTTCTGAGGAAGTACCTATCGAGGAAGAGCTTCATTAAGAGGAGTTTGAACTACCAAAAATATATCCACTGCTGCGAGGGAGCAGATTTCATCCTCATCCAAAAGATTGTTGTTGCGTTACCATCACTTCATGGACTGGATAGGGAGAAAAAGAAGAGGGATGCTCAGTACGTGAGTTAATCAAATTAGTGGGACATCCAATATCCCCTCAAATGAAGGAAGAGATTTTAAGGGACATCAAGTCCGCCAAAAAAAATTCAAAGGAAAATATGCCCGCTCGCATTCCTGCCTGGTTCCACCTGGGAAACAGGGTTGACATTGCCGTTGTTACTACAGATTCCACCGCTACCGGGACCACAGGCCGTCAACCAGTAAAGTTAAGCTTGGGTCCGAGAATCCTACCAAGCATACATCACAAAGATATTCCTAAAAAGGAAAAGACAGAGAGGTTACTTGACATTGTATCTGGTCTACACCATAGGGAACATATTTCTCCTTGACATACCAATGTTTCTGCTAGGACACTCCATCCTGAGACATCATTGTCAAAAAGGAAAGTATGGATACCCAAGGTTACTGCACCAATACAGTCCAGTGAACCCGAAGGACAAGATCATGGAATGAAACCAGGGTCCAAAATATCTGACATCGTCGCAATGTTTGCCACCGAGATGGAAGAACAAGTAGAGGATGTCTAGCAGGGTCCTCCAGATCTTAAGATGTTTCAAGAATCGATAATCGAAGAAAAATTTGAAAAGATCAGAGTCGAGATTTTTTAGTTGGCTCGGGATCACAGAGTTTCCATCGATGATGATGATGAAGATTTTGACTATAATGACTACCTGGAAGAAGATTTCATGGATGTCCATGTTATCGACACCAAGACCGTTGCATCTACGCATGACGCTCAACCTTCTACTAAAGAGAATGCTGTAGACGAGCTGTGCAGGGCTATCCTCCTAAGGGATGAGCAAGTCAGCTTATTGGAGAAAATGATAGAAGAGATGGTCACCGCCATGACCGCTATGACCACTATTCAAGGATAATCACAAGTGCCGCAACTATCTTCTCCAGAAATTAACCAACCAGAAATCATACATATTACAGATGAAAGAAGAGAGGTTGCCTCAACAAACAGAGATGAGCAGCTGAAGAGGGATTCTCCACCGGGTGCCATGCCGGAGAAAGAATTCAAACAGATGGTCGAGCAAGTTCGAGATACCTTAACTCAATCTAAGGGTGGTGCATTCATTCTAAAGGCTAGACCTTACCCAGAAGAGTTTGATGCCGCACCTTTTCCTTAGGGTTTCGTATTCCGAAGCTTCAAGATATTTGATAGGACCGGAAATCCCAGACAGCACCTAACACACTTTCGAGCCAGTTGTGGCAATATAAGAAATAACAAAGCTTTATTCTGTCAATAGTTCGTCAACAGCCTTTCAGGAGTTGCTTTTGATTGGTATGCCAATTTGCCTAACAGATCGGTTAAAAGATTCACCGAGTTGGAACAATTATTTATAAAGAGATTCACCGGAGCGTAACATCACGTTTCCATAGGAGAACTCATGTTGGAGAAGCAAAAGCCCAACAAGACTTTAGTGGATTACATTTTGAGGTGGAGAAACCTTACCTTGAAGTGTGAACCTTAGCTATAGGAATACCATGCAATTAAGATCCTACTCAAAAGCATTCATGGACCAATAGCTTTCATTCTCAAGCGACTCACCATCAAATCCTTTGAGAAGCTACTCAGCAAGGCTAGTAGGCTTTAGGAAGAAATCAAACACATGGATTCTCACGAGAAATCTAAGACAACCAGAGTGTTTGAAAGGAAATCCGGAACAGTCGCAACTGTTGATAAAGGAAAACAATCGATAAAGATATATGCAGAAACTCCTCGTCAATGTTTATCACAGCAGACTCCGAAACAAAACAACCAGTCTAACCAGCGATCGCCTCAGGGAGGATCATGTCAAAATAAAATAATGTCTCTGGCAGAGCGACAGAAAATGGTGTATTCTTTCAAAGATGAAGTATTATCTAAAGTATTCAGAAGTCTGATGAAGAAGTCCGAGTTCAAATTACTAGACCTAAAGAAACCCGTAGTGGTCGATAAGAAGGATCAACAGAATTATTGCCCATATCACCAATTGCTCGGACACACTATAGAAGAATGTTTCATCTTTAAGGATTGACTTGATAAAAATCTCAAAGAAGGAAATATAACAATCCCGAAAGAGTATTTAAAAGAACCTGAAAAAGGTTCCATAAATATGATTTTGGCCAAGCCAATCTCTTTAATTGATCCCTATACCAAAAAAGAGGGATGGAGTACAAATTGGAACAAGCTCAAGAGGGTCCTAAACCAAATACATAATTCATCAAAATAATCTTCTGCAAATGCCAGAAAAGATGGATGGGATACAGTTTGGAGCAATTCATCTAGGAAGATGTTAAATGAAAACCAGAAAGCTTCAAAGCAAACTACCGCTCAGAGTTTTCAGCCCGCCAGGCCCGAAATGAAGCTTTTACCGCTAGAGCTGTCGTCCTCAAAGTCAAAGAAAAAGAAGAGCGCCATCACAAAGAATGATAGCATGGGGGGTAGGATAGGAGCTGCCTCTACTAGATTGGTTGTCTCGGATTTCGAGAAGAAAATCCTCGAACCCCTGACTTTTTATGATTATCTTTTTACCCCTCCAGAGGATGATGAATATAATGATCGTGATTTCGACTATGTTTTAACTGTTTATAGTAATAACATAATCAATTGTGACCAATTTAACTGTGATTTCAATTCCCAAAATGATCCTCAAATCGTACTTGAGTCCGATGAACTCGCTAACAATACCGAAGGAGAGATCAACGATACTGCTTACAACAGCACCGGGAGCGAGGAGCCAATCCTCAAACACCACGACACACCACTCGCCCTCAAATTAGATCTTTCCGACAAAGAAGAAACATTGAAAGATTCAACAATGATACCTCAAGAAGAAGAAATTACAGAAAAAAATTTAAGGAGTGGGAAAGTATTACCCCCAAAGAAAACTCCTACAGGTAAGGAAAAACAAATAATAACTCGAGAAGAACTACCTCCACCTCCACCAATGGAAGAAACACATGACCAAGAAAAAATTAGAGGACCATAAAAATTGGTTTACAATTTGCTAGCTCATCTTAGGAAGTTGTCGGCTCGACTAAGCATTTATGATGTTCTAATCCTGTCAAAGGTGATGAGAGAAGCTTTGGTCACAGTTTTGCTTGACCCAGAGATTTTTCTAGCTCAGTTGGCGAGCACATCCTCAGATGAAGTTTGCTCGCTGAAAGAATAGTCAGGGGTAACCTTCACAGATAAAGATTTGTTGCTTGGTACCACCGACCACTCTACATCTCCGTCAACATCGGCAGATTTGTATTATCTAGAGTTCTGGTAGATCCAGGAGTATCTCTCAACTTGATAAGCCTACGGACATTGGCCTATTTGAAAATCGAAGCCCAAGAGCTTACACCAATAAAATGATGCTAAGAGGATTCAACCAAAAAGGAGAAAGAGCCCTTGGATCGATCACATTACTTATGAAGGTCAAAGAACTAACAAAAACTGCTAAATTTCATATCATCAATGCCGAGGCCTCTTTTAACGCTCTACTTGGTTGACCGTGGATTCATGAACACAATATGGTTCTGTCATCTCTACATCAGTGCATAAAATATTGTAAAGAAATACAAGAATACTGCATCAAAGGAGATTTACAACTATTTTCAATTCATGAAGTCAGTATTCATGAAGATGTTGCCTACTACGCGCCACCAAAGAAAAATGTCTTCTTGCATGAGATTCCGACAAACAAAAATAAAGATTTAGAAAAATCACAAAAAGGAGGCCATTCAACTCTGCTTCAACGATCTTCCGCCGCCCGTCTACATCAAATTGGTGGAGGTTCTTTTGGTTCGTGCACCCGAGGTTGAGCCCGGGGACGTGGACGAGGAAGAGTCAATCTAATTGTTGAATGGACTAGGCCGACCATCAACATTGATGATAAAGACAGTTCTGAAGATGAAATAATGATTAAAAAATAGAGGAAGCCTCAGTACAAGATATCCTTAGAAGATACGGAGAAAAGTAAATATGAAACAATGTAAGATCGGTAAACCACTATGTGAATACTATGACCCTTACTCCGATCCTCCCTCAAAAGGTTGAGAGTTTAGAGGTCAAGGAAGTCCGTAGTGCTAGTTCAAAACTGATCAAATTTTGTCGTGCTTCTACCTCTACTAATCTTAAAAATCATGTAAATTTGGATGATGATCCAAATGAATTAATGGAATTGTCTTTTGGTTACTTTTTGCCTTACATACAAAAGTTAATTCAATAAGGACATTTGCTAAAACAAATGCCAAAAGGTAAATTACAAATTTTTGAAAAATTATTGAGTGTTAAAAGTCGAACTCCAAACTCAAAAGAGGGTCTCAGATTTGCTACAGTGGGAGCAGTCGATGATTCAGAATTTTGTGTGGTTGTTACTAGTAAATCAGAAGAGGATTGCCTTGATATAGAGGATGACTTTAATGATCAACTAATAGAAGATGCTCTACCAGAATTTGAGGAGGAAATCAAGTCAACTGTCATGAGTTAAATAAAATTAACCTCGGGACTGAAGAACAACCCCGACCTATGTTAATAAGCTCTCTACTCAATGATGAAGAATCTCCAGAATTGATCAAACTGTTAACAGGATTTAAAGATTGCTTTGCCTGGAGTTATGATGAAACTCCAGGACTATCAGTAGAAGTAGAAGTTCATAAACTCGGAGTGGACAAAGATATGACTCCTATAAAACAAGCCCCCAGACAAATGTGTCTTGAAATAGAACAGCAAGTCATTGTCGAGGTGAAGAAATTAATAGACACTAACTTTGTACAGGAAGAGCAGTACTCCACATGGTTAGCTAACATTATTCCAGTCAAGAAGAAAAATTGGCAGATATGCGTCTGTGTCAATTTCAGAGATCTAAATAAAGCATGTCCAAAAGATGAGTTCCCACTACTGATACCAGAAATGATGGTGGATATCACTTCTACACACGAAATTTTCTCCTTCATAGATGGATCGTCGGGATACAACCAAATCAAAATGGCTCCCGAGGATGCTGCACTTACAGCCTTCAGGACAGCGATCATAATTTTTTGCTACACGGTGATGCCATTTGGGTTAAAGAACGCCGGAGCTACATACCAACGAGCAATGATGAAAATTTTTAACGACCTCATTCACAGTCAAGAAGAATGCTACGTGGATGATTTGGTCATCAAAAGCAAACAAAAAATAGATCATTTGTACGATTTGAGGATTGTGTTCGAACGGTTACGACAATACAATCTCAAGATGAATCCCTTAAACTGCGCCTTTGGCGTTACCTTCAGGAAATTTCTAGGATTCGTTGTTCGTCATCAGGGAATCGAGATCGACCCTGATAAGATTAAAATTATCTTGGAAATGCCTCCTCCTAAAACTTTGAAACAACTGCGTTCCTTCCAGGGGAAATTGACATATCTGAGATACTTTATATCTAATCTTTCAGGTAGGTGTCAGCCCTTCTCGGCATTAATTTAAAAGGACGCTAAATTCATTTAGGAAGAGACATTCCACCGCTCCTTTGAGGACTTTAAACAATATTTAATGACACCTCCTGTTTTGGCAACCCTTATCCCAGGGAAACCTTTGATACTTTATACCGCGGCCTTAGATGACTCTCTTGGAGCCCTCCTAGCCCAAGTCAATGATGAGGGTAAAGAAAATGACTCTACTACTTAAGTCATCATCTAATACCGATGGAGATGAGGTATCCACCTATTGAGAAGCATTGTCTGGCACTAATTTTTGCTGCCCAAAAGCTTAGACATTACATGCTCTCTCATAAGATTACCCTAATCTCGAAAGTTATTCCGTTGCAATATTTTATGACCCGACCAATACTTTGTGGACGTCTAGTAAGATGGTCAATGATTTTGTTGTAATTTGATATAACTTTTGTTCCCCTCCGTGCTATCAAGCGACAGATTTTAGCAAATTTTCTCGCTGCACACCCACTTCCAACTGGGTCCCCTCTTAATGATGAACTACCAGATGAATATGTATTACATATGGATTTCTCTAATGCACAATGCTGGGAGATGTATTTCAGTGGAGCTTCATCAACCAGAAAAGACAAAGGATTAGGAACGGTTACACAAAAAAAAAGGAATCAGTTTGATCTTTATCACGCCAGATAAGGGTATGCTGAGGTTCTCATACCACCTGACAGAGCCATGCACCAACAATGAGTAGAGTATGAAGCCTTAATCACCGGGTTGGAGTTGGCAATTTCAATGGATATAATAGATATTGCCATCTACGGTGACTCTTAACTTGTCATCCAGCAAGTCACTGGACAATACAAAATTATGCAACCAAGACTAGCAGAATACCACTGTTTGCACGATGAAGCTACTGGAGCAAATCCCCTTGTGACTTTCTATCGGATTCCTTGGGGAGAAAATGCCCATGTTGATGCACTAGCAAAAATCGCTAAAGAATTGGTATGTCCCCTGGAGGATTCCATTGAAATTACGGTACAAGAAAGACAGGTTTTGTATCAAATTGATCTTGAAAATATACATAAGCTTGAAAAAGAGGAAACAACGATTGCAGTTGCGGATATCAATGAATATTGGCGCAAGCCATTAATAGAATATTTGCATACTGGAAGGTCGTCAGAAGATAAGTCTGAGGCACATCACGTCACAAATAGGGCTATGTCGTATGCTCTAGTAGGTGATGTCCTCTACAGAAAATTGTTTGACCAAATGTGGCTACGGTGCTTAAGCAGAGCCGAGGCACAAAATATCGTCAAAGAAGTACATGTCAGATTGTGTGGCGCTCACCAGTCAAGGCCAAAGATGAAAATGAAGATCAAAAGAATCAGATATTATTAGCCAGCAATGATGTCCGACTACATGTGTCTCAACCAAAAAATGTCACCAGTGCCAAGTGCATGGGGTGGTCTTGCACCAACCTCCGAATGTGCTACACCCAACTGTTACTTCGTGGTCATTTAAGTGTTGGGGCACAAACATAATAGGTCTGATAGACCCTCCATCTTCTAAAGGACACAGATTTATTCTTGCCGCTATGGACTACTTCTCTAAATGGGCAGAGGTAGTGCCGCTACGAGAGGTTACAACACATCATGTCCTCCAATTCTTCAAAAGCCAAATTGTCTACCATTTCGGTGTACCACACAGAGTAATCTCTGATAATGGGACGATATTCAAAAGTACAAAGATCAAAAACTTTGTCAAATGACACGGAATAGATTAGAGATACTCTATAATTTACTATCCTAGAGAAAATGGATTGGCTGAGGCCTTCAACAAGACATTGGTACAGATTTTAAAGAAAACACTTGATGAAAATAAAAGAGATTGGAACAAGAAACTGCTAGAAGCTTTGTGGGCCTATCGGACAACATTCAGGACTCCCACTCAGTGTACACCTTACATGCTCGTGTACGGGTTCGAAGTCGTACTGCCACTAGAAATGAAGACACTGTTTCTCAGGTCGCAGTTGTCAATCAACTTACAACAGAAGAAAGTGAAAAGCTCAGGCTCGAGGAACTAGAGATTCTGGAAGGAAAATGACTTAAAGCACAATAATATCTGGAACTTTACCAGGAAAAGCTAGTGCAAGATCCAGACAAATTAGTCCGCCCAAGGACATTTAAAGTTGGTGACCTTGTCCTCGTGCTCAAAAGACCTATTCTTGCACGCCGCAAGATAGGTGGAAAATTCGAACCAACTTGGGAGGGACCATTTGTCTTTGAAAAGGTGTACACAGGAGAAGACCCATGCTGCCAATCAACGGACGATACCTGAAAGCATACTACGCAACCTGACGTTGCTTATTGCCGCTTGATTTGAAAATTGTAAGATTTTGATTGTTCTGGGGTTATCTATGTGGCCAAAAGTCTGTGATCGGGCCCAAAAAATTTGGTAATTAACCTCAATTTACTGAAGAATTTGGAAAATTACACACTGAAATTCTCTTTTCTACCTTTAAGTTTAAATTTAATATTATACTAAATTAAACAAAATAAATACATAAATAAATAACTTCTTCACCAAAGTAAATAAAAATTTTCTCTAACTAAAAAAATCTGTTTTGTTCTTATTCACGTTAAGTTTCAGCCCACTGACATTTTTCTTGTCGTATGCAGAGAAATGTTAGGTCAGAGGCTGATCTTCACCTTTAAAGATGGCTGGAATCTCACACTAAATGAAGAGATGGCGCCGCAGGGTGGCACTATAGATTTCAACATGGAATTTAACCAAGTCGACATGGATTACGAGGGGCCTTTAATGAATTTCATCAGTCGACGGGAAAAGGAAGGGCTGCCCTCACTATTAAGGGTGGCCACCAAAGACAATGCGCCACTGAAAGGAAAGAACATGATGGTACAACAGGACCTGATGGAGGGGCTAAGCCGTTTACCATCCATGATAGCTACGCCGACTCGGGGCCTAGTCGATGTTGATAATGAAAGGACATTGTTTGCTCCACTAGGAAGGACACAACGAAGAAACGCCAGCTGATAAAAATAGAGAGCTTTCTTACGAGAAGAGAAGAGACGCCAAAAAGAGGCAGACAACTTGCTCAGTCCTATTCCCGAGGGACACATTTATGATCTGGGCATGAAAGAGACCTCCTCCAGCCAGCCTGCTATGGATGAGGAGTCTGAGTTTGTTACAAAGCCAAAGATACTAACAGCTTCAGAGGTTCTATGTACGGGTTTCCCTACCTGCAATGCAGAAATACCTGCACGAGCGTCAGCTACAGGGGCATTCGTAGAGTGCCCATACTACAATGCCCTACATCTACAACACTACAACACATTAGAGAAATATGCATCTATCGATGATGGATCTCAGACCCCCGATTACCTGGTAGAGGTAGAGCCATATGTCCCAATGGATGCATAGCTGTATGTTCTGTGGGGTACAGAGCCAAACATCCTGTCAGACGTAGAATTGTACATTCCGTTAGAGCCAGAGACAACACCAGCTAGGGTTCCCGCTAATGTTCAAATGAGGGAATACCCATGACAACTGCTGACTCCCAGTACGGTGGAATATTATAAAATAAGCAAAGTAAATAAAAGAGACTTTGAATTATATGAAGAAGTACATGAAAAATTCATCAACATATTGGAGGGATTTGAACTGTATACCAGAGTCTTCTCAGAGACTGATGAACAAAGTATTCTTAACTGCATTTTTGACCAATGGACAGAGGTTGAGTAGGTTTACTTATGGAAAGGACCTATTCTGAGCTGAGGAAATGGATGGGAGGAAAAGGGAGGATTACTATCCAGTGTGACTGCTGCTACAACTTCATAAATGACGGACAAGGGAATCCGCTTGGGATGCTCAGAGACTATCAAGTAGAACCACTACCTCCAATGATAAAGTGGATGATCAAAAGAATGGTCAGATGGAGTATTCTGCCCTCTACCTGCATTCCAAATAGTTGTATTATCAACATCTACGATGAGGTGATTGCATTCCTCCACACATTGATCACCATGACTTCGTGAGGCCTTTTTGTACGGTCTCATTAATGAGTAAAAGTAATATCTTATTTAGGAAAGAAATTGACATCATCGGCCTTGGTGAGTTCAGAGGCTCTGTGGAGATTCCCCTACCAGTTGGCTCAATGCTCGTTCTTAAAGGCAACGGTGCAGACATTGCAAAGCATTGCATTCCAGGAGTGCGACACCGCAGGGTGTCTGTAACCTTCCGACGAATGGACGACAACAAGATACCGCACGGATTTCAGCCAGAACTAGAGCTGGAGGAACTACTTCCTTACAAGCTATGAGAGGGTTGCACCTCTAAGCACATGCGAAGGGAACTCTTGTCTTGTAGCGTGGCTTAGAAGGTTATCTCGATCAGGAGCTGGTCATAGAAGGAATATACAGTCAGATTCCTTTCTACTTTACTACATTATAACAATATGATATGTATCAAAGATGCTCAGCCTATAATGCATACTTGGCATGAGATATTTTTGATGTACTTTGTTACATTTTGCATATTGTACCTTTTGAGGCGTTGGCCTACACTTTATCTGTAACATTTTGTTGGAGCAGATTAAAGAAGTTTCTTTCGGAAATGTATCCTTTTGTCAATTTCCTTTTGAGCGATGGATGGCAGCCACGAACCACACGTTGGTTCAAAATTACAATGAATGAAGAACAAAACAACAAACATTTAATGATAAAAAAAGAAACTTTCAAATAAAAAATGACGAAAAGAATATAAATTATGATAAATTTATATAAAAAATATCTTTTGAAAAATCAACCAACTAAAATCAAAATTTGAAAACATATTTAAAAAAAAATTAATTAAACATGATAAAAAAAACAAGAAAAAAAAATAAATATGTTGAGTCGATTCTCTCGATTTCAGAGTTTCTTACTCTTTGCTTGCACAACACAACTATCTTTGTCTGCACTAATTCTCTTCACATCCCCATGGAATTTCACATTCTGCTCAAAAACTTGCAAATTTTCACAAATCCTCTTCAACAATGTCAACCTTCACATACAACACAAGTCTTTAAATTAAACACTGCAAACTCTGTAGAATTCTCATTTTTTAATTAGCCCCTAATTTCTGATTCACCCTTTTGAGGTCGGTCCTTACCTTCCGACACTCTCTTTTGAGATTGATCACTACCTTTCAATTCTCATTTTTGAATCAGTCATTACCTTTTGATTCACCCTTTTGAGGTCGGTCCTTACCTTCCGATGCTCTCTTTTCGAGGTTGACCATTACCTATCAATTCTCATTTTAGAATCAGTCCTTAACCTCTGATTCACCCTTTTGAGGTCGGTCCCTACCTTCTGACGCCTCTTTTGAGATTGGCCATTAACTGTCAATTCTCATTTCGAATCAGTCACCACCTTTTAATTCACCCTTTTGAGGTCGGTCCTTACCTTCCGACGCTCTCTTTTCGAGATTAACCATTACCTGTCAATTCTCATTTGAGAATCAGTCCTTAACCTCTGATTCACCCTTTTGAGGTCGGTCCTGACCTTCCTACACTCTCTTTTGAGATTGACCATTACCTGTCAATTCTCATTTCGAATTCGTCACTACCTTTTGATTCACCCTTTTGAGGTCGGTCCCTACCTTCCGACGCTCTCTTTTGAGATTGGACATTAACTGTCAATTCTCATTTCAAATCAGTCACCACCTTTTGATTCACCCTTTTGAGGTCGGTTCTTACCTTCCAACGCTCTCTTTTCGAGAATGACAATTACCTGTCAATTCTCATTTCGAATCAGTCACTACCTTATGATTCACCCTTTTGAGGTCGGTCCTTACATTCTGATGCTCTCTTTCTGAGATTGACCATTACCCGTCAATTCTCATTTCAAATTAGTCACCACCTTTTGATTCACCCTTTTAAGGTTGGTCCTTACCTTTTGACGCTCTCTTTCCGAGAATTACTATTACCTGTCAATTCTCATTTCGAATCAGTCACTACTTTCTGATTCACCCTTTTGAGGTCGGTCCCTACCTTCCGACGCTCTCTTTTGAGATAGACCATTACATGTCAATTCTCATTTTTGAATCAGTCACTACCTTCTTATTCACCCTTATGAGGTCAGTCCCTACCTTCCGATGCTCTCTTTTTGAGATTGACCATTATCAGTCAACTCTCATTTCGAATCAGTCACTACCTTCGGATTCACGCTTTTGAGATTGGTCCTTAACTTCCGACGCTCTCTTTCTGAGATTGACCATTACCTACCAATTCTCATTTTGAATTAGCACCACCTTCTGATTCACCCTTTTGAGGTTGGTCCTTACCTTCTGATGCTCTCTTTCTGAGATTAACCATTACCTGTCAATTCTCATTTTGAATCAGTCACTACCCTCTGATTTACCCTTTTGAGGTCGGTCCCTACCTTTTGACGCTCTCTTTTGAGATTGACCATTACCTGTCAGTTCTCATTTCAAATCAGTCATCACCTTCTAATTCACCCTTTTGAGGTCAGTCCTTACTTTCCAACGCTCTCTTCACGAGAATGACCATTACCTATCAATTCTCATTTTGAATCAGTGACTACCTTATGATTCACCCTTTTGAGGTCGGTTTTTACCTTCCGATGCTCTGTTTCCAAGGTTGAACATTACCTATCAATTCTTATTTCGAATCAGTCACCACCTTCTGATTCACCCTTTTGAGGTCGGTCATTACCTTCCGATGCTCTCTTATTGAGAATGACCATTACCTGTCAATTCTCATTTTGAATCAGTCACTACCTTCTGGTTTGCCCTTTTGAGGTTGGTCCTTACCTTCCGACGCTCTCTTTCCGAGATTGACCATTACCTGTCAATTCTCATTTCAAACCAGTCACTACCTTCTGATTCATTCTTTTGAGGTCGGTCCTTACCTTCTGACACTCTCTTTTCGAGAATGACCATTACCTGTCAATTCTCATTTTGAATCAGTCACTACCTTATGATTCACCATTTTGAGGTCGATTCCTACCTTCCGACACTCTTTCTTGTGATTGATTCTTAACTTTCAATCCTTATTCTGGGACCAACCCCTAACTTCTGATTCCTCTCTTTTCATGGTCGGTCCCAAATTTCTGACCCTCTTCTGAAATTAATACCTGAATTTCAAATCCCCCCGGGGTCAGCATTTACACAATGATTCCCATTCTTTATAAATCCTGAAATCACATAAATCAAAATCCACCTCCAATCCTCAGTGAGAGTCCCTACTTCTTGAATTTTATCAAATATTTACCTGCTATATTTCCCAACGGAAACAAATAGCACACACAATCCCACACTCCTTCTATGTATCTTGACTTAGGAGTTTGTATTTGTTTTGTTGAGCTCGTCGGTCAACGTCAATAAACGTGGTGTGCTTGCCCAGCACACCACACCTATTGGGGGTCCATTTGTTGACCTCATTTTTGGTTGAGGTCTATCTTTCTCTTTAGTAGCCTAAGGTCTAGCCATAGGACTTTCCTATTGACTATTCTTAGAGAACTAGAAAAGGAACCCTCACCATTAAAATTCTAAACTCTTTTTTACTCAACTTGAAGTTCCACATATTGGTCCTAACCTTTAGCACTTAGTAGGTGGGGTCATTATGGGGGAGCTCAAGGAGAGTTCCTATAAGGCTATTTGACCTTAGGTTTAACCTTGGGTGTTGGACTAGAGCTAAGGCACTCACCTCACTCACAATCACTCACTACACCAAACCCAAAATTTCTTAACTTTGATCCCTTGATACTTTTAAGACTCTCATGTAGATGGTCCCCTAATCCTAGTAGCCCTAGGCTGATATTTAGCTCAGACCAGTACATAGACGACCCAAATGGGGTTTCCATTGGTCCATTGCTTACTTTTGGTGGTTAGTTCCCCAATCTTACCTGAAATACCCATCCTGGTCTTTTGCTCCTAAACTACCCTAAATTACCCAAGTACCATTGAAACCCTAAATTTCGCAAAGATTCTCAAATTTTTCCAAAATGCCCAAACTTTTTTAAAAATCATTTCAAACCTTTTGAAAACACCCAAATTACCCAAAATCACCAATAATTACCAAATTACCAAAATAACGCTCCTTAGCCCAAAATTCAGAAAATTCAAAAAAATCCCAAAAATTCTTAAAATATTCTAAATATTTCCAATTTCATTTTTCTCAACTACCACATGACCCAATTTGGCCAATTTGACTATCATTGATTAAAACCCCCAAATTGCCTTTAAAGGCCCAAATTTCCCCAATTTCAATTCAAATGTCCATCAATTTGATCCCAATCTCCCCAAATTTCAATCTCAAACTCAAATTCACTCTTAATGTGACCAAAATAAGCCAAATACAAGCTCAATTGGCCATGCTTTGAGCCCCATTTTGATATAGGTCAAAACCCCATTTTTGGGCACATGACCCATTCTCACAAAATTGAATCCATAGCCCATTCAATTGGCCATGTTTTATGTTGAAAAATATTTATAACTTTCCTACACATCGAAATTTAACCATAAATTTGCCTTAGTGAAGTCTCAATTTGATTTAATTTCAACCTAGGTCAAAAGGCCCAAAATTTGCCCCAAATTGGCTCTGTTTCTAAATTTCACCAAATTGATTGCCTTAGCTCCAAAATTTCCATTCCATTCCTTCATGAAAAATATTTATAACATCTCCCTTGATCATTTGGACCATTAAATGGAGCCAAATTCCAAGCCTAGCCTACTCTAGATCCAAGTCTAGCCCAACATGCTCAAATTGACCAAATCTCCAAAATCCTTCAAATTGACCCTCCAATTGAACTCAAAACCCTTTTCATCCTTCACAAAAAATGTTGATTACAATCATCTACATCAAGTGAATCAATCAATTGGGCTTAAGTACATGGCTAGCCTAACCCAAACCAAAGTTTTGGTAATTTGCAACTACTTGGACCCATGCACTAAATATGGCCTAACCACCCCAAATTCACAAAATTAATGACTCCATATCTAGTAGTTGGACCCTAGTGACTAAGCTAAACCTAAAAAAACCATCTAAGTTAAGCCATGGACCAAATGTCCCCTAAATCGAGGGATTTTGATTCCATATGTTCTTAAGCCTTGGATATTTTTACCAAAACTAAACCTCAACTTATTTAATTGCTGTGACATATTCCCCTGGGTTCCCTGATCTCCTAGCCACCTCCCCCTGCCATGGCCGGCCAGCCTAGTCACTGGAGAAGCCAAAATCAAGGGTCACCCCTTCTCAAACTTCACCCAATTCTAACCTAGAGGCCACTTCACCCAAATGAGATGTTAGAGCTTCTCTGCCCTCCACCTAAGCATCACATTACACCCAAACGTTGGCCATGACAGCCACCCCTCAACCATTTTTATAAAAGCTCACCTCCACAGCCATGGAGGGAGTGCTAAAATTTTCTCAGAGGGAGCTTCCCAAATCACTCACAAAGCTTCTTTGAGACCTCCTCAATGCAATCCAACCATCTTCCCCCACTGATCCCCACTGTGGAAGCTCAATTTTGAGCTCAAACTTCGACCTAAAACCAGGATAGAGCTCAATCCACCTCCACAGTCCACCAAACTTAAATTAATTGTACCCACACCTTCACAACACTGAAAGAAGAAAAAGCCCCATCAAATCCCCCTTTTACAGAGCCCCTAGTATAGACTTTGATCAACACCTGAAATCGAGCTTGGTTGAATTCATACATAGACCTTACACCACAACTAGAGGCTCAATCCCTAGCATCCTTCGACTCCAATGAACGTTCCAAGCATCTCTGATTGAAGCTTCCCTTCTCAAAGCAAAGTTATTGAACTCCACCTTATCCTGAGCCTCTTTTGATTCTCCATTTGCTTAGGCTTAATTTCATGGCATCTTAACCTTATAGATATGCTCCTCTAGTCTAAACGAGCAATTTAAAAAAAAAATCATTCAATTTGGTTGAGAAATGAGGGAGACATCAAGCCTTGAAGATGAACGGTTCTTGGGTTAGGCCATTGGGGATGATGACGGAGCACCGTTCGATCAAGTGTGCATCAGATGAAAGGTCAAGATGAAGCCGGACAGCGCTTCTTTACATGAACTGTGGGACGCGTGGCTACTAGCATGGACGGTGGAGTCAAATGGGAGCGCGCCACGTGGAGCTTCAGAGCTGCCTAGGATCCAGTCAGCGCCGCGCGTTTAAATAGATAAATAGGGATTTAAAAAATTCAAAAAATGACCCCTAACTTTAAAAATTCATATTTTGGTGTAGAAAAATCACAAAAATAAAATAAAAAGACCTTCTTGCTCAGTGAATAGAGGAGAACAATGTGGAAATAATTTGAAGTTTATTTGATGCATGTTTTATTTTTAATTAATTAAACACTATCTTGAGTCTTTTGATTCTCCTTGCATATAGGCATTTCATAATGACTTGAAATTTTGGCATGTTGTAGCCTCTGTCAAGGGGAACATTCCTTGATTTTTCCAAAGTTAGAGAAGACCTCTAGACATAGATCCATATTTTTCAAATTTATGCACATTATTTGCTTAAATTAATCATAAAAATTAGCATGTTTCTTACAAAAATCTAAGAAAATTTTTGAAGGTTTACTATGATAAGAGAACCTTTAGGAAAATCTCTCATGAGCCAAGTCATTTAAAATGCACCTAATTTTTATAAACCCTAAATCAATAAGATAATTAATTTTCAAAAATATAAACATCAAAATGACTTGATTTTTTATCTCTACTATTTTCTAAGATTCATATAACTCCTCATAAAAATTTTAAAGCATTTTGAGTCCATTTGATGGCCCAAATTGATTTTTCAAGTTGAATATCCTTTTTGGAACTAAAATGATTTTTAATGATCAAAATATAACTCAAAAAATTATAAAAACTTATTTTTAGAGTTCTATGTGATTAGGGAAATTTTATAAAAATAAAATGGTATTTAAAATAAAAACTTCATTTTTAACCTATTTTTAAATATTTAAAATGATTAAAAATTCATAAAAATCACAAAAATAATAAAATTCATTGAAATGTTCTAAATGATTTTTTAAGCACTTAGAAATAATTAGAATATTTTTCCTGATTTTCAAAATAAAGATATGGTATTTTGAAGCTTAGAATAAATTTTAAAGGTTAAAAAAACGGATTTCCACTAAAATAATTCCAATAAATAATAGAAAAATTATAAAAATATAAAATTTGCTTCCCTAGGTTCTCCGACCTTAGAGAGATTTTTCAAAAATGCTAAAATTAATTTTCTCCATTTAAAATATTTTATATTTAATGAATGCCCCAAAAATTAAAATAATTCTAATAATTCAAATAAATTTCAAAAAAAAAAAAAAATTCTTTTCAAATGGCTCTTTGATCTAGGTCTACCTTCAGTAAAAATTTCAAGTGATTAGACTTCATCTTGGTTAAGTTAAAAAATTTTCTTTAAAAAATCCCATTTTTGTATGAAAATAATAATATAAATTAAATTAAATTTTGAAAAATCACATTTTCTCCTCTGATATCTTAATTGACCCATTAATGAGTTGATAAAAATTTTAAAATTATTTGATTTTAATTTGACAAATTATGAAGTGTTAGAGCCTTAGGGGCAAAAGTGTAATTTTATGAATTTGAACTTAATTAACATTTAGGCTTAATTTAAGGAGGGAAATGGGCAACCTCTGATCTTAATTAACTTGTTTGGAAGACTAAAATTAAAAGCAGAATAATTGGTAGAAACCCACCTCACTTTCCTAATTAAAAGGATAAATTATTAAATTTCTAAATTATTAAAATTTGGAGGTTTATTAAAATTAAAAGAACATAGGACTTAGGGGTATGACTTTTGAAGTCAGTAATCAATCAATTTAATATCCCTATTTGAGGTTCAAATGAAATTCAAATAATGAATCGTGATCACCTAAAACTTAACCTTTTCAAAACTAATTAAGACACTCACCTAGGTCGTAAGGGCTTAGTAGTGATCCAAGTTAAATCAAGATTGATTAAACAAAGATTAGAAAAGAAAACATAGCTAAAATTTAAGACCTTTAAAACACTACAAGGCCAAAAAAGAACCAAAATTTGGCTAAGTGTTCCAACAACGCTAGCTTGCCCCCTTTGAAGGGTCTTCATTCACATAATCTTCAAAATTGAATTACAAATGATAATTACCCTACTCTTAGGGATAATTAGGACATCAATGTTCATTGAGCAATAGGGCGTTCATAGTCGAAATTATTAAGCAACATAATAAGTTTAAATGAACTCGAGGCTTTTCACTAGGTGATAAGAGGGAAGCATGGACCTGCTTCTTCCTCCTAACCTGTTGGATACCTCAGAGGTCTACTAAACTTAATATGATTTTCTTAACAAAATCCTCCTAATATGCTTTGCAACATAAATCCTCATCTCATCTTTAGGCATTTGTATAGCTCTTCTGTACAATATAAACTCTAACTTGTTTTAGGATTTTTAGGTTGTCGTTTGTCGCGACCTAAATCCTCCCATCTTTCAGGCTATTTGTGTGATTTATTTACACAAATGTAAGCCCTAAATTATAAAAATTGACATGATAGAACACATAAATTTTTCTCTCAAAACTGAAGCCAAATAATATGATAGACTGGAAAGGCACCGAGTTTCTTGTCCGGAGCTATGTCATCCCTTAGTCCTTCCTCCTTTGGATTCCATAATAAATGTCCCAAATTTGAACCATTCCCCTTTCACACCGCTTTGTCTGATTTCATTGAAAAGTCCTTTCTTTTGGATTCCTTGAAGATAATATTTCTTGATTTTTATCGAGAGTTTTCTTAGATGCTTTCGGTCATTTAAGATGTAATTAACTATAGGGGCTTGCCCTTATAGGAAGCTTTTCTCGAACCCAGCTTAATATAAACCATATTTAATTCTTCATATTAAATAGGGGAAATTATTGGCAAATAAAATGATTTTGCAGACCAAACGGACGTCATACCTTTCATAGTTTATTTGATCGAGCCTCATCCTTAAGTCTTGTGTTTTTCCTTCGGGATAGATACAGGGTTTGAGGTATAGTGATCTTTCATTTAAACTATAAAAAATATGAGATCAGTTTGATTTCATACTTTCTTAAACTTAAACGTCCTTTCAAAGCGGGCGATGTGATTTTGATTCCGGTGACTGACAGCTTCTAACCCCCCAACCAAAATAGTGCGGACATGTATCCAACAAATGAGAAGGATATATGTAGGCTATATTATTTATAGAAACACTTAATCTATTGTTTTTAGAGAGACTACTCGTAGTTTAGCACACCATGCCATGATTTTCACACTATGTGAACAGGAAGGAGTTGATTTTAGAGTGGATGAGGAGAGGATTGAACCTCTAAAACCTATTAGGATTGCCAATATAAAGACTTATGAAACTCATGTTGGATGGAGATCTAGAAGTAGTAACAGGGATATTCCTTCTACTTCAAGTACTACTTCTAGTACCCCTACTATCCAGGAACTTACGGAGCAGATGATGATCTAATAGAGAGATATCTTGAGAATAGAGAGTAGAATGGAAAATATTGAGGTCATAAATGCACACAATGATGATTTGACAAGACAAAAGTTTGAATATGATGTTGCTTATGATTATGCAATGGTCAGATACATGAGGGGTGATCACTCAGCTCAGTTTCCTACTCACCCTATTTTTACCCCACATCAGTAGCAAAATTTGGATGTGGAAGAAGAAGAAGAAGATGATGATGATGATTGGTGATGCTTTAGTTAGATTTTTGTTTAGTTTATGTTTGGTTGTACTTTATTATTCAAACTATTTGTTTTTAGAGTATAAAACTTTATTTTAAATGTTATGTTGAATTGTAAACTGTAGATTTGTGAGACTATTTTTACATTGGGAACCATTTTAGTACTGTTTTTAGTATTTAGTACTTTGTTGGATGTATTTGTAGTTAATTCTTTCTCAACAAATTTTAATATGTATTATGTGTTATTTAATGTTTTAAGTATTTTAGCTTTTCATATTAGCACCTGCAATATTTCATAGTTAAGTTTTAAATCAGAACCTTCAATAGATAAGTCCTTTCTTTATGTATTAAATATTTTCTTTCACCCTTTATTTTTCAATTTTTCATGCAAAATCATTTAAAAATTTAAGTTTTGGGGGGGGGGGGGAATGAAATATTTTTTTAAACTTGAAGTTTTTTTGTTCTCAAATGTGCTACAAATAAATTTGATTTTAATTTGAAAAAAATGATTATGCATATGAAGTNAATTATGTAAAAATTTATAATAATAAAGGTTAATTTTAGAGATTAAGATATTTGGTATGATAAAATAAGACTATATTTTTCTACTGTAAGTAAAGGAATCTATATTTTTGAAGTATTAAAAATCTTAGAGATTCATATAAGAAGAAAAGAATAAAACATTATGAAAAAACTTTAAGGCTAATATAAAATTATAAAGTGAAGGAATGTGAAAAGTTTTTAAATTTAATAAGAGGATAGTGAAGTTCAAAATTATTAAATGCTATCCAGATATAGTAATCCTCACATAAAAAAAGAAAAAAAAGAAAAAGGATTGAAAATGATCTTGAAAAAGAAAAGAAAAAGATGTGAGGAGAAGCTTGAGGAGAGCATAATTTAAAATTGGCTTCACTTGAATCAACTTAAAGAAGGAGGCTTGGTTACATTTTCTAAACTTATATTTCAGTATTAGCATATTTACTAGTAAAGTTTTTCTTTTCATATGGATATTCTAAGTGGCTTTAATATGAATAATTTGTAATTTTCCTTGAAAAGAAATAGAGAATAAGAAATCTTAGACTTGACTGCTAGATATTATTATACCTTTAGTGTTAACTAGAGTTATTTTAAATTTTCTTTAAGTTATACTATTGTATTTAGTGGACTAAAACATAGAAATCTAGAAGCTAAAATCTTTGCCATGAGTCATATTTTTATGTAGTAAAGGAGTTACTTGAGGACAAGTAACATTTAAGTTTGGGGGATCTTGATACACCAAAAAAATATGCATTTTTAGAGCCATATTTTATACTCATTTTTGGTGATATTGCACTTTAAAGGAAGTTATTTTTTATGTTTTGTTGTAGGTTGTTGATTTTTAGGACTTGGAGCAAAAAGGAAGAAATTTGGAGTCAAAATGGAGTTTTTGAAAAAATTGTTCAATGCCGAAGGCGCCAGACTGGGCACCGACAACGCCGTTTGACAGAGAGCATGGATTTAATTAAATGGCCACTGGCGCCGATGACGCCAGTGTAGGTGCAGACCCTATTTCTAGAAGATTCAACAAATTTGGATACTTTCTGAAGAGTTTTTGGATGCACCTATTGAAAAATTGACCTTAGGCTCTATTTAGGGCCAAAATTAATCAGAAAAGGCCCCCTTCACATTTCTTCACACTCCTCCGCTCCCCCTTCGCATCTCTTCAACTCCTCCTTGCCACTTTACATCACTCCACACCATTCCACACCTTTAGTCATTTATTTTCTTTATAGTTTTGAGTTTTTGTGGTGAGTTTAAGTGTGAATTCTTCTCTAAGAGTTGTTGGAGAGGAAGAGAAGTGAGAATTTCTTCTTCCAACATTTCCTAAGAGAGGCTACAAGAGATTTGCTTCGAGAAAGAGTTTCAGATAAGTGTTGTTTATTTATTATTGTCGTATGAACTTTCTCTTAAATATGAAATTTGTGTTTTGTTATATCTTTCTAATGAAGTTTGAGTAGTTTTATTTATCTTTCTTCCTACTCTGAGATTTGGTAAAATGAAAAGATAATTTGGATGTGCCAATGTTCAACTATAAAGTAAATTGTGATTGCTTTTCAACTCCATTCTTAATTTACTTTTCGATCTGCTCAATTGAATTGTTAAAATATGTTGTGAAATATATGATCCGAGAAATGGAATATGAGTTCTACAAAAGAGTGAGAATCACATTTATGTCCATGAAGGAGGATTTTGTTCATGGAATTAAGTGCAAATAAATAGGGAAATATACATTGTTGGGTGTAGAATTGAAGATTTTTAGGGTGACAGCTTAGAATCCCCAATTAAATCTTTGTGTTTAAGAACTAAAGCGAGAGTTAGCCTTCAGAGAAAGGGAAGTGGGAGCTATGGAGTGGGACTAGTATCCTCCTAGACTAGCCACAAATTTAAGGACTAAACCTAAGATTAGCCAATGATTTTCTATAACACTAAATCAGGGTAGATAATTAAAATTGCTCATATTTGGCACAATACAAATTTAAACCATTTATCTCATCTCATTTCACCCAAAACTCATTGTTGTAGGAAAGATGTTTTTCAATATTAGAAAACTTCATTACATAAACATAGTTTAATAGTTACTATTTTAAACTCTGCATTTAAATTCTAGTAGTAGTTAATAATTAAGCTCTGATAGTATCTTAAATATTAGAAATTAGTGACGGTAATTTTATTTTATTTCTGTGAATTCCCTAGTTAATTTATCATTTCAAATTTAAACCTTCCTCGTGGGATCGATATTTGAGACTTAAACAGAAAGTCTTATATTATTTAATGACGATAAGTATACTTGCGTAGAATCCCAACATTAAGTGCTTAACGTTATTATTCATAAAACACCACATCAAGTTTTTGACACCGTTGTAAAGTGGAGTCAAAATTATAAATTTTACACAACTATATTTTAACCGGGATCACTAATCAAAAATTGGTTTCACTTGAATCAACTTAAGGAAAATGCTTTATTGCATATTCTAAACTTATATTGGAGTATTAGTAGCATTACTAGTAAAGTTTTTATAAAGTACTTTTTCATATGAATGTTCTAAGTATCCTTAATTTGACAAATTGCAATTTTTCTTGAAATGAATAGTGATTCAGAAATCTTAAATTTGATTACTAAGTGCTCTTTGACTTAGATTTTGAATCTACGTTATTAAAGATTTTTCTTAAGTATTATTATTTTATTTATTAAACTAAAGTATAGGATTTATAAGTTAATCTTTATCCTATGCTATAAGCTTTTATGTAGTAAAAGTGCCACTCAAGGACAAGTAACATTTAAGTTTGGGGGATTTTGATGCACCAACATAATATGTTATTTTAAGTATATATCTTTTTCTTATTTTTGGTGATATTGAACTTTAAAGGAGGATATTTTCATGTTTTTATTGCAGGTATATCAATTTTAGGCATTTGGAACAAAAGTAGCAAAAAGGACGAAATTTGGAGCCAAAATAGTGAATTTTGGGAATAGTGGCGCCTGATGCGCAAGCCTGGCTCCAGAAGCACCATTTTATAGGAGCTAGAGTGAGATGTGCCAGATTTGGCACCTAAAGGGTCAAAACCCAAAACATTGTTGTCTTAAGCAAGTTGGCGCCAGATGCGCCAGAACCAGCACCACATGCGCCATACACGACTTTTTGCGGATTAAGGCTGTTAGGCATGAATTTTGCATGAATTTTGAAAGTGGCACTTGTTCTAAACACCCCTTAGACTGATTCAATGCAACTGGACACTTTGGAAGGTTCTTTTATGAAGGGATATCTCTCTTGGATCAATGGACATGTCTTTTGAATTCAAAGGGGTTAACTTTTTAATAGAATTTTGGAGGGAATTTTGAATTCTTTTTTTAGGGAGGCAACCTTTAATAAAAGAAAGGTTTTGGAGAATTCTAAGTGCAGCATGTAAAGGGGGTGAAAAAGAGAAAAAAAGAGAGAGAGAGAAAGTCAAGGGCTTAGATATTTTCTTCAAGGATTGTAAGAGGAGAGGGAATGTGAGAGATTTCTTCTTCATTACACCTCTAAGAGAGAATTGAGAGTTCTTTTAAGGAGAGAGGCTTGAAGAGAACTTCTAGGGATTTTCTTGGGAATGATTATGAGATAAGTTGTTTCTTTTATTTCTTTTGTATTGTAAACTTGTTTTTATATATGAAATCCGTGTTTTGGCATATCCTTCTCATGAATCCTGAGTAGTCTTATTTATCCTTCTCCCTACTTTGATATATGCTTTTGTGAAGAATTGATTTTGTTTTATAGGATTTTAAATGCCAATATTTTTTGAAGATTTGAACTCCGATCTTCAATTATTTTTCAATCTGGCCAATTGAATTGTTAGAATGTGTTGAGAGACATATGTTTCAAAAGGGCTATGATTTCTATAACATAGGGAGAATCACATTTGATTTCATGGGAGAGGATGTCATCCATGGAGTTGAGTGCAAATAAATAGGGAAATATAATTTGTTGGATGTAGAATTGGAAATTTTAAGGTCACAGATTAGAATTTCCAATTGGGTCTAGTTGATTGGACTGATGCGAGATTGTTAGCCTTCAGATGAGGAAGTAGTGGGAGCTCTGAAGTGGTAGCCGATATCCTCTCAGTCTAACCACAAAATTAAGGACCAAACTTTGGATTAGTCAATGTTCTTTTTGCACTCGAAAAAGGGTAAAGAATAAGATTGCTTTTATTCGGCATAAAATAATATACATATATTCTAATAATTTTAATATCTTCATAACCCATATACTCATTGTAAAGGGGAAGGATGCTTTCTTAAATTTGAACTCTTTGTCACAAAAACTTTATTTAGTTTTCGTAATTTTACTTTTAAAAGTTTCACAATTAGTTTAATTTACTTTGTCTTTTTACTGCATTTTAATTAGCATTCACTCTATTACATTATATTCAAATTTAGCACTTCACTTTTGNATTTTTTGTCATTTTACTTTTGAAAGTTTAACTATTAATATAATTAACTTAATTTTTTAACTACATTTTATTTAGCTTTCACTCATTTACTCTAGATTTGAATTTCATACNGAAAATTGTAGTTTACATTATAATCTTAAGAATTTACTCGTAGGCATTTCTAACTTCCCCATGGGATCGATATCTAGGACTTAATTAGAGCCCTTTATTATTTGAGTGATACATATACTTGCAATATTTTTAAGTGATTTGGTAGTTTAAAGATTTTTAAAAGATAAAACAATTTTCAATAAAGTTATTTTTGTTGGGATTAATTTGAATTTTACTATTGTATCTACTGTGTGTATTTTGTAATATTGAAAAATATTTGCAAAATTAACACACAAAATTCAACTGCATCAGTGATTAAGGAATTTATTTATAATTTAAAGGATGCTGGTGAGAAAAGATTATTGTAATTAAATGAGCTTGAAGAGATAAGGAATGAATCTTATGAAAGTGCTAAGATTTATAAAGAAACGATGAAGATGTGACACGATTGGACGATTCTTACTAATAATTTTCAGCAAGGGCAACAAGTTTTGCTATATAATGCAAGGTTTATTTCCAGGAAAACTTAAGTCCAGATGGATGGGCCCATTTATTGTGATAAAAGTTTATCCTTATGGAGCTGTGGATATCAAAGATCTTAAAACTGAGAAAATATTTAAAGTGAATGGTCACAGATTGAAACCCTTTTTTGTAGGGGATTCACTTAAACTGAACAATCTTATGATGTTGGGTCAACCAGAATAAGCACTGGTTACTTCAAGCTGAAGATGTTATACCAAGCGCTCAGTGGGAGGCAACCCATAGTTATCGGTGTGTTTTTATTTTGATAGTTATGTTTTTTATGTGTGATAAAGAGACATTATGATAGTATTTTGATAATATAATGATTTATTAATGATTCTAAGACCTTATTGAGTGACTTAGACATGTTAGAATGAGTATTTGGATGTTAAGTTGACCTGTGCTAAATCAAACACAGATGATTAAGCACCAACATGCGGCGCTTAAGCGCGACAGTTAAAAATCATGTGCGAATTTTAGTTTCTAAAAGTTTTAACTGGAATTTTGTTATCTTTAATGTGAGATAGCATCTTTAAGATGTTCCTAGGAGTTATAGGGAGAAAGCCATGAAGAAAAATTTCATTAATCAGAGTGCACAATAGTTGTATAATGATTTCTTAGCCATTAGTATCGAAAGAATTGTGGAAAAGAACACTAACATTGAGGCTGACGTGGCTTCAATTGAAGCAAAAGTGATGGAAGTTGATGCACATCTGAAGCATATTTGATGACAATTGAAGATGCAATACAGCCATATCAGTTATATTGAGGAAGCGGATAAGGTGATGTACCTTAAAATCAAATCGATTGAAGAAGACTCCACCAGACTTTTTCATCACCGTACTTCCTATCACATCTATTTTCCAAATGCCCATGGAAAGACTAATGAGAGATAAGAGTTTGTTCCACAAAGAGAATGGAATTTGTTTCAAATTTAGAGTTTGTTTGTGTTAGGTGTGATATGTTTAAGTGTTTAATTATTTTATGTGTTTTATTCTGTAAGTTTTTTTTAGTGTTTGTACTTAGGAACTTTCTCATCCGAGACTATTTGGAGTGAGAATTATATATTGCATTTGCTTGTAATAGTTCGTGAATGTATATAAGTGTTTGTTTGTGTGTAAAATTCGTGTTATTTTACTTTGAATCAAATTAGTGATATAGGTGGATTTGGAGAGACAGGAGAGATAAAAGGGGAAGAAAAGAGTTATTTAAGAGTTATGAGACCATGTAGGGGTGGTTGGCTTAGGCTAGTAGTGCATTTTACTTATAATCAGAAATATCAAAATTTGTGCACTGGCACCTAAGCGCCACATCCTAGTGCTTAAGTGTGAGACAACCCGAGAGGCAAGCACATAAGAACCAAGCTAGTCGTGCTTAAGCACCGGTTCACGAAAATCAGTTCACGACGGTTAAAAGTGAAAATTAACCCCAAAATCACCATTTTCGCACCTCGACTTCACCCCATACCTCCAGATTTCATGATTTTGAGTTTAGGGCACACCCTATTTTGAAGATCTCTTGGTAATTGGAAGAAAGATTTTCTAGATTTGATCTTCTTAAGGTAATATTTTCACTTCTATATACAAATTTTTTATTCTCACCATGTATTTTGAGCACATTATGGATCTACCCAAAAATCACTATTCATGGTGAAAATTAGAGAAAAATCTATGGAAAATACATAGAAATTGTAGCGTAAGATTATAGAAGTTAGGTTTAGTATTTTAAACTTGATTTTTGGATTTATTTTGGAATTTTATAGAATATTTAAAAATAATACCAAGAATGAAGAGGAGCATGGGGAAGTCCCATTTTGATTCAAGTAAATTTGTGAGTTTGAAGGATCAGGATAGCTACAGTGATGCACTACAATCACAAAAACTTATATCTAAAAAATGTTTTGAAAGGCTGGGTGGAGCTGTAGAGGACTTAATTGGTCACCGACAATGGATACGATTCAGTTGTTTCTCTTTTGTAGCTGTAATTTATGTTGTTCAGGAGTTCTACACTAATCTCCTAGAACCAAAGAGTGATCGAGTTATGGTCAGAGGAAAATTTGTACCATTCTCGTCCGAGGTAATAAACCTGTTTTACCAGTTTCCCCCTGACACTCTATGTTTTTATTCAAACTATAGTCCCACTGAGACAGAGTTGGACGAGATTATTTCATCGTGACTTTAAATTACAAATGAAAGGAGAGTTAACTTTTCCACTTTGAAGTTAAATGCAACCTCAAAGGCATGACACTATTTTATTTCAGTCCATCTACTGCCGACTAATAATCTCAGTGAATTTACTAGAGAAAGAGTGATGTTGAAATATTATATTCAGCAGTTTAAGCCCATCAACATTGGAGCTCTTATCTACCACATTATCATCAGTTTTGTTGCTGCCGCTACTACTGTTGGTTTGGGATTTGCTTCTTTAATCTTTTCTTAATATGAGCAAGCAGGAGCTAAATATGGTAATTGGGAAGAGATGTTACAACCTCTGAAGCCCATTACAAGTTTGAATGTGAATTCCTATTATGAACATTCAATTTTTGGCTGGAGAGGAGGATTTTCTATGAGTTACAGTATGTCTACATCTGTCGCTTCTACATATGGTGCTTCTACCTTGAGGGCATTTACATCAAGAGGTCAGTCTTCTGGTACTGAATCTCAAGATCAACTATTGGAGAGGATGATGGATAATATAAATTTTACCATAGATAAGGTACAAAATTTAGAAAATTTTGTAGATCATATAGATGGATATATGAGGATACATAGTGATTATGAAGAGAAGTATTACTCCTCTTTGGAAAGCCTCATTAGGGGTAACGAAGGAGTGGAATTCTCTTCATATCCAAAATATCCAGACTATGAGCCTACAAATTTTTGAGATAATGGTGACACCAATGATGATGATGAGGAATAAATTGATTTGAATTTATGGTATTTGATGTATTGTGACGTGTGAACTTGCTACTTTTGAGTTTGTGTAGTTGTCTGGACTGTGTGATGTCTTAAACTTTTATTTCGTTGTTATTATGATTTTTGTGTTTTTAATAGTATTGTGTTTTGTTTTTGTGGTAGTGATTGTGAAGTGTGTGTTTAGTGTGTTTAGTTAGTAGTATTGAACTTATTCTAGAGTATTAGGAAGGTTAAGAATCTTACTAACTTTAACATTGACTTCAATTTTAAATTACTACCTTGTATTTTCTTTTATGTTATGGTTTTGAACTCTAATTAGTGTGTTTGTTTGCTTTTATGTTTTTATCAACTGCATAGAAGTCTAATTAATCTCTATATGTTAAAAATTAAGAAAACTTGATCAAAATTAATTGTACTCCAGTTTTTAATTTTTGTATTTGTATAATTACGGTATAAAAATTTCTGTAAGCATGTTATTTTTAGTTTTCATTCCTGCTTATATATGTCTGATGCTAAACTGTTTTATCTTATTAAAATTTTAAGTTTGGGGGGAGGGGGAAGAAAAATAGTTTTCAAAACTTAAATTATATTTGTTCTCAAATGTGCTACAAATGAATGTGATTTGAAAAAAAAAATGATCACGTAAATGAAGTTATATTAGGGAAGTAAAATTTGACTATAGAAATGAGTAAGAAAATTTAGTTAAATCTATAGTGATGTAGAAAAACTTAAAGCTAAAAATTTCTAAGTTTTGAAATGATAAATATTGTGAAACTATCTTTAGTAAGAGATGTTGTATTTCTGAAAAATGTAGAAGGATTAGCCTTTTGTTTTTAAAACTTAAATTTCTTTTATTAAAAGTAATTTTCAAAACTACTATTATGTTTTTAAGTAAAGGAAAAATATCAACTCTTTGCTTTAGGAAAGAAAGAGTGGAATTCAAAATCATTAAAGGCCTATCCAGATAATGTAATCCTTACGTGTAAAAAAAATATGTGAAAAAGGGAGGAGAAGCTTGAGGATTAATGCCTAATCAAAAATTGATTCTACATCTGATCTTCTTAAAGTATAAGACTTAAGAAACTCTTAAGCTTAAGGATATAATATTGTGAGTAAAATTATGCTTAATAAAAATTTTTAAGAGGAGGAGATAGAATGCTACAATTATTTATGAACTAGATAGAGACTCAAATTTTCATACCTCTTCACTTTATAAATTTCTAAAGTCTAAGTTAGTCTCATTCACTAAATTTTTCTTTCTAAATTAGACTACTATATTTTTAGAACAAAATTTTAGAATATCCTCAAGAAACTCATATACATAATCTACTTATTTTTGTTTTGAAAGATTGGAGTGTCACTTGAGGACAAGTAACATTTTAAGTTTGGGGGATTTTGATACACCTAAAATATATATGTACATATTTTTATACCTATTTTTAAGATATTGCACTTTAATAGAAGGAATTGTGTGTTTTTCTTTTAGGTACAATCAAAAAGATGAAAAATGTTGAAAGGAGTGAAAAAGGATAAAATTTGGAGCAAAAAAGATGAAAAGGTGTGGCGCCTAAACGCCTAGAGCTGAAAAGAGTGAAAATAAGCTGTGGCGCCTTGATCCCGACTGTTCATATGCAACAGTATAACATTGTATTTGATTATATTTTTCACTTATCTTTCATTACTTTGCAACAGTACCAAAAACTTAATCTTGGAGAAAATAAGAATTTAACATTTTAACTTAATATATATTGGGATACTACGCAAGTATACATATTGTTATCAAGTAATATAAGACTTTTTGATTAAGCCCTGAATATCGAACCCACAGGGATTGTTCACAGTATGCGATAATTAAAGTAATAAACTTTCTACTTTAAAAAGACAAATACTTAAACTGTAGTTTTTATCACAGGAAAAAAATTTAAACTCTTTTTGGTATTTTTAATGTTTGAAAATGACATAAAAATTTAATAAAGATAACTTGAGTTTATATAAAAGAAAAGTACTGAATATGAAATATTTCTCCTTATCATGAATTAGTAATAAGTAGAGGAATTCTATTGTGGAAGTATTTAAATTGTATTGTGCCAAATAGGAGCAATAATATTCTTTACCCTTACTAGAGATGCTATAAAGAACATTGACTATAGTTTGAATAGTCTTGAAGACCGGCTAGGCAGGGAAGATACTAGCTCTCACTCTAGAGTTCCCTTTTTGAATAGTTCTGAAGAATGGTTAGGCAACAATAAACCAAGTCGGGGGCTTTAGCCTGTCACTCTAAAGTCCTCTAACTCTACACCCTTCAAAGATTATTTCCCTATTTTTATGCACTCAGTCATATGAACTACATTCTCATTCATACAATCTCAAATGATTCTTTCCAATTATTGACTGAGACAATACCAGCCCGGTTCTTACATGTTCTCACAACAAATTTTAACATCTAGATGGGCCAGATCAAGAAGTAAATGAAGTGCATGGAATTAAATCATAAAAACTTCTTCCAACATTAAAGATTAATACTTTTAACAAATTCCATCCAACACTTTAATTACTTATCATTTTAAGGAGAAAGATAAAGAAAACTACTCAGAATCTCCATTCAAAACTTAATTACTTATCATTTTAAGAAGAAAGATAAAGAAAACTACTCATAATCCATGGACCATCCATCACTTTAATTACTTATCATTTTAAGGAGAAAGATAAAGAAAACTACTCAGAATCCATGGAGAAACTTAATTACCTATCATTTTAAGAAGAAAGATAAAGAAAACTACTCAGAATCCATGGAGAAAAACAACACTTTAATTTAAAAGAAGAAATCATTGTCAAACTAACAACAAGTCTCGATTAAAGAAACCACACTTTCGTTTAAAAGTAGAAATCATTGTCAAACCAACAACAAGTCTCAATTAAAACCCACACTTTAGTTTAAAAGTAGAAATCATTGTCAAACCAACAACAAGTCTCAATTTAAACTAAAAGTAGTCTAAAACAAATGTTCTCATTTTAAGAAGAAAGATAAAGAAAACTACTCAGAATTCATGGAGAAAACAAAACTACACTAAAAATCATTGTCAAACAACAAAAAGTCTCATTTAAAACCAAAAGTAGTCTCAAAAAAGAAAGATAAAAACTTAACTCAAGTCCTCCGCCAAACAGTCAAACCAACAACAAGTCTCAATTAAAACCAAAAGTAGTCTCAAAACAGAAACATAAAAACTTATCAACAATAAGTCTCAATTAAAACCAAAAGTAGTCTAAAATAAAAGATAAAACTTATCTCAAATAACGAAGTCACAATTAAAACCAAAAGTAGTTTAAAAAAAAAGATAAAAACTTATCTCAAATCCTCCACCAAACAGAATCTATGGAGAAAACAAAACCACACTTTAGTTTAAAAGAAGAAATCATTGTCAAACCAACACTTGGAGAAAACAAAACCACACTTTAGTTTAAAAGTAGAAATCATTGTCAAACCAACAAGAAGTATATTAAAAAAGTAGTTTAAAAAAAGATAAAAACTTATCTTAAATCCTCTACCAAACTCTTAAAGTTCCTTTGAATCTCTTCTCTCTTACAACACTCTTAACTCTTAAAATAAAACTAAAAATAAAAGGAAAAATAAATTTGTCGTGCCTGAAATTTTCTCCAAAAGCTTCTCCATGAACTTCTTTAAAAACTTTTTAGAACACTTCAGGACTCTTTTTCAGGATTCGTCTAAAAGTCTCACCTTTTTTCTTTTATAATTTTCCAAGAGGTTCCATGGTATCTCTTCAAAATGAGTCCTGATTCGATGTATTTACCAAGGGATGACTACTTTCATAAGTCCTTTAATTATATTTTCTTCCTTGGTGGTTATAACCACCCATTTTAGCCAATAAGTGCCTCAAATGTCCCTTTAAAATTCGTCAAAATGAATTAACCCATCAAGTAACTGTCACTAGCGCTTAAGTGCGGGGCCTCTGGCGCTTAGGCACGACCTTCACTGTTTCACTGGTGTTAAAACGTCGGTTCTGGCGCATAGGCGCCAAAATAATTTTGCACCATTTTTGTATTTTTGCTCCAAATTCGATCCTTTTTCACTCATTTTAGCATTTTTCACTGTTTTACTTATACCTAAAAAAACACAAATTCCTTCCATTAAAGCACAATATCTCAAAAATATGTATAAAAATGTGTCTAAAAACACTATATATTTTAGGTGTATCAATCTCCCAAATTTAAAATGTTACTTGTCTTCAAGTGACATTTCAATCTTTAAAAACCAAATAAGTATGATTATGTATATGAGTTTGTTTATGAGTTTCTAAAATTTTGTTCTAGAAATATAGTAGTCTTGTTTAGAAAAAATTCTAGTGAGTTAGACCAACTTAAAGTCTTGACTTAAAGTGAAGAAGTATGAAAAATATGATCTCCTATCTAATTCAAAAATACTTGTTGATTTTTCAAGTATAGAGCTTAGGCATTTTATTTCCTTCACTTAAAAATTTTTATTAAGTATAATTTTACTTACTATATTATATTCTTAAGCTTAACAATTTCTCAAGTCTTATACTTTAAGAAGATCAAATGTGGAACCAATTTTTGATTAGGCTCTAATCCTCAAGCTTCTCCTCCCTTTTTTAACTTTTCTTTTCTTTTCTTTTCTTTTTCTTTTTCTTTTCTTTTTCTTTTTCTTTTCTTTTTTTCTCTTTTCTGCTTCTTTTTCAGACAAGGATTACTATATCTAGATCGACCTTTAATGGTTTTGAATTCCACACTTCCTTTTCCAAAGCAAAGAGTTGATAATTTTCTTTTACTTAAAAGCATAATAATAGTTTATGAAAATTAATTTTAATAGAAGAAATTTAAGTTTCAAAAATAAAAGTCTAATCCTTCCACATTTTTCAAAAATATAATATCTCCTACTAAAGATAGTTACACAATATTTATCATTTCTACATTTAAAAACATTTAACTTATTTTTCTTTGTCATTTATAAAATTTTAACTACATTATTTTACTCATTTCTATACATCAAATTTTTACTTCCCTAATATAACTTTATATACATGATAATTTTTCTTTTCAAATTAAATTCACTTGTAGCTCATTTGAGAACAAAAAAAGTTCAAGTTTTGAAAATACTTTTTATTTTTCCCCAAACTTAAATTTTTAACAAGATTAAACAGTTTAGCAGCGGATACATATAAGTAGGAATAAAAATTGAAATAACATGCTTACAAAAATTTTATACCCTAATTATACAAGTGAAAAATTAAAAATAGGAGTAAAATTAATTTTTGATCAAGTTTCTTAGTTTTTAACATATAGAGATTCATTAGACTTATAAGTAGTGGGTACAGATATAAAAAAAAAACAAACACACTAACTTTGACTTCATAAACTGAACATAAAAAACAAGCACACTAACAAGTTAAAAGAAAATACAGAGTAGCAAATTTCTAAAATTAAAGTTTAAAATTAAAGCTAGCAAGATTTTCAACTTTCATAGGACATAGAAATTAGTTCATTCCTAGCTAACTAAAACACATTACATAACACACAACAGCAATTTCTACCCTATAATTTAAAACACAATACTAACAAAACACAAACATTACAATAACAATTAAACATAAAGTCTAACACATCATATAGTCCAAGAAGTACACAAACTCAAATGTAACAAGTTAACACCACAAAGTACATCACATATTACAAACATAAAACAACCTTAGTCCTTCTCCTCATCGTCATCATTAGTGTCACCGCTATCCTAAGAAGTTGTAGGCTCATAATCAGGATATTTTAGATTTGAAGGGAATTCCACTCCTTGGTTACCCCTAATCATGAGTGAAATTTCTCTTTATAATCACTATGTCATCTGACATATCCATCAATATGATCTATAAAATGCTCTAGATTTTGGACCTTATCTGCTGTAAAATTAATATTATCCATCATCCTCTACAATAATTGATCATGAGTTTCAAGAGACTCACCTCTAGAAGTAGATGCTCTTGAGGTAAATGGTCTTGATGTAGAAGCAGTGGAGGTGGATGCAACAAACATCGACATTCCATAACTTCTCGAAAATCCTCCTCTCCAACTAAAAATAGAGTGTTCAGAATATGATTTCACATTCACACTTATAATCGATTTTAGAGGCAGCAAGGCTTCTTCCCAGCTATCATATCTTACACCAGCTTGCTTACACAAAGAAAAGATCAAGGAAGCAAATTCCAGACCTGCAGTAGTAGCGGCAGTGGCAGAACTGATGATAGTATGATAAATCAAAGCTCCAATGTTGATAGACTTGCACTGCTAAATACAATAATTCAACATTGCTCTTTCCCTCGTAACTTCACTAAGATGATTCGTCGGTAACATACAAGCTGAAATAAAGTAGTGCCACGCCTTCGATGGTGCACTTAACTTTGAAGTATAAAATTTTACTCACCTCTCATTTGTAATTTTCCAGAGTCCCATTCCAACAGTCAAAACTGATATAATCTTGTCTAGTTCTTTCTCAGTAGAACTATTTTTTGAATAAAAACACAGAGTATCAGGTGGTAAATGGTAGAACATGTTGATCACCTCCAGTGAAAAAGGTACCAATTTGCCTCTGACCATGACTCGATCCTCTTTCACCTCGTGGAGATTTGCATAGAACTCCCACACTACAGAAATCACAGCCACAATAGAAAAACAACAGAATCGTTCCCATCATCGGCGAACGATCAAATCCTCTATAGATCCACCTGGATTTTTAAAACACCTCTCAAGAATCAATTTTTGTGACTGTAGAGTGTCACTATATCTGTCCTGAACTTTCAAAATAACAGACTTGCTCAAATCAAAGTGGGTCTTTCCCTTACTACTCTTCATTCTTGGGGCCATTCTACAAACTTGACAAAATTCCACAATAATTTCAAAGATCAAGTCTAATATACTAAACTTAACTTCTATAAGCTTGAAAGGAAGAAGATAATTGCAGGAGCGAAAATGGCATTTTTTGGGGTAAATTTTCACTTTTAACCGTTCCCAAACCAATTTTTGTGAGCTGGTGCTTAAGCGCGGATATGTGGCGCTCAGGAGCCTGCCTCTCAGGTTGCCTCGCGCTTAAGCATGGGATTGTGGCGCTTAGGCGCTAGTGCACAATTTTTTATATTTTTGAACCTTAGTAAAATTCATTATTAGCCTAAGTAAACCACCCCTAAATGGTCTTATAACATTTAAATGATTATTTTCCTCTCCTTTAACTCTCCTCTCTCTCAAAATTATCTAATATAACTAATTCAAGTCGAGGCTAAAACAATACTAAATTTTCATAAACAAACACCTATATTCATTCAAAAACCATTACAAACAACATTCAACACATAATTCTCATTCCAAAGAGTCTTGGTAGAGAAAATTTTCTTAAATACAAGCACTAAACAAACTTACACAATAAAACACATAATCACATAAACACGAAAAACAAGACTTAACACTAATACATAAAACAACTCTTAACAAGAAAATTTTAGCATAAAACTTAATTCCATTCTTCATTTTTTGGAACAAATTTCTCTCTCATTAGTCTGTCCTTGGGCATTTGGAATATTGAGTTGATAAAACGGACGGTGGTGACGAGCTCTAATACAATCTTCTTCAACCCTTTTCTGCTTAATATATATCGCCTTATCTACTTCCTTTATATAACTAGTATGGATAAATTTTATTTTAATTTCCATCCAATATGCTCTAGATGTGCATTAACTTCATTTACCTTTGCCTCAATTAAAGCAACTTCATCCTCAATTTTGTTGATCTTTTCTGGTATTCCTTCAATACCAATGGCTAAGAAACTGTTATACATCTCTTGTTCAGTCTGACTAATGAATTTCTTTCTCATGGCCTCTTCTTTCTTCTTCAAATCCATCTCCCATGATGACATTTCTCCAAGTCTCTCTATCTCTTAGAATTTAGGGCTAAAAAGGATTCTGGGTGAAATTCTATTACAAAACCCTTCTATTTATATGCCTAAATCCTTCTAATAACTTCTATGCACGTCTTATAACTACCATGATACATTTAAGTTAACCAATTAATGGTTAAAACTTCTAGAAATTTAATTTTTTCACATGGTTTTTAACGCCTGCGCTTAAGCACCGAATATTGGCGCTTAAGCGCCAGTACCTGATTTAGCACCGAACAACTTAACAACCAAATATGCATTCTAACATGTCTAAGTCACTTAATAAAGTCTTAAAATAATTACTAACATAATTAGTCTCAAAAATACTATCCCAAATTTTCTTAATCACATGCAAAAACCTTTTAAAACAAAGGCACACTGATAACTATGGGTTGCCTCCCACAGAGCGCTTGATTTTACGTCGTCAGCCCGACATAACCAGTGCTTATTCTGGTTGACCCAACATCATTCGATCATTAAATTTAAGTTGATCCCCTATAAAATAAGGTTTCAGTCTATGAACATTCACTTTAAATATTTTCTTAGTTTTAGGATATTTAATATCCACAGCTCCATAAGGATAAACTTTCATCACAACAAATGGGCCCATCCACCTGGACTTAAGTTTGCCTAGAAATAATCTTAATCTTACATTATATTGCAAAACTTGTTGCCCTGACTGAAAATTTTTAGTATGAATCTTTCGTTCGTGCCACATCTTCATTTTTTCTTTGTAAATCTTAGCATTTTCATAAGATTCATTCCTTATTTCTTCAAGCTCATTTAATTGTAATAATCTTTTCTCACCAGCATCTTTCAAGTAGTTGAACTCTTTAATTGCCCAATATGTTTTATGCTCAAGTTCAACTGGTAAGTGACAAGATTTCCCAAATATTTTCCTATATGGGGACATTCCTATAGGAGTTCTGTATGCAGTCCTATAAGCCCACAAAGTCAAGTTTGACTGACCAATCCATTTTTGTTGGATTTACAGATTTTTCCATAATTTTTTTAATTTTATGATTGGATAATTCAGCCAAACCACTTGTCTGAGAATGATAAGCAGCAGCAATCCTATGGTTTATATAATATTTCCTTAACAATTTCTCCATTATGGAATTTCTAATATGACTTCCCCCAATAGTTATGATAACTCTCAGCATCTTGAATCTGGAAAATATGTTTCTTTTTAAAAACTTTGCAACACTTAGAGTATCACATCGAGATAAAGCAACAACTTCTTTCTATTTGGATACATAGTCCACTGCTAATAATAGAGTGGTTTTTCTAACTCAAGTCTGGACAAATGATCAACAATTTGATTTTCATTCCCTTCCGATCTACTATTGTAAAATCAAATTCTTGCAAAAGAAGAATCCATCGTATCAGTCTAGGTTTTGCATCCATATTTTTCATTAAGTACTTAATAGCATAATGATCTATATGCACTATACATTTACTTCCAATTAAGTATGATTTAAATTTATCAAAAGCATATACTATTGCTAATAACTCTTTTTAAGTTGTTGTATAATTAATTTGGGCTTCATTTAGAGTTTTAATAACATAATAAATTACTTTAAAAATTTTATCTTTGTCCTAAAATAGCTCCAAGAGCATAATCACTAGCATCACACATCAATTCAAAAGGTTTTCCCCAATCTGCTGAAACTATAATTGGTGCAGTGACTAATTTTTTCTTTAATAATTGAAAAGCTTTTAGGCTTTCTTCATCAAATTTTAAAATTGCATCTTTCTCCAGTAAATGACATAAAGGCTTAGCAATTTTTGAAAAGTTATCAATATATCGCATGTAGAATCCAACATGTCTAAAAAACTTCTAATTTTCCTTACATTGGTTGGATAAGGTAAAGTAGCGATCACTTGAATTTTAGTGGGATCTACTTTCATACCATTTTCTGATATTTGATGTCCTACTAAAATTCCTCATGCTACCATAAACTGACATTTTTCCCAATTAAGGACTAAATTTGTTTCTTCATAGCATTTGAGAACTTTAGATAAATGTTCTAGATATGCGTCAAATAAAGTTCCAAACACTGAAAAATCATTCATAAAGACTTCAATCTCTTTTTCAATTAAATCACAAAGAAATTGTAATCATACATCTTTGAAATGTTGCAGGGGCATTACATAAACCAAAGGGCATTCTTCTAAAAGCAAATGTATCATAAGGACTGGTAAACAATGTTTTCTCTTGATCCTCAGGAGTTATTTGTATTTGGTGATAACCAGTATATCCATTCAGAAAATAAAAGTATTTATGCCCAGCTAGCCTATCTAGTATTTGATCTAGAAAGTGTAGTGGTAAAATGATCTTTCCTTGTGGCGAGATTTAATTTTCTATAATCAATGCATTTTCTTTTTAACACAGTGAATTGGACTTATCTAGTAGGTATTAATTCATTATGTTCTTTTACAATCACAATTACTCCTCCTTTCTTATGAACACAGTGAATTGGACTAACCCATGCACTATCTGAAATAGGGTAGATAATTCCAGCATTTCTTAGGAACAAACTGAATTGGACTAACCCATGCACTATCTGAAATAGGGTAAATAATTCCAGCATCTAACCACTTAAATTTCCTTTATTAACAACTTCTTTCATAATAGTATTCGATCTCCTTTGAGGATCAGCCCTGGGTTTGCAGTACTCTTCCATATGAATTCTATGCATACAAATCAAAGGATTGATTCCTTTAATATCAGCTATTGTCCATCTAAAGGCTTTCTAAAATTTTTCAAAATTTTCATTAATCTTTCTTCTTCTTCCATTGTTAACTTTGAGGAAATTATAATTGGTAAAGTAGAGGAATCACCTAAAAAGGCTTACTTCAAATGTTCAGGAAGTAACTTCAACTCAAACTCAGGAGGTTTTTCTATTAATGGACAAAAAGATTCATCTTTTTCTGTGATGTCCAAAATTTTGAAACTTTCTCGAACATAGTTTGAATCTTCCTTATAAAGATCTTCAAGTTGATCTAATTCCTCTTCTTGCTCGTGTTCCAAATCTTTTACTTCGGATTTCTCTTCAAAATTAGTTTTGAAATGACATTCACTCAGAAATCTTATAACATCTATTTTATAACATTCATCGTCTCTACCTTTTGCAGGATATTTCATTGATCTTGAAATATTGAAAGTAATTGTTTGATCATTGATGTGCATTATTAATTCCCTCTTCTGCACATCTAACGTTGTTCTTCCTGTGGCTAGGAAAGGTCTTCCCAAAATGATAGGTATCTCTTTATATTCCTCCATATCCAGCACAATGAAATCAACAGGAAAGATAAATTGATCCACTTGCACTAGGACATCTTTTATAACTCCTTTAGGGTACATTATCAAATGATCTGCTAACTGCAGAGTTACAGTTGTAGGGGTTATTATCCTAATCCCAATCTTTTAAATATTGATAATGGCATAAGGTTAATACTTGCACCTAAATCACATAAAGCTTTCTCATAAAATTTGTCTCCTATTACACATGGAATAGTAGAGCTACCAAGATCTTTAAGCTTTTCAGGAAGCTTTTTCTGAATTATAGCACTGCACTCCTCACTAAGTGTGACAGTCTCATTATCTTCAGACTTCCTTTTTCCTATTGAGAATATCTTTCATAAACTTTGCATAGCTTGACATTAGTTCTAAGGCTTCAAAAAATGTAATATTAATTGAAAGCTTCTTAAAAATTACCATAAACTTTGAAAATTGCTTATCCAACTTTTGTTGACGAAGCCTCTAAGGAAATGGAGGTGGCAGTCTTTGTAAATCAATTTTAAGTGGAGCAATATGTCTTTTTGAACCTTTCAGAGTGTCCTCTTTTGGTTCTTCAATTTCTTCTCTCTCTACTTCAATTTCTTTTTGAACCCTGCCTTCCAACTCTCTTCCACTTCTAAGTTGAATGGCTTTTACTTACTCTTTATTCTAGTCTTTTGGATTTTTTTCATCATTATTAGGAAGTGTTCCTTGGGATCTATTACTTAATGAATTTGTTATTTATCGAAGTTGACTCTTAATATTTCTAATTATAGCTTCTTGACTTTGTAACTGATTTCCCATTTGTAACACCACTTCTTCTATAGATAACTTCAATATTTCTAATTGTAGCTCCTTGACTTTATAACTGATTTCCCATTTGTAACACCACTTCTTCTATAGACAACTTCTTCTCCTTAAATGTGTATTATTGTTGAAACTTAGAAGATAGGTAGATCTATTATTATTATTTTCTTGGTTTTTCTAGTTTCCTAATGAGTTTACTTGGTTGTTCCCCCATTACCGGTTACTACCACCTGAAGTATTATTCTATTTAATATTAGGATGGTTCTTCCAACTTGGGCTATAATAATTTGAATATGGGTTATTATCCTTGTTATTTATGACATTCAAAGTTACTAATGATGCTTGAGAATCTACCATTTATCCTAATGAATTCTCTTTAATCATGGAAATTGGTTGAGAAAAATTCATTCCAAATTGATCTAACTTCCTTGAAATTGCAGAAACTTGATTTACTAACATCGTAAATGCATCATATTCATAAATATTTATAGTGGAAAATATTTAGCAAGGAATTTTTGTGCTAAATCACCCCAAGTTCTGATAGATCCAGGTACTAACAAATGCAACCACATCTTAACTTCTTTATCCCTCAGTGAGAAAGGAAATAATCTAAGTCTTATGGCATCATTTGATATACCATTGTATTTAAATATAGTGCACAATTCTAGAAAATTCGCAAGATGTAAATTTGGATCTTCAGTTGGTGATCCCCAAAACTAATTATTTGATACCATTTGGATAATAACAGGTTTAAGCTCAAATGAATTAGCCACTATAATAGGTTTTTGAATACTACAATGAAGTTCACGTAGGGTTGACATTATCTCTTAATGGTCTAAATTCTTGATGAATTTTAGCATTTTGATTATTTTGATTTGCCATTTCTGTAATTTTTTAGATTTTTCAAAATTTTTAATTTTTTTTGCTTTTTTCTGATTTTCTTAACAGTTCTTTCTAATTTAGAATTGTAAAGCACTAGTCCTTCAAAACCTGAACTACACATACACTAACAATGAAATAAAATAAAATAAAGACACAAAAATACTTTATAAATAAAATACTACAATGAGATATTCCTACAATAAATCTTAAAGTCTAAATAAGATTTTCTAAAATAGAAAATTGCTNCTCCTTTGATTTTCTTCTGACATACAACACTCTTAACTCTCAAAATAGAACTAAAAACAAAAGGAAAAATAAATTTGTGGTGCCTGAAAATCTCCAAAAGCTTCTCCAAAAAATTCCTAAAGAACTTTTTAGAACACTTCAGTACTCTTTTTCAGGACTGCTCTAAAAGTCTCAACTTCCTTCTTTTATAATTTTCCAAGAGGTGCCTTAGTGTCTCTTCAAAATGTGTCCTGATTTGATGTAATTACTTAGGAATGTCTCCTTTCACAAGTCCTTTAATTATATTTTCATACTTGGTGGTTATAACCACCCATTTTAGCCAATAGGTTCCTCAAATGTCTCTTTAAAATTTGTTAAAATGAATTAGCCCGTTAAGTAACTGTCACTGGCACTTAAGCGCGGGGCCTCTAGTGCTTAGGCATAGTCTTTTCTGTTTCACCAGCGCTTAAGTTGGTTCTGGCGCATAGGTGCCAAAATAATTTTGCATCATTTTTGCATTTTTGCTCCAAATTTGATTCTTTTTCACTCCTTTTAGCATTTTTCACCTTTTTACTTATACCTGAAAGAAAAACACACAAATACATTCCATTAATGCGTAATATCTCAATAATAAGTATAAAAGTGTGTCTAAAAATACTATATATTTTTGGTGTATCACGCCTAAGTGCCCAGAGTTGGCGCTTACACCCCAACAATACAGAGAAGGCTAGGCCTAAGCACCAAAGACTTCAGGCTTAAGCGCCAGTGGCAGTTATTTGATGGCTTAAAGAATTTTGAAGAGGTTTTTTAGCACCTATTGGAGAAAATGGTGGTTATAACCACTAGGATAAAAATACATTAAAAGGACTTATGAAAGGAGGCATATCTTGGAGAAATTCTTTGAATATAGACATATTTTGAAAAGATACTAAGACACCTCTTGGAAAACTATAAAAATAGGGAGTTAGAGTGGATTAAGCGCTCTTCTAGTCTTTTCTTTCCTGCTCAAGGGAGACTCTTTCTGTGTTTTAGGAGATACTTTTAGACGCCATTTGCATTTACCTTTTCCTTTTCTTTTTAGTTTTTATTTTAAGAGTTAAGAGTGTTGAAAGAGAAGAAGAGATTCAAAGAAACTTCAAGAGTTTGGTGGAGGATTTGAGATAAGTTTTTATCTTTTATTAAACTACTTTTAGTTTTAATCAAGACTTCTTGTTGGTTTGACAATGATTTCTACTTTACTACATTTGGTTTTAATTTAGACTTCTTTTTGGTTTGACAATGTTTCTAACTTTAAACTAGATTGTGGTTGTGTTTTCTTTAATGATTCTGAGTAGTTTTCCTTTTCTTTTTCCTTAAAATGATAATTAATTAAAGTTTTGGATGGAAGTTGTGGAAAGTATTGATCTTTAATATCAAAAAAAGTTGTGATGATTTAAGTCCATGTACTTCATTTACTTCTTGATTTGGCCCATTAAGTTGTTAAAATTTGTTGTGAGAACATGTAAGATCCGTGATGGTATTATCTTAGTGAACAATTGGTAAGAATCACATGAGATTGTATGGATGAAAATGTAAATCATATGATTGAGTGCAAAAAAATAGGGAAATAAACTTTGAAGGGTGTAGAGTTATAGGACTTTAGAGTGATAGGCTAAAGCCCCAAACTTGGTTTGTTGCTTAGAACATTGCCTAGTAATGTTAAAGTAAATCCTAAAGATTTGAACAAAGAGCAAATTAAAGCTATTCAACTTAGAAGTGAAAAAGAATTGGAAAACAGAGTTCAAGAAGAAATTGAACTTGAAAAAGATGACGTGGAAAGTAAAAATTAGGGTGAATATTTTCATTTTGAGTCAAAATGTCCTTTTAAACCAATGGAAATTACTATAGAAAAACCACAACCTCCATTTCCTCAAAGATTGAAGCAGAAAAATAGAGATAACCAATTTTCTAAACTTTTAGAAATTTTGAGAAAATTAACGATAAACATTTCATTTGTTGAAGCTTTGGAACAAATGCCAAGCTACGTGAAGTTCATGAAGGATATACTTAATAAGAAAAGGAAGTTTGTAGATACTGAGATTGTTGCTCTCAGTGAAGAGTGTAACACTATAATTCATAAAAAGCTTTCTGAAAAACTTAAAGATCCTAGAAGTTTTACGATTCCTTGTGCTATTATTGAATGATTTTATGGAAAATCTTTATGTAATTTAGGATCCAGTATTAATCTTATGACGTTATCAATTTTCAGAAGGTTGGGCTTAGGAGAAATTTCACCTACAACTATAACTCTTCAGTTACATGATCATTCGATTACCTATCCTAAAGGAGTTATATAAGATGTTTTGGTAAAAATTGATAAATTTATCTTTCCTGTGGACTTTATTATATTAGATATGGAGGAAGATAAAGAAATTTCTATCATTCTAGGAAGACCATTCCTTGCCACTGGAAGACCTTTGATAGATGTGTAGAAATGAGAACTAACTATGAGAGTTAGTGATCAAGATATTACATTTAATATTGTAAAATCAATGAGATACCCTGCAAAAGAGAAAGAGATTGAATGCTTTAGAATGGATATTAATGAATCTTTAAGCCTTGAATATTTTAAAAAGACATTTGAAAGAAAATTTGAAAAGGAATATATGGAATATCAAGTGAGGATAAAATTCAAGATAAATTTATGGAAGTGAGTAATGAAGATTTGAATTATGTTCAGGAAAAATTTGAGATGTTAGATCCTGCAGAAAGTAACAATAATCTGATTTCATCTATTGAGAAACCTCTTAAAATAGAACTGAAAACACTTCCTACACATTTAAAGTATGTATTTTTAGGAGATTTATATACATTATCCATTCTAGTATCCTCAGAATTAACGGATGAGCAAGAACAACAGTTATTGGAAACGTTAAAAAAATATAAGAAAGCCTTTGGATGGATATTAGCTGATATTAAAGGAATCAGTCCTTTAATTTGTATGCATAGAATTTTATTAGAAGATCAACATGAGCCAAGTTTTGATCCTTATAGGAGCTTAAATCCAATGATGAAAGAAGTTGTTAAGAAAGATATTCTAAAATGGTTAAATGCTAGAATAATATATCTTATTTCAGACAGTGCTTGAGAAAGTCCAATTTACTATGTTCCAAAGAAAGGAGGTGTGGCTGTAGTGAATAATGAGCATAATAAATTAATATCAACAAGACAAGTCACTGGTTGGCGAATCTGCATAGACTATAGAAAACTAAATTCTACCACCAGAAATGATCATTTCTCTTTACCCTTTTTGAACCACATGCTGGATAGGCTGGCTGGGCACAAATATTTTTATTTTCTAGATGGATATACTGGTTATCATCAAATACCATCTGCTCTAGAGGATCAAGAGAAAATAAAATTTACTAGTACTTATGGAACTTTTGCTTTTCGGTGAATGCCCTTTGGATTATGTAATGCACTTGCAACATTTCAAAGATGTATGTTGTCAATTTTTAGTGATTAAATTGAAAATGAGATTGAAGTCTTTATGGAAAATTTTTCTGTGTTTGGAACTTCATTTGAAATATGTCTAAATCATTTAGAGAAAGTTTTTGAATGATGTGACAAAACTAATCTCGTATTGAACTGGGAGAAATGCTAATTTATGGTTGCAAGAGAAATTGTGCTTGGGCATAAAATTTCAGAAAATGCATGGAAGTAGATCCTGCAAAAATTTAGGTTATATCAAACCTTCCTCCACCAACTACAGTAAGAGGAATTAAGAGATTTTTAGGACATGCTGGATTTTACAAGCGATATATCAAAGATTTTTCAAAAATTACTAAACCTTTATGTCAACTTCTGGAAAAAGATACAAAATTTGACTTCAACCAAGATTTCCTTAAAGCCTTTGAAACTTTAAGGGAAAAATTAATCACTACTCCTATAATTATTTCACTTGATTGGGAGAAACCTTTTGAATTAATGTGTGATGCTTGTGATTGCGCAATTGGAGCAGTCTTAGGGCAGAGATATGATAATATTTTTAAAGTTATAAACTATGCTAGTAAGACTCTTATGATGCTCATATTAACTACACCACCATTGAAATAGAGTTATTAGCTATTTTGTATGATTTTTGATAATTTTAGATCATATATGATTGGAGCTAAATGTATACTTCATACTGACCATTCGACAATTAAATATTTGATGCTAAACTAAGATTAACTAGATGGGTACTTCTGATGCAAGATTTTAATTTTATAATAGTCGATAGAAAGGGATTGATAATCAAATTTTTTATCATCTATCAAGGCTAAAACATGAAGAAATACTCGATATGGAAAAAGGAACTAATGAAACTTTTCCTGATGAACAACTTTATGTTATAAAAGGATATGTTGATATTGTAAATTATATTGTTAATGGTATTTTAACATTTGGGGGCTGACAAAAAAAAAAGGAACAAAAATTCATTTATGATGCAAAATCATATTTTTGGGATGACCCTTATTTGTATAAATAAAGCAAAGATTTAGTAGTGAGAAGATGTATGTCTTATAGAGAAATTCAAGAAATTATCCAAAAATATCATGATTCTGAATTTGGAGGTCATTTTTGGAATGAAAGAACAGTTCATAAAATTTAGCAATATAGATTTTGTTGGCCTACTCTATTTAGGGATGTTAATATATACATAAAAACATGTGATTGATATCAGAGAGTAGGTAATACTTCAAGAAGAAATAAAATGCCTCTAAATTTTAATTTGGAAATTGAAATTTTTTATGCATGGGGATTGAATTTTATGGGACCATTTATACCTTCATTCAGAAATATTTATACATTGATTGCAGTGGATTATGTTTCAAAATGGATTGAAGTAATCGCTTTACCTCGATGTGATGCTCGGAGTGTTTCAAAATTTTTAATTAAAAATATTTTTACAATATATAGAGTGCTGAGAATAATCATTAATGATGGAGGATCTCATCTTAGAAATGCAACAGTTGCAAGATTGGTAGAAAAATACAATATAATACATAAAATTGCAACTGCTTATCATCCCCAGACTAGTGGTTTAGCATAAGTATCTAATCGTGAAATTAAGAGAATTTTGGAAAAGAGTGTTAATCCTAGTAAAATGGATTGGTCAGCTATATTAGATACAACATTATGAGCATACATAATAGCTTATAAAACACCTTTATGAATGCCCCCTTATAGATTAATTTATGGGAAGACTTGTCACTTGCTAGTAGAATTGGAGCATAAAAATTTTTGGGCTATAAAGGAATTTAATTTTAATTTGAAAGAAGCCGGTGAGAAAAGATTATTGTAATTGAATAAGCTTGAAGAAATCAGAAATGAATCTTACAAAAATATGAGGATTTATAAAGAAAGATGAAAGAATGGCATGATCAAAAGATAATATAAAGGGAATTTAAACCTAGACAAGAAATTTTATTATATAATACAAGATTGAAATTACTTCCTAGAAAATTGAAATCTAGGAAAGGGCCATTGAAAGTTATAAAAGTCTATCCCTATGGAGTTGTTAACATTGAAGATCCCAAATGGGCACAGATTGAAACCATATTTTGATGGTTAATGACCAACTCTTAAAGAGACTATAATGTTGGGTCACCCAGAATAAAGACTGGGAATGTCGGGCTGACGAAATTAAACAAAGCGTTTTGTAGGAGACAACCCATATTTATCATTTTTTAGTTTTGTTTTGAGTATTTGTTCAAATTATTTTATGTATATTTATATGTATGTCTTTATATAGTTCGTGTATTTAAGAAATTATTTAGAAACATCTTTATCTACCTAATTTTATGGAAAAATTGGAAATTTATTGCATCGAAATTGAAATAGTGCTATTTTTGGAACTAGCGCATGATGCGCCAAATTCCAAAGAGTTGGTGCATGATGCACCATGGTGACGAATTGACTTAAAATATTTCAAAAGGTAGATTTTAGTGGTTTCTTCTCCTTATAAGTCCCAAAAATTGATTCCTAAGTTTATTTTAAGAGGGAAAATGAGGGAAAAACCACTAGATTTCAAATCCAATGGCGCCCCACTCCAAAATACTACAAGATTTGGAATTTGCAACTGGAGAAAGTTCATTATTTTTTATGCCAAAATTTGCATGATCGTGTTTTAATGAAGAGAGGTTAATCAAAGAGAGGGGATTTGTGAATCGAGGATTCAACACACTGAATACTCAAGTTGAAGAGATCATTGCACAGAGATGTTGAGAAATGCTTTGTTACACTGCTATCGCTGTAGTCATCCCTATGGTGAAAAACTTTTATGCAAATCTTCATGAAATCAAACAAGGAATTATCTATTTGTGAGGCAGGTTTGTGCAATTCATTCCTTCAAGAATAAACAAGATGTTTATGATTAAGAATGTTTATATCTGTCATTATGCAAATTTTACCCCTACGAGAGACAATATGAATGAACTCTACTGATACCTTATGGATGAAGATGCAAATTGGGAGGCCAGAGATGATGGAAATGTAAGTTTTTTGTTATAATTGTCAAATCATACTTCCAAGGTATGACACTTCTTTATTGCATATAAATTACTACCTATAATGAAGATCAGTAAGGTGGCTAAGGAGAGAGCTATTTTAAATTATTGTATTCAAACCGGAAAACCTATTGATATTGGAGCCATTATTGTGAAATCAATTTTGGGTTTGATTGTGAATGGGTCTGCAAGTGGGCTTGGACATCCATCCACTATTTTCCTACTATGTAGACAATCGCAAGTACCTTATGAAAGTTGGGAAAAAGTGTTCCTTCCTTGGAAACTGATGGATCCAGAAGTCTATTGCAGTTGAATTGGAATGGGAGATGAAAATAATATGAATGTATTGATGGATCAGGAATCCCATTATTCATCACCAACTCAACCAGACTTCAATTTGAATACATTTTTAAATAAGATCAAGAAGATAGAAAAAGTGGTGCAGAATCTAATACATGCAATAAGAAATATTTCAGAAATGCTAGATCATCTGGATTGGAGACTGAAAGAACAATTTGAACATACTGGTTGTATTGAAGATGGTTTGGTGTGTATGTTTAAGAAACATGCTTGGATTGGGGAGGATTTGACTGATGAATTTCCTTACCACCCTTCTACAACCTATATGTGCACTACCAAGCTATGAGAGATGTCCAAGAGAATGAGAGTGAAGAAGATGTTTGAACTTAGTTTATGCACGTAACATTTTGTTTAATACTGTTTGTTTTAGTTAATTTGTTGTGTTGGATTGCATTTACTTTTATGTTGAACTTTATCTATGTTTATGCTCTATATTTAGATGTTTAGATTTCAGTGATATGATATTTGGCTTGCTTTAAAACATTGAAACATATGTTTGTAGGCTTGATAAATGTTAGTTTGTAATAGTGTGGATTTTATATATAAAAGTGAGTTTTGTGAATGTTTCTTGTTATAATAACATTTATCTATGTTTAGAAATGATCATTTGAGTTAATTAGAGGTTAGCATAAAGTGGTACGGAGCAGATTTCCACAAAAACTAAAATTTGGTGAATTTGTGCTCTAGCGCATGATGCGCCAGAATGGCACATGTTGCACCGTTTTACAGAGCATTGGCGTATGTTGCCCCAATATTGGCACATGATGCACCAAAAACCCAAACATGCCTGATTGCTTAGCAAACTGCAAAATCGCACGAACAAGCTCCATTTTCACTGCTTGGGTCGTCTCTTGCCTCTAAACCTTGACCTAGGGCTTTACATTGAGGATGACAGAGAAGATTTTGGAGGCCAAAAATCATAAATTTCATCTTCTCTTAGTAAGAACTTCACTTTAACTTAGAAATTTTTTACTTTCACCATGAATTTTTCCTACTTTGTGGAAGATCTGAAATTTGAGATTTTTTTATGAAAAAGCTTGAAGAAAACTCATGGTGAAAAGTTTCTTACCAAATAATCTTGCTTGAGTTAGATTTTTGATTTAGCAATTTATTTGGAGTTTATTTAAATTTTCATAGATTTTCCAATGGCTCCCCGAGTGAAGAGAGGAAGCTAGTGCGAGGATTTTGATTCACAAAGTTTTGTTAACTTCAAGGCCCAACATAGTTATAATACTCAAATGGAAACCAAAAGATTGATCCAAAAATAGGCGTTTGCAAACCTGGGTGGCGAGATCGAAAGGTTGATCCTCACCAGAAACTGGGAAAGATTCTACTACTTCACTGCAGTAGCAATTGTACCCATGATTCAGGAGTTCTATGCTAACCTGAGGTTCACTGAGGGTGATCACATATTGGTTAGAGGTAAGAAAGTAGAATTTATTACTGATCGTATCAATGCTTTTTATGGACTAAGGAATATATATCATGATGAGTACATTGCATTCGTGATGACTGATTCATCACTAGATGAAGTGATTACCTTTTTGACTGATGAAAAAAGAGAATGGAAGATTAAGAATGATAAAATAGTTAACTTCTCTGCTTCCCTATTGACCAGTCAGTCAAAGGTATGGCATCACTTTATTTCTGCTAAGTTATTACCACTGAATCATCTTGTTGATGTGATAAAAGATAGAGCAGTATTGAACTATTGCATTCAAAACATGAAAGAAATAAATGTTGGTGCACTCATAGTTTATCATGCTCGAAGTATAGCTTGCAGTTCTACAGCTAGTGGTTTGGGATATCCTGCCCTAAGAGTCCCATAGAAATGAAGAAAGATTACAACCCTAAATTCCTATTAGGAGGCATATGATTCAGAGAGTGGAATCATTTGTTGAATCTAGAGGTAGTAGAAGGGATAGACCCTCTACATCAACTGCAGGAGCATCTACTTCTCGCTTTGCTTCACTTAAAAATATTATGGAGTAGCTTATGATTTAGCAAATGGACATAATTAATATGCAAAGTCAAATTGGAGATATTGGAGCAAGAAATTCTTATAATTATGAATATCAGCAGAGAAGAGTTCAACATGATATTGATTTTGAGAATGCTATGGTAAGACATCTTAGGGGCGAGCTCAATTTGTAATTTCCTCCTTGCCCCAATTTCAGTACTTGTGCTCCTATTCATGATGAAGATGAGAAAGAAGAAGAAGTAGTTGATGATGATGAGGAAGGTGATGAAGAGTGATATTTTTATGATTCTAATTTAGTTTGTTTTGATGTTTGTTTGTTATTTGTGATTGTATTGTGATGTACTTTTATTTGGGAACTGTTGAAGTAAAGACTTTTATGTTGTGTTGTGAACTGAAATTATAATAGTAACAACAGATTTTTATTTTTCCTGCATTTTTATTATTTTCAATTTTTGTATTCTTTTTTTAATTCTCAACAATTTATTTAGAATATATTATGTCTCATTTAATGCTTTAAAGTCTATATCTATGTTTTTAAAGTTAGTACCTGCAGTATATCAGAACCCAGTTTCATCATTAGAAATCCTCTACATGTCAGTTTATATTTTCATGCATTTACTATTTTCTTTCACCCACTAAATTTTGTACTAAAATATTTTTTCTAAGAAAAATTTTACTTAAATACTTAAGTTTGGGGTGAAGAAAATTTTCTTTTGAAAAGAAGTAAACTAAATTTTATTTGTCCTCAATTAACTATATTTTTAAAATTAATTTAAAATGGCCTAGGATAATGAGATTAAACTTTAAATAACTATACCTAAGTTTATGAATATTATGATAAATTTAGGTAAATTTTTTTTAAAAATAAAGGTCAATTCTAAAGTTACAGATATTTGTTATGATAGGATAAGACTATGTTTTCTATTTAAATTATAGAAAATTTTATTTTTGAAGTGTTAAAAATTTAAGAGTTTCATGTAAGAAGAAAAGAATGAAACTTTATGAAAAATCATAAAATGATATGAATTTATTAAGTGAAGAAAGGTAACGAGTTTTAACTATAAGAAGAGGATAGTGAAGTTCAAAACTTTTAAAGGTTATCCAAATATAGTAATCCTCACTTAAAAAAGAAAAAGAAAAGACTGGATTGAAAAGATCCTAAAAAAAAGAAAAGAAAAGAAAAGAAAAATAAAGTGAGGAGCATGAGGAGATGCCTAATAAAATATTGACTTCACTTGAATCAACTTAAGGAAGGAGCTTTATTACATTTTTAAAACTTGTATGGAAATATAGGTAGTATTACTAGTAAAGTTTTCCTGAAGTTCTTTTTCATATGAATATTCTAACTATCCTTAATATGATAAATTGCAACTCTTCTTGAAATAAATAAAGATTCAAAAATCTTAAATTTGATTACTATATACTCTTAGACTTAGAGTTTTAAATTTGATTTATTAAAGGTTTCACTTAAATTTTTCTATTCTATTTATTAAACTAATGTAGAGAAGTTATGAATTGATCCCTATCCCAAGTCATATGCTTTTATGTAATAAAAGTGTCACTTGAGGACAAGTAACATTTAAGTTTGAGGGATTTTGATACACCAAAATAATATGTTGTTTTAAGTATGTATTTTAAGCCTATTATTGGTGATAATGCACTTTAAAGAATGGTATTTTTGTGTTTTTATTGCAAAGGTTTTACTTAAATTTTGCTATTCTATTTATTAAACTAACGTACAGAAGTTATGACTTGATCTCTATCCAAAGTCATATGCTTTTACGTAATAAAAGTGTCACTTGAAGACAAGTAACATTTAAGTTTGGGGAATTTTGATACACCAAAATAATATGTTATTTTAAGTATGTATTTTATGCCTATTTTTAGTGGTAATGCACTTTAAAGAAGGCTATTTTTGTGTTTTTATTGTAGGTATAACATTTTTAAGAATTTGGAGCAAAAGTAGCAAAAAAGACAAAATTTGGAGCCAAAATAATAAATTTTTGGAATCTGGCGCATGCACCATATTGACGCATGATGCGCTATCTGACAGAGCCTTGTCACATTAAGTGCCAGATCTGGCACCAGATGCACCAGAGATGATTTTTTGTGGATTAAGGCGGTTTTGTGTGAATTTTCAAAGGAACACTTGTTCTAAACATCTTTTAGAGTAATTTAATGCATCTAGTCACTTTGGAAGGTTCTTTTATGAAAGGATATGTCTCTTGGATCAAATGACACATCTTTTCAATTGAAAAGAGTTGACTTTTGGAGGGAATTTTGGAGGAAAATTTGAATTCTTTTTTAAAGGAGGCATCCTAAAATAAAAGAAGAAGACTTTAAGGAGTTTGTGTGTAACGTAAAAAGGGTAGCGTGAAAGGCATGAGGAAGGGATAAAAAGAGAAAGTCAAAGGCTTGGAGATTTTCTTCTAGGGTTGTAATAAGAGAGGGAAAGTAAGAGATTTTCTTCATTACATTTCTAAGAGATAATTAAGAGTGCTTGTAAAGAGAGAAAGGCTTGAAGAGAACTTCTAGGGATTCGTTTGGAAAGGATTGTGAGATAAGTTGTGTCTTTTATTTCTTTTGTTTTGTAAACTTATTTTTATATACTTTGAATTATGGTTTTGTGAAGAAGTAATTTTGTTTTCTATGGTTTTAAATGTTAATAATTTGTGATGATTTGAACTCTGATATTCATATACTTTTTAATATAGCCAATTGAAATGTTAAAATGTATTGAGAAACATATGTTCCAAAAGGTTTATGATTTCTACAACATGGGGAGAATCATATTTGATTTCATGGGAGAGTATGTCTTCCATGGAATTAAGTGCAAATAAATAGGGAAATATACTTTGTTGGATGTTGAATAAGATATTTTAAGGTGATATATTAAAATCCCCAATTTTGTCCAGTTGATTAGAAACTAATGTGAGATTGTTACCTCTCAGAGGAAGGAGTGGTGAGAGCTCTGGAGTGGAAGTCGGTATCCTCCCAGCCTAACCACAAAATTAGGAACCAAACTCTGGATTAGTCTATTCTTTATAGCACTCGAAAGAGGGTAAAGAATAAGATTGCTCCTATTTGGCACAAAATAGTTTTATCTATATTTTCATTTCTTGACAATCCATATGCTCATTGTAAGGGGAAGGATGCTTTCTTAAATTTAAAATTTCCGTCAACAAAAATTTCATTTAGCTTTTGTAATTTAATTTTTTAAGGTTTAGCTTCTGGTTTAATTAACTTTGTCTTTCAACTGCATTTAATATTCAAACTTTGCACTTTATCTTTTTTTAGTTTAAATTATAATTATAATCTTAAAAACTATCTACAGGCATTTCCAACTTCCCTGTGGGATTGATATCTATGACTCCATTAGACCACTTTATTACTTGAGCAATACATATACTTACGTTATTTTTAAAGGGGATTTGGTAGTTTAAAAGTGTTTTAAGGATAAACTATTTTTAATAAAGTTATTTTTGTTGGGATTACATTGCATATTTATTATTATATCTGCTATATGTATTTTGTAATATTGAAAAGTAATTGCAAAATTAATACACTAAATCTGCCCACATCACCCTACTACAATGCAAAAAATTTTAAAGTTTACTCCTACAGAAATTCTAATCATCCGACTTAAATTGGTGATACTCAGCTGTTAAAGCTACCTTCCCATGTAGTAATAGTAGTGGAGTATAGAAAATGAGAAAATGTAAATTGAAATGTGACTAGTGACAAAGAGATCAATTATCTTCTTTAATGTCTTCTGAGCGCATAAAAAATTTTGGTTAAAGTGGTCTTAAGCTTAAGCCTCACTTGAACCCAACAATGATTATCTATCCTATAGCATATTTTTGCTTCATACCCTATAATTCAACGTGATCTTCCAAGTTGTTTATGCCATATCTCTCTTGAGTTATTATAGGTTCATAATGGATTCTAACAAATCATTTGGTCAAAATGATAGGTAAATGAAAGGCTGAAAGAAAATATACAAATTAAAAGACTAAATTCAATCTAAAATCATTTCCACATTCCTACGCATCGTACTACATCTCCACAAAGAAAAAGTAGAGGAAATTATTCAAAACAAACAAAGAAAAAGAACCATAGGACTTCATTGAAACCAAGAGAATTCATATATCAAAGTGTTTACAAGAAAATACAAGACTTAAACCCAATAATACTTTTTCTCTCTTCGTCAATACCGCCTTGAGAATGTTCCACAATTGTTCTTGCTACTTTCCTATAGACTCTCCTGGCTTTAACACCGTATCCTCACCAATTTTCTATTTTGGACATGCTCTACCTAGCCTAGACCAAGCCTTATACTCTAAAGATATCTCTTTCATGATCAGTGGAACTTCCCTAAGTCTTCCTCTAAAAAATCACTCTATATAACTGTCTAGGTCTTCTTTAAATAGCCTTTAATATCCTTTATTAAAATTACCTCCGTTCTGCCCAAACGACACTTCGAACATGTGGTTTGATTCTGACGCTTAACAATTCTGGTGTCAAGGCTTTGGCCTTCACAGCTTAAGCATTGGGCTCAGTGGCTAGCACTTAGGCGCCAACCTTTCATGTTACATGGATTAAGGCTGTCACCTAAGGGCCCCTGAAGTATGGCTCTAAGGCCCTAGCCCGCTACATTGCATTTTGCTCCATTTCACCTCCTTTTCTCTCCATGTCTATTCTAATTCGCTCCACTCATAACACCTAATATACCTGCAAGGAAAATATAAAAAAACCTTTCTTTAAAGTACAATTTAATCCAAAAAAGATATGCAAAATATAAAGAAAATCATGCAATCTTTTTACACATCAAACATCCACCAAACTTAAAGGTTAATATTAATATCAAATTAATTTAATTTGAGGGAGTGGGTTTCATTAACAATACAACAATTTTATCTTAGGAAATTCATAGAGTATCATTAGGTTAACTCTAGTAAATAAGCCTAATCCTAGGGTATAAGAAACCTTTCATTCAATCAAGAAAACATAAATTCTCATTTTCTTATAATAGAATTAATACTTGTTATTAATGGAACCATAGATGATAAAAAAATAGAATTTAAGCTCTCTACATAAAATGATTTATTGGTACACCATAAATAAAAGTAAGCTTAGGAATGCAATAAAGCTTCAACTCTAAAATGGGCCTAGTGAAACGAATTTTTTATAAGACTTCTCTTCAAGCTTCTCCTCTTTCAATATCTTCTTCTTTTCAATTTTTTTTCCTTTTTCATTTATCTTACTTTAGGATTTATATTTTAATCCTTAGCATAACTTTAGGAGGATGTCGACACTAAAAAGTTAAGGAGTTGTTAAGTTGTCGGCTGCTACGATAGATATCCCAACACCTGTTTTAATTTAATTCAATACATATATAATTTAGAAAAAAATAGTATTTTAAATTTTTAAAAATACAAGATTGAACCGATCTCATATCCTCAATAGTTTAAATAAACAAGCCTAATACTGCAAGTAGTGCACCTATCCCAAGGAATAGATACATTACTTACTGGTGAAGGCTCAATTAAATAAACTAAAGATGGTAAGACATTCGTTTAAGTCTGCAAAGCCATTTTTATGTTGACCGACAATTTTCCTTATCTAATATAACGAATTAAATAGAGTTTATATTAAGTTAGGTTTGGGAATGCTTCCTCTAAGGGCAAGCCCCTATAGTTAATTACATCTTAGATAACCGAAGTCACCTAAGAAAACTCTCAATAAAAATCAGAGAATATTATCTTCAAAGAGGTTAAAGGAATAGAACTTTTCAATGAGTTTGGACAAAGAGGTGTGAAAGGTCAATGCCTCATATTTGGAAAATTTTACTATAGAGTCTAAAGGAGGAAGAACTAGGGGATACACAGATCCAGGGGAGAACTTCGGTGACTTCCCAAGCAAACCTACGGTTTGGCTTCAATTTTAGAGATTAGAATTATTGAATGTTTCATCCTGCTAATTTTATTAATCAGGGCTTACATTCATATGAAACGATCACACAAATAGCCTGGAAGATATGAGGATTTAGGTCGTGACAAACGACAACCTCAGAATCTTAATGCGGGTAGGGCTTAAATTACATAGCAAAGCTATACAAAAAACCTAAAGATAAATTGAGGATTTATGTTGCACAAGCAAATAACCTTAAAATTCTATGAATTGTTGTTTAATTTTAAGGAAATATATGTTTTAGATCCTCTTGCTGTTGAAGTGGTCGTGCTGCCCATAATGCTATCTCCAAGCTCCTCGTCTTAGCAAGTTTAAGTTTTCTAATGTGTCAAGTTACGATGTCAAATCAGATGTTCTTATGGTTAATGTCATTTAAATATTATGGGGCATATTGAAGTTGATTAAAGCGACACCGGTTAGGATCCAACAGTTCCCTCATTATTGTATCACTATTTTCTATTGGATTCACATAGTCTAAATGAATTTACTAAACCCAGCTTAATGAGTTCCATACTTCCATTTAGACCGTGGTAAATCTCGTTAGCAACCGTAGGTTACCTCCTCCGAGGGATTTCTGATTATTGGAAAAAGACATCTTAATTTAGTTGCAATTGTTGTTTTGTGATGTTTATGATTAAATTTTCAGTTGTCTTATATTTTGAATATTGTGGCGGTGAATTTTATCTTGGTTGATTTTAGTTTTGGTTTTAGTTTCAATTTTGTGGCTACCCTAAAGGTTTTAATTTTCATGTAGGGCGACTTCATTGTTTAACATGCAAGTTTACAAGCATAAAAGTACAATGTAGGAAATTACGAGAAAAGAAAGTGATGTAAACTATAAAAGCGTACCTGGCGGGTCTTCTCGTTCCTCCACCTGAAATTTTAGTACTTGCAAAGCATATATATATGTATAATTTTGCAGGAATTAAAGCATGCTTATAGAAAAAGTAGGAAGTATAAACTTAAAGTGTGTCTATCAAATCCTATGTCATATCTTTGGTGTATTTAAATTTTAAGGATGATTCCATTAAGCAAATCATAATAGGCTCACATGTCCTTCAAGATTTTCAAAGGATTATGAAGAAGTCTCAGGCAATACCAAGGACATTTCATGGTCCTAGGAATTATCTTGAGTTTATTATGATTTTTTCATATTTGCTATATAGCTCATCAAATTAATATCCTTATGCTCAGTGAAATTGATGTTTTGATTGTCCCTTAACTAGGGTAATTATCACTTGATGTCTCACTTATGAATTATATGGGTAAAGACCCTTGGGAGCAACTTGACTTAATTAATTTATTTGATTTTAATGAATAAGCTTGTAGTGTTTTGAAAGGTTTTAAATTTAATTATAAGTTATTTTATAAACCTCATTAGACAACATTTTGATTAAGCCTAGTTCACTACTAAGCCCTTAAGATTTCATAGATGGATTTATAATTTCAAGAAAAATGATTTTTGAATATTTGTACTCTTGATCATGAATTATAAATTATATTAAAACCATTGACAAGAATTCAAAATCAGTGAATTATGATTTTCCAAATCAAACCCCTCACCTTAATATCTCCTTATTTAGTTATTCTTCCAAATTTCAATAAACTTTGAAAAATAATAAATTTATCCTTTATGAAATTCAAAGTGAGGTTCGTTTCTACAAATTATACCTTTTATGTTTCAATCGTCAAAATATATTAATTAAGATTATTTGTTGCCCATTTACCCTTTGTTTAAGCCTAAAAATTAATTAAGCCTTAAATTTTCGAATTACCCTTTTGCCCCTAAGGCCTTAATACCCTATAATTCATTAAATTAGACTCAAATGACATAAAAATTTTGTATTACCTCACTCATGGGTTAATTAAAATACCAGAGGAGAAAATGTGATTTTTCTGAATTTATTTAAAATTTTTAATTATTTATAATGCAAAAATAGTAGTTTTCAATAAAAATTTAATAACTCAATCAAAATAAAACTTCTGTCCTTAAGAAAATTATTGAAGGTTCACCTAGGTTAGAGGACCACTTAGACCAGATTTCATGGTTTTTAAAAATTTCATTTAATTATTAAAATTATTTGTTGATTTTGATTATTAATTAAATATAAAATAATATTTAAATGGAAGATTAATTTTTATATTTTTGTTACATCTCTTTAAGTCTAGGGAACCCAAATAAATAGATTTCATATTTTATTAATGTATATAATAATTATCAGAATTATTTTAGTGAAAAATTAGAGAAAATTTTATTTTAAGCCTTTTAAAATTAATATCTTGGCTTAGAAAGTTAGGAAAATTATTTTAATTGGTTCTAGATGATCAGGAAAGCAAATGTGACATTTTAGTGTGTTTTTATAATTTAGTGATTTGTATGATTTTTAATTAATTTTAGCTAATTTAAATGCTTAAAAATAGCTTAAAAATGAAGTATTTATTATAAGGAGCTCCCAAAAACAATTTGGTAATTTTTTTAATTGTATTTTAATTATTATAATTATTTTAATGCCAAAAATGTTATTTCACTTAATTAATCCATTTGAGTGGTCAAATTAACTGCAATTGACTTAAAATTTTTTTGGGGTGCTCCTTTAACATCAAATTACAATGTGAAATAGTTTTTATGTCATTTACATTTATAATAACTCCAAATTAATTTTCTTTTTATTTTTAGGGTTGGTGACAATTAGGGTTATTTTAAATGACTTAAACTAAGTTTATATTTTTCCTAGTATCCTCTAACCACAGTGAACCCACGAAAATAAGTTTTCTATTTTTTTATGAGTATTTTAATTATTATAATTTTTATATCAAATCATATACCATTAACTTGAAAATTAGACATCCATGCTTAGAGATCTCCCCTAACCATGAAAAAATCATAAAGAGCTTCCCCATAATATGTAGATTCAAATCCCCAAAGATCAATTCATGGTGAAATTTCTATGCTAATAGAGAATCAAAACAAGGAAAATACAATTTAATTAATTAAAAATAAAATATACATCAAATGGAATGAAAATATTTCCACATTGTTCTCCTCTCTTCACTGTGCAACAAGGTATTTTTATTTTATTTTTATGATTTTTCTACACAAAGTTATGCATTTTTGAAGTTATGGCTATTTATTTAAATCATAAAATCTCTAACTTCTTACTTAAGTGATTTGGCGCCAGCGCAACCTAGACATATCCGAAAACTCCATGTGGCGTGCTCTCGTTCGACGTTGTCGTCCATGCATCTACCTTGTCAGCCTGAGGTTCTGTTCCATCTCCCCATCCGGCGCTATTAAATCCATCTGTGCAATACACGCGCGATCCAACGGAACTCGGACATCATCCCCAACGAAGCCAATCTGCAAATCATCCATTTTCAAACCTTAATATCTTGCTCGATTCTCAACCAAATCTAGTGTGGTTTGTTTCTATAGACTCGTATCGACTACGAGAACATATCTATATGGTTAATTGACCCTTAAATCAACTCTATACACATTGAGAATCAAATGAAGCTCAGTTTAGGGTTAACTTTCAATACCTTGGTCCAATAGGGGAAGCCTCAACTGGATGCTTGTGGAAGTTTCATGCGGGTCCCAAGAGCCTAGAGATGGAGCCTCAAGCCACGGTGAATCTCCTAGATATGATTCGACAAAAGTTGATTGATCAAAGTCCACCTTAGGGTGCTCTGGTGATGGGACTTTTGTGGGGGCTCTTCTTCTATTGATGTGGGGAGGGTGTGGGTGCAATTAATTTAAATTTGGTGGAGGTTTGAGGGGTGTCCTGCTTCGGCCTAGAAATTGGACTAAAAAATTGAACTCGAACAATGGCTTTGAGTGGCTAAGGGTGGTTGGGTTAAGCTCAAGAGGTCTCAAAGAAGCTCTGGAAGCAATTTGAAAGAGTCTCCCCAAATAATTTCAAGCTCTCTTCTTTTGGCCATGGAGGGGGGGTTAAATAGATGGTGAAGGAGAGGCCACCAGGGACAATTGGTGGGTGTCCTAAGTTGCTTATGTGGATACCAATAATGTGCAAAAGTCTAATTGGGATGAGCCAGCTTAGATGGTTTAATTTTAAGTTTTGGCCATGATGGAGCTTTTGATATTGGGTTTCCGGCCACAAAGGTGGCTGTCCAGCCAAGGAGGGGTCACCATCTAACTCGGGGAGTTCAGGGCTTGGTCTTGGTGAAGTCAATTAGGGTTGGCCATGTGTAAAAGTATGGGATTGAAATATTATGGGAAAAAGGGCCATTTTGGGTCAATTTGGGTCAAATCATGATTTGGGTTGGTTACAGCCACCAAGGTTGGTCTTGGACTGAAGTGGAGATCATTTGGTTCAACTTAATCATTGGGGATAAGTCTCCATCCAAAGAGATTTGGCTAAACATGGGTTAGAGTGACTCATGGGAGGCATTAAAACCATTTTAAGGAGGCTTGAAAGTGGCTTGGCCTCTTGCCATTAATAGTTTGGTGATGTGGCAAGGCTCTCATGGCTTTTCTATGGCTTGAGAGTGGCTTCATTGCTTGCATGTAGCTTGGCTAATTTTCATGTGGAAGTATTTTTGATCTATTTGGTATTTTTGGTGGATTTTGTCATGAGGCTTGATTCAAAATGATTTGATCATGAATTTGAAACTTAGAGAATTTTTTTAATTGAATGGATGATGAAGATAAAAGAGATTATCATGTGGGCTTTGAATTTAAGCTTTTTTGAAATGACTTAAAGATTTGAGCTTTTAAGATTGAAATTGAATTTGGGCTAAAATTTGGGCTAATTGATTGTTTATTTTGGTGTATGGATATGTCATGAAGGATTTGGAAGAATTTCAAGTGATTTTGAATTGAATTGTTGGACTAGTTTGATGGATTTAGGCATATGGTTAAAATTGGGGCTTTTTGATTTGGGTAAATTTTGGCTTGAAATTGGATCAAATTGTGTTTAAATTTTGTTTAGAATAGGATTGAGGATGCTGAATTTCGATTTGGAATTGAAATTGGGCAAGATTGGGGTCAATTGGGCTAAGATTGTGGCTAATTTGAGGACATTTAAGCTTTAAGGGCAAATTGGGGCTTTTGGTTAAATTGGACTAATTTGGTCAAATTGATGATAAAAAATTGAAATTGGGAATATTTGGGATGATTTTGGAATTTTTGGGAATTTATGGAATTTTTTGGTAATGAGGGGTATTTTGGTAATTTTGTGGATATTTTGGGAATTTGGTAATTTTTATGAATTTTGGTCAATTTAGGTATTTGTGGGGGGTTTGAGATGATTTTTGGGCAAATTTGGGTATTTTGGGTAGTTTTGGGATATTTTGGCGAAGATTGGAGTTGTAGGGGTAGTTTGGTAATTTGGTGATTTTGGGCCAAAATGGGCCAACAAGCCATGAAGCCATACTAAACCAATAGGAGCCATATGAGGACTCATCTTGGATTTTCAATGTGCTGGTTCTAACCCTCTTAGCCAAAGACTAGGGGTACAGGGTCATCCACATGAGCTTTTCAAAATGAGTCAGGAGACCAACCTAAGGGGTCATAGGGTTTAAAGTATGTGAGAGAGTGTGGTGTGTGCAAGTCAGCCCCACCAAAACCAGATCACACAGGGTTAGTACTAAGATCTAACCATCCTTTGGGGGACTCCCCTTGAGCTCCTTCATATTAACCCTACCTACTAAGTACTAGAGGTCAGGACCAATATGTGGAACTTAAGGTTGAGCAAAGAAGGGTTTGAAATTTCTAATGGTGAGGGTTCCTTTTCAAGTCCTTTAGGAATAGTCCTATTGCTGGACCTTAGGCTACTAAAGAGGAAAAAACTAGACCTCAACCAAAAATGAGGTCAATAAATGGACCCCCAATAGATGTGGTGTGCTGGGCAAGCACACTGTGCGTATTAGCGTTGACTGGCGAGATCAAAAAAATCAACATAGATTTCTAAGTCAGCAGACCTAGGACAAAAGAGCAAATTTGAGTGATAGTTGTTTCTGCTGGGAAATTAGCAAGTGAAATATCCGAACAAAATTGAGGGTTCAAAACTCTTGCTGGGTTTAAAAGGTGGATTTCAAATAGTTAGAATCCAGGTATATTGGAAAGCAAGAATCAGGGTTTAGGTGTTGGCCCAAAAATGGGAATTTGAAATTTGGGTGTTGATTCTAAATAAAGAATTAGATGCCTTACTTCATTTAAGGTGGTCATAAACTGATCTCGAAGAATGGTACCGGGATGCCTTGAATAAATCGAGGGGCTTAGTTCCTCAACCCTTTAAAGTTTGGTATTTAGTCCATTGTAAAGCAATGCGGAATCGGATGTTTGTATCCTCTTCCTTTATAGTTGAACAATTATAGAGCAATGTGGAATCAGATGTCTATATCCTCTTCCTCTAAAGGGTTGATATTATTGCTAAGAATTGTGGAAGTAGATGTTTGTATCCTTTTCCTCTGAGGTTGATATTATTGCAAAGCAATGTGGAAGTGGATGTATGTATCCTATTCCCCAAAGGTTGATATTATTACAAAGCAATGTGGAAGCCGATGTTTGTATCCTCTTCCCCATTGGTTGATATTATTGCAGGGCAATGCAGAATCAGATGTCTATATCATCTTCCTCTAAAGGGTTGATATTATTGCTAAGAATTGTTGAAGCAGATGTTTGTATCCTCTTCCCCTGGGGTTGATATTATTGCAAAGCAATGTGGAAGCGGATGTCTGTATCCTCTTCCTCGAAGGTTGATATTATAGAAAAGCAATGTGGAAGCGGATGTTTGTATCCTCTTTCCCCGAAGGTTGATATTATTACAAAGCAATGTGGAAGCGGATGTTTGTATCCTCTTCCCCGAAGGTTGATATTATATGGAAACATATCACTACGTTGGGTAGGAATGCTCAAGGACTCAAATCCAACTCAAAAGCTAATTGGGAATATATCACTACATTGGGAAGGAATGCTTGAGGACTCAGATATAACCCAAGAGGTAGCAAAGGGAATCAGAATCTCAGTACTGACTTGAGAACGATATGAACATAGTGTAGAGAATTCTTGGTTTTTACCTTATAGATATGTGGCATGTGAAGATTGACATTGGTGAGGAAGACTTGTGAAGTTTTGTGAGATTTTATGCAGAATGTGAAATTCCATGAGGATGTGAAGAAAATTGGTGCAGACCAGGATAATCGCACTACGCAAGTAAAGAGTACGTAATATTGAACTCGAGATAAGCAAACTCAGCAAATTTGTCATTTTCTTTTTTTGTTATTTTAATCATATTTAATCATCAAAATATATTTTCAAAATATTTTAGTTTTGGTTAATTTTCAAAAAGATTTTGAAGTTTTAATATCGAGCTTTCATTATATCGTTCTTTGTTCGTATGGCTTCTCATCAACCACACAAGAGAGGGCAATCTGACAAATAAGTTGAAACTTCAAAGAAATTTCATTAATCTGCTCCAAAAAACGAGCTACAATTTGAGTACACGTTGAAGCATCAAAATACAATATGTTGAACATATCTAAATCATCAAATACTAAATACATTTCATGCACTGAACATATCTGGTACATATATCATGACTGCTATGCAAAACTTGGCAAAAAAAAGGTATCCTACTGATCATCTTTGGCGTGGTGAGCTCCTGATCGAGCTAACGTACTAAGCCACGTTCCAAGATAAGAACTCCCTTCACGTGTACTTAGAGGTGAAACCCTCTCATAACTCATATGGCTGCAACTCTTTCAGCTCAGGATCTGGACAAAATCCCTGTGGTATCTTATCATCTCGCATTCTTCTGAAGGTTACAAAAACTAGGGGATGTTGCACTCCCGGGATGTAATGTTTAGCTAAATTAGCACCATTTCCATCTAAGACCAGGACTGATCCCAGTGGCAGCAAAATTTCAACGGACCCTCTGAATTCCCCGGGACCAGCAATATCAATCTCTTTTCCGAAGAGTATATTACTTTTACTGATGAAAGACACTGTACAAAAGGGTCTAACAAAATCATGATGGTTAATATGGGGAGGAATACAGATCCCTTCATCATAAATATTGATGATGCAACTATTTGGGATGCAGTCTGGCAGTAATATACTCCATCAAATTAATCTTTTAACCATTCTCTTTATCACTAAGGCATCGGATCCACCTCATCATATCTTAAGATACCAGGGGGCTCCCTTGTTTGTCTTCAACAAAATTGTAGCAACAACCACATTGAATGATTATCCAACCTTTCACGTGCATCCACTTTCTTAGTTTGCATATGTTCTTGGCCTCAGTAGAACAGCCTGGCCTCTGACTTGCAGATCAAATACACAATCCAAAATCCTCTTCTCATTGCTCTCTGAGAAGACTTCAGTATATAGCGCCAACCTTTCCAATAAATTAACGAATTCGCCTTGGAACTCTTCATAGAACTCAAATTCTCTTCGCTTTACCCTGCACGTTCTCTCCATCTCAGTTGTAGGAATATCATCAATTTGTCGAGGTGGCCTTCTTGTCTCAACCTCTTCAATAACCAGTGTCTGCTCTGTATTTGTAGGTAGTGGAATATATGACTCAACATCTGTATGTGATGCCTCATGACCTCTTACTCTGGTGGCTGTGAATTCTTGCACTGCACTATAGGAATCTAAGTGTAGAACATTGCATCCTGGGCATTCTACAAAAGTCTGTCCAATAGATGCTCCTGTGCACACTTGGAAAAGTAGTCTGTCGTGGCGAGAATAAATCTCCCTTAGAGGATGGAGGGTCTATTGGACCTATTATGTTCGTGCCCCAACACTTGAATGGCCATGAAGCAATAGTTGGGTGTAGCATATCCGGGGGTTGGTGTAAGACTACCTCATGCACTTGGCAAAGGTGAAACCTGCTAGCTGTATCCATACAATCGAATATCATTGCCGGGCAATAATATCTGAGTCTTTTGATCTTCATCTTCATTTTTGGCTCTGACTGGTTAGCGAAACACAATCCAGCTTGTACTTCTTTGACAATATTTTATGCTTCTGCTCTACTCATACATCGCAGCCACATCTGATCAAATGACCTCCTATAGAGAACATCTCCCACCAAAGCGTATGACATAGCTCTATGGTAAATTTAGTTAAATTTTTTTTAATAATGAAGGTTAAATTCTGAAGTTAAAGATATTTGGTATGATATGATAAAACTATTTTTTCTATTTAAAGTAACAAAAATTGTATTTTTGAAGTATTAAGAATTTTAGAGTTTCATGTAAGAAGAAAATAATGAGACTTTATGAAAAATCATAAACTAATATGAATTTATAAAATGAAGAAAGGAATAGAGTTTTGACTTTAAGAAGAGGATAGTGAAGTTCAAAATTATTAAAGGCTATCTAGATATCGTAATCCTCACTTGAAAAAGAAGAAGAAAAAGAAAAGGAAGGATTGAAAAGATCCTAAAAGAAAAGAAAAATAAGTGAGGAGAAGCTTGAGAAGATGCCTAATAAAAAATTAACTTCACTTGAATCAACTTAAGGAAAATGCTTTATTACAATTTCTAAACTTGTATTGAAGTATTAGTAGCATTCTTAATATGGTTTTCATGAAGTTCTTTTTCATATGAATGTTCTAAGTTTCCTTAATGTGACAAATTGCGATTCTTCTTAAAATGAATAAAGATTCAGAAATCTTAAATTTGATTACTAAGTATTCCCAGACTTAGAGTTTAAATCTAAGTTATTGAAGGCTTTTTCTTAAATTTTATCATTCTATTTATTAAACTAAAGTATAGAAGTTATTAGTTAATCTCTATACTAATCCATATGCTTTTATGTAATAAGTGTCACTTGAGTACAAAAAACATTTAAATTTAGAGGATTTTGATACACCAAAATAATATATTATTTTAAGTACTTATTTTATGCTTATTTTTGGTGATATTGCACTTTAAAGAAGAGTATTTTTATATTTTTATTGCAGGTATATCATTTTTAGGCATTTGGAGCAAAAATAGTAAAAGGAATGAAATTTGGAGACAAAATAACGAAGTTTGAGATTCTGGTGCAAGACACGCCAGATCGGCGCATGATGTGCCAAAATCCAGAGAACTTGCACATGATGCACCTGATCGGCGCATGATGCGCCAGAGATGACTTTTTTAAATTAAGGCAGTTTGAGACAAATTTTACATAAATTTTTAAAGGGACACTTGCTCTACAAACCTCTTAGAGTAATTCAATGCATCTATACACTTTTGAAGGTTCTTTTATGAATGGATATGACTCTTGGATCAAATGACACATCTTTTGAATTCAAAAGATGTCACTTTTAGAGAGAAATTTAGAGGGAATTTTGAATTCTTTTCCAAAAGAGGTAGCCCAAAATAACAGAAGAAGACTTGAGGAGGGTTGAAGTGTGTGGCACGAGGAGAAGAAAGGGGGGCGTGAGTTAGAGATAGAGAGAGAAGAGGAGATTTTCTTCTAGGGTTTTAAGAGTAGAGGGAAGGTGAGAGATTGCTTCTTCATTACACTTCTAAGAGAGAATTGGGAGTGATTGTAAAGAGAGAAAGGCTTGGAGAGAACATCTAGAAATTTTCTTGGCAAGGATTGTGAGATAAGTTGTATTTTTATTTCTTTTATTTTGTAAACTTGTTTTTATATATGGAAATCCCGTGTTTTATTGTATCCTTCTCATGAATTCTGAGTAGTCTTCTTTATCCTTCTCCCTACTTTAATTGTATGCTTCTCATGAATTCTAAGTAGTCTTCTTTATCCTTCTCCCTACCTTGAGATATTGTTTTGTGGAGAATAGATTTTGTTTCCACACTTTTAAATAATAATTATTTGTGATGATATGAACTCCAATCTTCATTTACTTTTTGGTCTGGCCAATTAAAATGTTAAAATTTGTTGAGAGACATATGTTCTTAAATGAGATATTCTACAACATAGGTAGAATCACTTTTTTTCATGGGAGAGTATGTCATCCATGAGATTGGGTGAAAATAAATAGATAAATATACTTTGTTGGATGTAGAATTAGAGATTTTAAGGTGGCAGATTAAAATCCCCAATTTGGTCCAGTTGATTGGAAACTAATGCAAGATTGTTAGCCCTCAAGGGAAGGAGTAGTGAGAGCTCTGAAGTGGTAGCTGGTATCCTCCCAGCTTAACCACATAACTAGAAACCAAATTTTGGATTAGTCAATGTTCTTTTTAGCACTAGAAAGAGGGTAAAGAATAGGATTGCTCCTATTTGGAACAAAATAGTTTATATATATATTTTTTCAAATGATTTCAATTTCCTTACAATCCATATACTCATTGTAAAAGGGAATTATTCTTTCTTAGATTTGAACTTTCCCGTCACAGCAAAAACTTTGTTTAATTGTTGTAATTTTACTTTTGAAAGTTTAGTATTTAGTTTAGTTTAACTTTTGTAGTCTTAAATCTTCATTTTAATTAGAATTTAATTTTCAAACTTTGCACTTTACTTTTACTTTTTTTTTTCATAAAATAATTTTCATAATTTACTTTAGGATTTTCCAACTTCCCTGTGAGATCGATATCTAGGACTCCATTAGGGCCCTTTATTACTTGAGTGATCCGTAACATACATTGATATTAAAGGGGATTTGGCAATTTAAAATTAGTTTTAAAAGATAAATTATTTACATAAAGAATATTTTTGTTGGGATTATATTCCATAGTTACTATATATCTGTAGTGTGAGATTTTGTAGAATTTGCAAAATTGTCACACTAAATTGCCTCGCATCAAGTGCTTATTTTATGGCAGAAATACTCATTGCTATATCTGGAACATCATGCGCCAGTTCTCTGAATTTTGGCGCATCGACAAAATCCCAAAATTTTCTATTTTGGCTCCAAATTTCGTTTTTTTTACCGTTTTTGCTCCAAATGCCTAAAAATGATATACCCACAACAAAAACACAAAAGCACCCTTCTTTAAAGCGCAATATCACTAAAAATAAACATAAAATAAGTACTTAAAATAATATATTATTTTGGTATATCACTAGTGATTTTCCATTTACAAAATAACTTCCTCCATTGACAGCTTATTCTCCTTAAATTGTGGAGTTTGGTTAAATCAAGGAGGATAAGAAGGTCTAAAATTATAATAAACTTGATTATTCCAATTTCCCATAGGATTTGCTTGATTATTAACCATTATTTTTTTCCTCCACCATAGTTGTCATTCTAATTAATGTTAGTGTGGTTCTACCAACCTAGGTTGTAAAAATTGGAATAAGGATTTTTAGGTCAATTTTTTATTATGTTTAGAGTCTCATATGATGAAGTGTTAGTGTCAATCAATTATCCAAATGAATTTTCCTCAATTACTGGTTGTACTTGAGGTTGACCCATCTCAAATTGCCTTAACTTCTTATATACTGTGACCTGAGAAATTAGAACCGAAAGAACATCTGTGTCTTATGCACTAGTTACCTTCTTTGGGTTTAATCTCTCAGCAGGACATTGGAAGTAGTTAATACACATCTCCTAAATTAGATAATAGGCCTCATCAAGTGGCTTTGACATGAGCGAACCACCAGCGGCAGCATCGATAATAGATCTAAGGGATCCTACAAAATCATTGTAAAAAGTCTAGAAAATCAACCAATTAGGTAGTGCGTGTTGCAGACAGTTCCTTAGAAGTTCTCTAAATCTCTCCCAAGCGTCATCTATTGACTCAGCTTCATGCTAGCAAGATTAAGTAATATCATTTCTTAACTTTACCATTTTTTAAGGCGGAAAATACTTGGCTAGGAATTGCACGTTCTAATAGGTCTAGGTGTTAAGGAATTCGACAACATTTTGGCTTTATTCCTCTGGGAAAAGTAAAAAATCCTAAGCCTAAGAACATTAATGGAAATATCATTATAGAAAAATGTGGAGCAAAGTTCTAAGAAACTTGCTAATTCTAAGTTTGGATCCTGTGATGGTCTTCCCCCAAATTGGTCATTCTGCACCATTTGGATGATATCAGGCTTAAGTTCAAAAGTGTTGGCTTTTACAACATGAGTTTTCATAATTAAGTGAATTCATCGGTCATAAGATTAGCATAATCCCTTAATGATCTTTGTGTGTTATGATGTTCATTAATTGATTCTTGATTAACTATGTTAATATGCTAATTATTCGTCATTTCATCTTCAAATTCATTAATTTTTTTTTTCTTTTTTCTAATTTTCTAATAGTTCTCCCTAGTTTTGAATTGTAAGGTTTAAGTTATGTTGAACATGCCCTACACATTCACTAACTATTGGTTCACTGGTAAGTTTACACATAAACAACTAGTGAAATAAACAAAAATGGAAAATAATTTTAAAAATTTTCAAATCTAAGTCCTAGAAATTCAACTAAAATTCTCCTAATTTCTTCGTCATTGTATCCCCGACAATTGCACAAGAAAGGCTTAACGCTCAAGTGAATTACACAAGTGCACGGTCGAAGTAGTATCAATTTTTTTTTTGTGTATGAATTGTTGATCCCATAGAGAAATAGGGTAAACTAATTTATGAAAAGGTTCTATCCCACTTAATTCATCCTTAGTTTGAAATTTAAAGAAACTTAAGTTGTGTTAACATTCTCTACTGCAATGTAAATAAGTTTAATGTTTAGTCCTATAGAATTTCTAATTATCCGACATGAATTGATGATAATCATGTGCTAAAGCTACCTTCTATTGCAGTGATAGCAGTGGAGTGTACAAAATGAGAAAATGTAAACTGAAATGTGGCTAGTGAAAAATAAACCTAATTATCTTCTTTACCCTCTCTTGAGTTCATAAAGTAGTTTGGTTAAAGTTGCCTTAATTCCTTAAGTCCCACTTTGAACCCAACGACGATTATCTCTTTATCTATTTGCATCTCCCTATAGCATACTTTTGCTTCCTACTGTATAGTTCAACGCGATCTTCCTAGTTGTTCATGTCATAGCTCTATCGAGTCATTATGGGTTTACAACAGATTTTAACAAATCATTTTGCCTGAATGATCGAAAAATGAAAAGCTGAAGGAAAACCATCACATTAAAATATTAAAGATATTTTAAATTCTTTTCCACATTCTTTCACATCCTAGAACATCACCATAAGAATAAGGTTGAGGATATTACCAAAAAAACATTGAAAAAAAAACCACAAGATTTCATTGAAACTAAGAGAATCCACAAATCAAAGTCTTTACAAAAAAAATACAAGACTTAAACACAATAATACTTTTCTCTCTCTCTTAATACCTCCCTGATAATGGTCCATAATTTCCCTTGCTTCTTTCCTATAAACTCTCCTCACTTTAACACTCAGATCCTTCTCAATTTTCTACTATAGACTTATTCTCTCTAGCCCAAAGCAAGCCTTTTACTCTAAAGTTATTTGTTTCATGATCAATGGAACTTCCCTAAGTTTTCCTCTCCAAAAAGCTTTCTGTAAAACTATTTAAGTCTTCTTTAAATAGCTTTTAATATCCTTAATTCAAATTTCCTCTAGTCTACCCAAAAAATGCCCTACACATTCACTGATCGGTATTTTGATCTGATCTTGTTTGGATGTATACTCTCAACCCATCACACGAGGGTTATCATTATATAAGGCTTTCATCACTTTTCTTTTTAATTGTTTGTCTATTTTTTTTTATGTCCTTTTTTAATTCTATTCCTTACCTCTTTGAATAATTTTTTATTATTCAAGAGGGAGATTTACTCAAATAGAGGAATCATATGATGATACATAAATAGACAAGCTGGCAACTCGGAGATGCTAAAAAAACCAAGAAAAACGATAGGTATCTTTATTTCCATGAGAGGCCATGAAGGGAAGCTCTTAGGTGATTAGGGATCTCTGGTGGATCTTCAAAGATTGAGCAAATGGATTACAAGAGCTTGGACAGAGGAATGAGAGCTTTTCTTATTTTTGACGACTTGACCAAGGTGAGCTCCAATGGTGGTGGAGGAATCATGAACAAGGCATGAGAAGATTGGGGAAGCTTTTGTAGCATGACTTGACTCACCCTTAGCTTGATTTTGACTCCCCAAAGTTTGAACAAAAGTTAATTGGACTTTGGTTCCAAGTGTTGGCTCATTTTGTTTTGTATGCTTCCTTATCATTTAGTGTTTTTTAAGTGTTGAAGAATTTAATTTAATCTTTAGTTATGTAGTGTCATGTTTGGTCATTTGAATCATAGTTTCACTCATAGGGTTAAGCCATGTGTCATGGGCTATGTGGGTGATCCATGGGGTTGGTTCATGTGGGATGATTCATGCGTCTAAGCCTAATTTTTGGCTCTTGTGATTAAGCCTAGCCTTAGGTAACTAAGTTAGCCCAAAAGGATAAAGCCAGTGGCCTTCATAACTAGAATAATTGAATAATTAAGTTAATTATGAATGTTGCCTTCTTAATTTAATTTTGATTTGTATGTAACTTTAGTCTTTACACTTTAAATGATTTTGATTTTGTTTTGATAGGTTTAGTTGTTTATTAATTGGTTTGATTATTTAATTTAGTTTAACTTGGTTCCAATTGGGTTTTGGTGAATTTTAGTTATTTTAAATTTTAGTGTTAAGTTGATGTGTTTAGGTTTTATGTTAAATTTTAGTGTTAGTTTGTGTTAGGAAAAATTAGGGGAGGCCAAAGTTCTATTTTGGTGATCCACCCATCCTTTTGGTTTGAATTTTGATGTAATGGATTTTTTAGTGTTTTTAGAGTAATGTGGTTTTGAGATAAAATCCTTCCTTATCCTAAGTCTAGCCTCATGTGAAATGGGATTTTCTTAGGCTGAAGAGAATTATTTGGGGTAGCCAATGGTCATTAGGGGGATCTCTAGGACTCTTGGCTGCATGGGTTGCTTAAGTTAATTTTCACCTATAGTAATTCAGCATGGGCTTCTATTGGTCCCATTTCTAGGCTTCTAAGAAAGTGACTATAATATTCTAAGGATGTATCTTAAGCTTCTGTGAAGAGAAAAGAGGTATTTACAAAAGTGAGGTCAATAGTGGCCACAAAAAACCTCGAATGACTTCTAACTGAATGATCGAATACACATTCAAAGAATAATATATTGTGCTGAAGGATAAGAATATTACCTTAGAATGGACCTAATCATCAAGATGAGGAAATCTTTATGGGCCTATGGAACAAGGATTTTTCAATTCTAAGAAGAAGATTTAACTACGAGAACCTCATTTCCTATAAATGCAAGCCCTCATAGTTCATTATATCTCTAGAATCATAGAACCTAAAGAAAACGCTTGATTACTATAATAAACTAAATGGTTGAAAATTATGTTTTATAAGGGAGGATGAATGGGATTTAAAATTTTAGGACAAAAAAGGATCTAGATAAAGAGCTATACCTAATGGGAAATGATTTGGAAAACAAGAGAATTTGACTTGGTTAGGTCATGAGATCAATAAAAATTACTTAATTTGACTGATATAAGCTATTAGGAACCTAAACTAGGAATAGAGTTGGGTAAGAAGGATATCTAGATGATAACTGAATCCATGGACTCTGTAAGGAATACCAATAGGTGGACTATCCTAGACACTGGGAAGGATTTACCATATTAAGATGCCCATGGTTTTTTGTCATCTAAGAAAAATCAATGTCCATCAACTATAACCAACCTCGTAACCAGAAATCTCCCTTGAGTGTCATAGCTCAAAGGATTCTTAGTCTCAAGGAAGTTTGAAGTATCTTCATTTGTAACCATGTGTTACATCCTTATATAGGTCGTAATCCTTAAAACTAGCTAAGGTACCTAGAATATCATAGGCATCTATACTCAAATTAACTTGGGGTAGGTGTGCTTTCTTAAGTTTTGTATTTAAGTTAACTAGCCTATTGTTCGTATCGGATCTCCTTAAGGTTTATTCTCATTTTTTATCTTATTGTATTTTAATTCAATTTGAAGTTTAATATTAAACTATGATTTGTTTCAATCCTTATATCTTGTCAATCATATTGGATAATCAAGTTTTTTAAGTTTTGAATTTTGTTATTATGTGTGTGTGTGTGTGTGTGTGTGTGTGTGTGTGTGTGTGTGCGATGGTGGCGGCTGAGATAGGTGCTCTGCTAAGGTTTTCTCTGGGAAGATGACGACTTAGAGAGGAGGTGCTTGGTGGCTAGAGGTACTGAAGTTTCTCTGGTTCTTGACTGATGTTTCCTTCCCTGGCTTTTGGCGTTTTGCTTTTATTTTCTTTTTTCTCGGGCATACTCATTTTAAAAGTGAGGTTACTGTTCCATTTTTTGGTGCACATTTAGTTCTTTGACTTGGACACTAACTTCATTTGGTTTTCCCTCAAAATTTCTATGATGTGGCGCTTGACAAAGAAGATTACCATTTCATGTATTGTTTGGCTATAAAAGAAGGCAAACTTGCAATCTTCTATGAAAAGGAGGATATTAACTCTCTAGCGGCTGATTGTTAGTTCAACTTGATTAACAAGTTTCAACTTAGGCATTGCAAGATGGAGATTGTTAGGAAATTCTTTGAAGGTTTTCCTTTTTTTGGGGCTTGGAAGGTGGGGCTCGTAGATGTCCGTCATATTATGATTAAGCTTGCTCTTGAGGAGGACTATGGTCGGCTTTTTGCCAAACAATATTTATAGCTTGAAGGGGCAACCATGAAGCTGATTAAATGGACCATTAATTTCAATCCTAGCAAGGAGCCACCTATTGTTACTATTTGGTTTAAGCTACCAGAGCTACCTCTTCAATTTTTCAATCATAAAGTCCTAATAAATATTGGTTTTGCTCTGGGTAGACCACTGCAAATGGATGTCCCCACCTACAACTTCTCAACTCCTTTAGTGTCTAGAATTTTGGTAGAAAGGGATATTACTTCTCTTGAGGTGGAGGATATCTGATTGGGGTCTACTAATGAAGGTTTCTGGCAAAAAATTGTGATGGAGCAAAGGCCTTATTATTTTCCTTACTACAGAATGTTTGGCCATACTGAGAATAGATGCTACAAACTTCATCCTCCTTCTAAGAAAAAATTTGGTGGACCTGCTAAGGAACCCATAATTCCCACAACTGGTGTAGAGAATTTTGAAGGTGGAAGAACTCCTTTGGAAGGGGTGGACAATGGCCCAACTGTGGAACATTGTTCACCTTCTCACATAGTCTAATATGAGCCTCCTATCTTATCTATCCTCTCTATTGAGATGGGTATTACTGTGGGGACTTCTAGTCCTTATTTTTCTCCAATGAATGATCTTGCGGCACCCTCCACTGAGTTGTTAAAGAAAATGAACACTGAATTGGAGACAGATTGGCAAATGCATAAAGCAAGGAAGAAGAAAAAGACCACTTTATAACTACATAAACTATTGGTTGATTCCTCTTCTTTGGGGGCAAGCAGCTCAATCCCCCCAGGGGGGAGACTCTCCTTCCAGGACTAGAATAAGGAGGGTCAAATCTAGATCTCAACCCTCTCCCCATGTTTAACTTCTGATGCTAGAACAATAAGGGAATTTCTCATCCCCTATCTATCAATAAACTCTTTCAAATGAAATCTTTGGTGCCTTGCAGTTTTGGAACATTTGGTTCATAAACAACCATAGAAACTGATTAAAAGGTTTACTATTTTTTCTCCTTTTGCTAATATCAATAATAAAATTTGGCTCATTTGTAGAGAAGAAATCCAATGGTCTGTTTTGGTTATTCATCCCAAATTTCTTCATCTTTTGTTCCTTATGAATGGTTAAGCTGGGTTTGTTACTTTGTCTATGCTAGATGTAATAAGGTTTCTAGAATTGAAATTTGGTAGGCACTGCACACTATCAACTCAACTATGTTTTCCTGCTGGATGTTGGGAGGGGATTTCAATTGCATTGCCTCATCAAATGAAAAATCTGATGGAAGATCTTCCAACCTCTCAAAAATGACTACTTTCAGTGATAATATTCAGCTAGCTGACCTCTTTGACTTGGGCTTTATTGATCATTCATTCACTTGGAAGAGAGGGAAAGTTTAGGATAGGCTAGATAGATTCTTGGTGAATGACAATTGATTTCAAAATTTCCTGTTTACTTCTATCACATATTTGGGTTTGGCTGGTTCTGACCACAGACCACTTCTTATCAATATTGTTGCCCCCCCTCCTCATAAGCCACCTCCATTTAGATATCTCAATATGTGGTCTGAGCACCCTTTCTTTCTTGATTGTGTGGCCACTAACTGGTTTAGCATTATTAATGATAATCCTTTGATCAAATTGTGGCATCTTCATGTTAAGGTTAGTAAGGCACTTAAGGTCTGTGGGTTAGAGGACCACTTAGACCAATTTTCATGATTTTTAAAAATTTCATTTAATTATTAAAATTATTTGTTGGTTTTGATTATTAATTAAATATAAAATAATATTTAAATGGAAGATTAATTTTTATATTTTTATTAAATCTCTCTGAGTCCAGGGAACCCAAAGAAATAGATTTCATATTTTATTAATTTATATATTAATTATTGGAATTATTTTAGTGAAAAATTAGAGAAAATTTTATTTTAAGCCTTTTAAAATTAATATATTGACTTAGAAAGTGAGGAGAATTATTTTAATTGGTTTTAGATGATCAGTAAAGCAAATGTGAAATTTTAGTGTGTTTTTATAATTTAGTGATTTGTATGATTTTTAATTAATTTTAGTTAATTTAATAGCTTAAAAATAGCTTAAAAATGAAGTCTTTATTATAATTCCAAGTTTATTTTCCTTAGGTTCCTCTGATCATAAGGAGCTCCCAAAAACAATTTGGTTATTTTTTTTAATTGTATTTTACTTATTATAATTATTTTAATGCCAAAAATGTTAGTTCACTTTGAGTGGTCAAATTAACTCCAATTGACTTAAAATTTTTTTGGGGAGCTCCTTTAATATCAAATTACAATGTGAAATAGTTTTTATGTCATTTACATTTATAATTACTCCAAATTAATTTTCTTTTTATTTTTAGGGTTGGTGACAATTAGGGTTATTTTAAATGAATTAAACCAAGTTTATATTTTTCCTAGTATCCTCTAACCACAGTGAACCCACCAAAACAAGTTTTGTATTTTTTTGATGAGTATTTTAATTATTATAATTTTTATATCAAATCAGATACCAATAACTTGAAAATTAGACATCCATGCTTAGAGATCTCCCTTAACCTTAGAAAAATCAGAAAGAGCTTCCCCATAATATGTAGAATCAAATCACCAAAGATCAATTCATGGTGAAATTTCTATGCTAATAGAGAATCAAAATAAGGAAAACACAATTTAATTAATTAAAAATAAAATATGCATCAAATGGAATGAAAATATTTCCACATTGTTCTCCTCTCTTCACTGTGCAACAAGATATTTTTATTTTATTTTTATGATTTTTCTACACAAAGTTATGCATTTTTGAAGTTATGGCTATTTATTTAAATCATCAAAATTGCTAGTTTCCAACTTAAGTGACACGGTGCCAACGCAACCTAGACATATCCGAAAACTCCATGTGGCGTGCTCTCGTTCGACGTTGTCGTCCATGCATCTACCTCGTCAGCCCGAGGTTCTGTTCCATCTCCCCATCCGGCGCTATTAAAGCCATCTGTGCAATACACGCGCGATCCAACGGAACTCGGACATCGTCCCCAACGAAGCCAATCCGCAAACCATCCGTTTTCAAACCCTAATATCTTGCTCGATTCTCAACCAAATCTAGTGTGGTTTGTTTCTATAGACTCGTATCAACTAGGAGAACATATCTATATGGTTAATTGACCCTTAAATCAACTCTATACACATGGAGAATCAAATGAAGCTCAGTTTAGGGTTAACTTTCAATACCTAGGTCCAATAGGGGAAGCCTCAACAGAATGCTTGTGGAAGCTTCGTGCGGGTCTCAAGAGCCTAGAGATGGAGCCTCAAGCTGCGTTGAATCTCCTAAATATGATTCTACAAAAGTTGATTTAAGAGTTTGATCAAAGTCCACCTTAGGGTGCTCTGGTGATGGGACTTTTGTGGGGCCTCTTCTTCTATTGATGTGGGGATGGTGTGGGTGCAATTAATTTGAATTTGGTGTAGGTTTGAGGGGTGTCCTATTTCGGCCAAAAAATTGCACTAAAAAATTGAACTCGAACAATGGCTTTGAGTGGCTAAGGGTGGTTGGGTTAAGCTCAAGAGGTCTTAAAGAAGCTCTGGAAGCAATTTGGAAGAGTCTCCCTAAATAATTTCAAGCTCTCTTCCTTTGGCCATGGAGGGGGGGTTTAAATAGATGGTGAAGGAAAGGCCACCAGGGACAATTGGAGGGTGCCCTACGTTGCTTATGTGGATTCCAACAATGTGCAAAAATCCAATTGGGATGAGCCATATTGGATGGTTTTATTTTAAGTTTTGGCCATGGTGGAGCTTTTGATTTTGGGTTTTACGGCCACAAAGGTGGCTGTCCAGCCAAGGAGGGGTCACCATCTAATGGGGAGGTCAGGGCTTGGTCTTGGTGAAGTCAATTAGGGTTGGCCATGTGTAAAAGTATGGGATTGAAATAGTATGGGGAAAGGGCCATTTTGGGTCAATTTGGGTCAAATCATGATTTAGGTTGGTTTCAGCCACCAAGGTTGATCTTGGACTGAAGTGGAGATCATTTGGTTCAGCTTAATCATTTGGGATAAGTCTCCATCCAAAGATATGGATTATTTGGCTAAACATGGGTTAGAGTGACTCATGGGGGGCATTAAAACCTTTTTAAGGAGGCTTGAAAGTGGCTTGGCCTCTTGCCATTAATAGTTTGATGATGTGGCAAGGCTCTCATGGCTTTTCAATGGCTTAAGAGTGGCTTCATGGCTTGCATGTGGCTTGGCTAATTTTCATGTGGAAGAATTTTGGATTTATTTGGTATTTTTGGGGGAGTTTGTCATGAGGCTTGATTCAAAATGATTTGATCATGAATTTGAAACTTAGGGAGTGTTTTTAATTGAATGGATGATGAAGATAAAAGAGATTGTCATGTGGGCTTTGGATTTGGGATTTTTTGAAATGACTTAGAGATTTGAGCTTTTAAGATTGAAATTGAATTTGGGCTACTTGATTATTTATTTTGGTGTATGGATATGTCATGAAGGATTTGGAAGAATTTCAAGTGATTTTGAATTGAATTGTTGGACTAGTTTGATGGATTTAGGCATATGGTCAAAATTGGGGCTTTTTGATTTGGGTAAATTTGGCTTGAAATTGGATCAAATTGTGCTTAAAGTTTCTTTAGAATAGGATTTTGGATGCTGAATTTTGATTTGGAATTGAAATTGGGCAAGATTGGGGTCAATTGGGCTAAGATTGGGGCTAATTTGAGGACATTTAGGCTTTAAGGGAAAATTGGGGCTTTTGGTTAAATTGAACTAATTTGGTCAAATTGATGATAAAAAATTGAAATTGGGAATATTTGGGATGATTTTGGAATTTTTGGGAATTTTTGGAATTTTTGGAATTTTTTGTTCATGAGGGGTATTTTGGTAATTTTGGGCAATTTTGTGGGTATTTTGGGAATTTGGTAATTTTTATGAATTTTGGTCAATTTATGTATTTTTGGGGGATTTGAAATGATTTTTTTGGCAAATTTGGGTATTTTGGGTAGTTTTGAGATATTTTGGCAAAGATTGGAGTTGTATGGGTATTTTGGTAATTTGCTGATTTTGGGCCAAAATGGTCCAACAAGTCATGAAGTCATACTAAACCAATAGGAGCCATATGAGGACTCATCTTGGATGCTCAATGTGCTGGTTCTAACCCTCTTAGCCAAAGACTAGGGGTACAGGGTCATCCACATGAGCTTTCCAAAATGAGTCAGGAGACCAACCTAAGAGGTCATAGGGTTTAAAGTTTGTGACAGAGTGGTGTGTGCAAGTCAGCCCCACTAAAACCAGATCACGCAGGGGTAGTACTAAGATCTGACCATCCTATGGGGAACTCCCCTTGAGCTCCTTCATGTTGGCCCAACCTACTAAGTACTAGAGGTCAGGACCAATATGTGGAACCTAAGGTTGAGTAAATTTCTAATGGTGAGGGTTCCTTTTCAAGTCCTTTAGGAATAGTAAATAGAAAAGTTCTATTGCTAGACCTTAGGCTACTAAAGAGGAAAAAACTAGACCTAAACCAAAAATGAGGTCAACGAATGTACCCCCAATAGATGTGGTGTGCTGGGCAAGCACACCACGCGTATTAGCATTGACTGACGAGATCAAAAAAATCAACATAGATTTCTAAGTCAGCAGATCTAGGAAAAAAGAGCAAATTTGAGTGATAGTTGTTTCCGCTGGGGAATTAGCAAGTGAAATATCTGAGCAAAATTGAGGGTTCGGAACTCTTCCTGGGATTAAAAGGTGGATTTCAAATAGTTAGAATCCAGGTATATTGGAAAGTAAGAATCAGGGTTTATGTGTTGGCCCAAAAATGAGAATTTGAAATTTGGGTATCGATTCTAAATAAAGAATTAGATGCCTTACTCCATTTAAGGTGATCATAAACCAATCTCGAAGAATGGGAGCGGGATGCCTTGAATAAATCGAAGGGCTTATTTCCTCAACCCTCTAAAGTTTGGTATTTAGACCATTGCAAAACAATGCAGAATCAGATGTTTGTATCCTCTTCCTTTAAGGTTGAACCATTATAGGGCAATGTGGAATCAGATGTCTATATCCTCTTCCTCTAAAGGGTTGGTATTATTGCGAAGAAATTGTGGAAGCAGATGTTTGTATCCTCTTCCCATGAGGTTGATATTATTGCAAAGCAATGTGGAAGTGGATGTATGTATCCTCTTCCCCAAAAGTTGATATTATTACAAAGCAATGTGGAAGCCGATGTCAGTATCCTCTTCCCCGTTGGTTGATATTATTGCAGGATATTATTGCAGGGTATCATTAGGTATTGTAGACGATTATTTCCTTCCATTGGGTATTGTTCAGTGATCATCTTTTTCCTCTTCCACGAGGAATTGTCTTCAGCTCCAATTTTTAGTAGAGACGGTAATCCTTCTTTTTCCCGCCGGCTTACGATGTCCATCAAGAGACCTTCATAATTCACATCAACCTGACTAAAGTCAAATTCAAGGTCTATGACGTTTCCCTGAGTAGGCCCTTCCTTATCTAGTGCGAGATTTAAGCCATCTTTGAAGGAAATGATCAGTTTATGCTCCAACATTTCTTCTACAGAAGACAGAAAAATATCAGTGCACTGACATCCAGCATGAACAAGAATAGAAGAACGAAGCATCAATAATTTTGATAATTTGAAAGTTTTATTTATTCAATATTATTTAATTTTAATTAGGTTTAGAAATTAGAAAAAAAATAAAATGGGCAATTTCAAAAATTTTCATTTTACTGATGCTAATTTATTACAAAATTTTGGACCTAGTCACAAATGTTTGATCAAACAAATAACCTCAAAACAATCAAAATTTTAGAAAGCTAATGTTAATTTAAAGCGGCATCATGTCGGGTAGTATATCTTCAAGTAGCGGCCATTAACTGGCAGCATAGGTCTTTTGCCCCGGAAATCCACCAGCTGGTAGGATCCTCCTGAGTAAACTTCTTCTATGACAAATGGTTCCTTCCAAGTCAGTTCAAATTTTTCACCTATTTTACGGTGTGTAAGAATAGGCCTTTTGAGAACGAGGACAAGTTCACCAACTTTAAACATCCTCGGGCGGACCAATTTATCATGAGCCTGCACCATCCTTGCTTGGTAGCACTCCAAGTGTTGTTGTGCTTCTAGTCATTTTCCCTTGAGATTTTCCAATTCTTCAAGTCTGAGTTTTGCACTTTCTTCTGTTATAATTTGGTTAGCGATAATGACTCTGAGAGATGGTGCCTGAACGGTAATAAATTCGTGGACCCGTACACAAGCGTATAGGGTGTACATTGAGTGGGAGTTCTGAACGTCGTTCGGTAGGCCCACAAAGCTTCTAGTAGTTTGTTATGCCAATCTCTTTTATTTTCGTCCAATGTATTTTTCAAGATCTGCACCAGTGTTTTGTTGAAAGCCTCAACTAAGCCATTTGCTCTGGGATAGTAAATTTTTGAGTATATCCAATCTATCCCATGCCGTTTAACAAAATTGTTGATCTTCGTGCTCTTGAAGGTTGTCTCATTGTCAGAAATTACTCTGCGTGGAACACCAAAATGGTAGACTATATTGGTCTTGAAAAACTATAAAACATGATATTTTGTAACCTCTTATAACGACACTACCTCTGCACACTTGGAAAAGTAGTCCGTAGCGGTGAGAATAAATCTGTATACCTTAAAAGATGGAGGGTCTATTGGACCTATTATGTCCGTGCCCCAACACTCAAATGGTCATGAGGCAATAGTTCATTGTAGCACATTCGGGGGTTGGTGTAAGACTACCTCGTGCACTTGGCAAAGGTGAAACCTTCTAGCTGTATCCATACAATCGAATATCATTGTTGGCCAATAATATCTGAGTCTTTTGATCTTCATCTTCATTTTTTGCCCTGACTAGTGAGCGAAACACAGTCCAGCTTGTACTTCTTTGACAATTTTTTGTGCTTCTACTCTACTCAGACATCGCAACCACATCTAATCAAATGACCTCCTATAGAGAACATCTCCCACCAGAGCGTACGACATAGCTCTTCTTGTTATGTGATATGCCTCAGATTTGTCCTTTGGCAACTTTCCAGTTTACAAATATTCTATTAATGGTTTACACGGATCCTCATTAATGTCAGCAACTGAAATCATTATTCCTTCTTCATTTTCAAGCTTATGTAGATTGTCAAGGTCAATTTGAGACAAAACTCGTCTTTGTTGTACTGTAATATCGATGGAATCCTCCGGTGGACATGTTAATTCCTTAGCAAGTTTTGCTAGAGCATTATCATGGGCACTATCCCTTCGAGAAATCTGGTATAGAGTTATGTTGGGAATCTGTTCAAGAAGCTTCATCATGTACTGATGGTATTCTGCTAACCTTGGTTTCAAAATCTTGTATTGTCCAGAAACTTATTGAATGCTAAGTTGAGAGTCACCATAGATGACAATATCTGTTATATCCATTGAGATTGCTAACTCTAACTCAATAATTAATGCTTCATGTTTTGCTTCATTATTTGTACAGGACTTTGTCAGGTGATAGGAGAATCTCAACATACCCTTGAAGAAAATCAGACCGATCCCTTCCTTGCCTGGTATAACAATTTCTGATCCTTTTTCTTTCCTGGATGAAGAAGCTCCATTAAAATACATCTTCCAATATCTGACACTAGAGGGTTCTATTTGCAGTATATGCTCATCTGGTAGTTCATCGTTGAGTGGGGACTCGACCGGAAGTGGATGTTCAACAAGAAAATCTAGTGAAATCTATCCCTTGATAGCTCAGAGGGGAACAAAAGTTATATTAAATTACAGTAAAACCATTGACCGTCTTTCTAGACGTCTCGAAAGTGTTGGTTGGGTCATTAAATACTACAACAAATTAACTTTTGAAATGAGGGTAATCTTATGAGAAAGTATGTAATGTCTGAGCTTTTGGGTGGTGAAAATTAAAGTTATACAATTCTTCTCGATAGGCAGATACTTTACCTCTGTCTGTATTAGATGACGATTCAAGCAATATAGTGCATTTTGCTTACCCTCATCATTGACTTGGGCTAGTAGGGATCTGAGAGAAAAGCAGTGGTATAAAGTATCAATTGTTTTCCCGGGATAGGGGCTGCCAAAATAGGAGGTGTCACTAAGTATCATTTAACATCTTTGAAAGCCCGTTGATATTTTTCTTCCCAAATGAATTTGGCGTCCTTTTTAATTAATGCTGAGAAGGGCTGACACCTACCTGAGAGATTAGAAATAAAACTTCTCAGATATGCCAACTTTCCTTGAAATGAATGTAGTTGTTTCAAAGTTTTGGGAGGAGGCATTTCCAAGATAGCTTTAATCTTATCCGGGTTGATCTCGATTCCCCGATGACGTACAACAAATCCTAGAAATTTCCTGGAGGTGATGCCGAAGGCACACTTTAAGGGATTTATCTTAAGATTATATTGTTGTAATTGCCCAAACACAATCCTCAAATCATATAAATGGTTTATCTTCTGCTTACTTTTGATGACTAGATCATCCACATAGCACTCTACTTGGTTGTGAATGATGTCATAAAAAATCTTTGCCATTGCTCTCTGATATGTTGCTCCAGCATTCTTTAATCCGAATGGCATCATTGTGTAGTAAAAAATCCCAATTGGTGTTCTGAATGTTGTAAGTGTTGCATCTTCTGGAGCCATCTTTATCTGGTTGTAACCTGAAGATCCATCCATGAAAGAGAAAATCTCATGTGTCGAAGCGATGTTCACCATTAATTCTGGTATCAGTAGTGGAAATTTTTCTTTTGGACATGCCTTATTTAGATCCCTGAAGTCAACAGATACACGGATTTGTCCATTTTTCTTCTTAACCGGTACAATATTGGCTAACCATGTGGGTTATAGCCCTTCTCTTATAAATTTAGTGTCTATTAATTTCTTCACCTCGACAATGACTTGTTGCTCTATTTCAATACGCATTCTTCTGGGATCTTGTTTTACTGGTCCAGCCCAATCTTATGTACTGCAACATCTGCTGACAACCCTAACATTTTATCGTAGCTCCAGGCGAAGCAATCTTTAAATCTCGATAATAACTTTATTATCTCTATGGATTCTACCTCACCGAGTAAGGAACTTATAAAGGTTGGTCGGGGCTGCTCCTCAGTCCCGAGGTTGATTTCCTTTAACTTGTCAACCGCTGACTTAATCTCTTCTTCAAATTCTAGCAGAGCATCATCTATTAACTGTTCTTGAGATTCATCGTCTACTTCTAGGCAGTCCTCTTCTAATCCATTAGTAACAACCATGCAAAACTCTGAATCATCAACTGGTCCTACAATACCAAATTTGAGACCCTATTTTGAATTAAGAATTCGGCTTTTAACATTCCACAATTTTTCAAAAAGTTGTAGCTTATCTTTTGTCATTTTTTTCTCAAATATCCCTGTTGAATTAATTTTTGTACACAAGGAAAAAAGTAACCAAAAGGTAATTCTATTAATTCATTAGAATCACATCTAAATTTACATGATTTTCAGAACTAGTAGAAGGGGAAGCACGGTAAAACTTGATCGGTTTCAAACCATCACTACGAACTTCGTTGACCTTTAGAATCTTAACCTTTTGAGGATAGATCGGAGTAAGCGTCATGTCATTCACATAGTGGTTGATCCGATCATACATCGACTCATATTCATCTCTTTCTATATCTTTCAAGGAGATCTCGTATTGGGGTTTCTTTTATTTTATCACCATCATTTCTTCCTTGAAACTTCCTTCATCAGAACTTTCTTCAATGTCAATTTTGATGGTCAGCCTAGTCCATTCAATAGTTGGATTGGTTCTTCCTCATCCACGTCCCTTGCCTTGATCTCGGGTATATGGGCTAAAAGAACCTCTACCACTTCGTTGTGGAGAGACGATAGTAGATTGTTGAGCAGATTTGAATGGCCTCTTCTTCGTGATCCTTCTAAATCTTGCATTCTATTTGTCACAGCTTCATGAGAAAAGACTGTTCTCTTTGCAGGTGCGTAGTAGGAGACGTCCTCATGGATGCCCACTTCATATATTGAGAATGGTTGTAAATCTCCTTTAATACAATATTATTGTCCTTCTTTGAATTATTTGATGCATTGATGTAAGGATGATGTAACCATATTATGCTTGTGAATCAATGACCGTCCAAGTAGAGCATTGAAAGAAGTCTCTGCATCGATGATATGGAATTTTACGGTTGTTACTAATTCTCCAGCTTTCATTAACAGTGTAATTGATCCAAGGGCTCTTTCTCCATTCTGATTGAATCCTATTAACATCATTTTATTGGTTGTAAGCTCTTGAGCCTCAATGTCCAAATAATTCAATGTCTGTGGACTCATTAAGTTTAGTGATGTTCCTGGGTCTACTAGGACTTTGGACAATACAAATCTGCCGATATTGACAGAAATGTAGAGTGGTCAATTATGGTCGGTGGTACAGAGCAACAATTCTTCATCTGTGAATGTTATCCCAGGCTTTTCTTTTAACAAACAAACTTAATCCGGGGATGTGTTGGCCAACTGAGCCAAAAAAATCTCTAGGTCAAGCAAGGTTGTAACCAGAGATTCTCTCATCTCCTTTGACAGGATTAGAGTGTCATAAATGCTTATTTTGGTCGGCAATCTCCTAAGATGAGGTAGCACGTTATAATCAACTTTGTGTAATCCTTCAATTTTTATTTGGTTATGTGGCTCTTCCATTGGCGGAGGTGGAGGTAACTCTTCTTGAGTGACTATTTATTTTCCTTTATCTATTGGAGCTGATCTTGAAGGTAATACTTTTTCGCTCCTTAGATTTACTTCTGTAATTTCTTCTTCCTTAGATGTTGTAGGCAACATTTCTGGTATTATTTCTTCATCGGAGAGTTCCAGGTTGATGGAAAGTGGTGCACCGTGGCACTCGAGGACTGGCTCCTCACTCCCGGTGCTATCGTAATCGGTAGTGTCGATGTCTTCCTCATTCTCATTAATGGTTTTATCAGACTCAAGTACGATTTGAGGATTGATTTGGGAATCAAGATTGGAGTTAGATTGAACAAAGTCAGTTACGTTATCATTAGAAACAACAAAAATGTAGCTGAAATCATAATCATTATATTAATAATACCCCGGAGGGGCAAAAAGACAATCATACATGGTCAGGGGGTTCGAGGATTTTATTCTCTGAACCTGAGACAACCAATCTAACAAAGGCAGCCCCTATTCTACCCCCAGCGCTATCGGTCTTCATGACATCGATATTTTCTTTCTCTTCTGGTAGCAATGACTTTTTTGTAAATCTCTAACTTCGGCTAAGCAGGTTGTAGACTCTAAAAGACCGCCAAAATTGAAGTGGTCTGAATCTGACCCAGTATCTTCTTGGATGACTTGCTCCAAACTGTGCTCCATCCATCTTTTTCTGCATATGGATCTATTGCGATGATTGGCTCGGCCAAAATCATATTTACAAAACCCTCATGCTCTTTCAAATATTCCTTCGGGATTGTTATATTTCCTTTTTTGTAATTCCTCTCGAGCCAATCCTTGAAAATAAAGCAACCCTCTATTATATGTCTCAACATCCTGTGGTAGGGGCAAAAATTAGGATATTCTTTCTTATCAACCTCTTCAGGCTTCTTTGGTTCTAGCAATCTGAACTCTGGCTTTTTTATTAGATTTTTGAACATGTTTGGTACAACCTCATCTTTGAAAGAGTACACTCTTTTCCTTCATTCTGAAAGAGTCAGACCCGTTCTACCTTCTACTCGATGCGGTCCCCCCTAGTATGACTGTTGGCTGGACTGTCCATACTGTTGTGTTTATTGCTGAGCATATTGTAATGATTGCTGGGAACTTTGATGAGAATGTACTACCTGTATCATTATTGGTTGCTTTCCTTTGTAGATAGTTGCCACTATCCTAGACCTTTTCTCTTGAGAATCCATATGTTTAACTTCCTCTTGTAAACTACTGGCTCCTCTCTTCACTAAGCAACAGGATAATTTTATTTTATTTTCATGATTTTTATACATAAAGTTATGCATTTTTGAAGTTATGGCTATTTATTTAAATTAGAAAATCCCTAATTTCCTACTTAAGTGACGTGGCACCGGTGCATCCTAGACATATCCGAAAACTCCACGTGACGCGCTCCTGTTCAACACATCCGTCCACGTGTTTGCCTCGTCAGCCTGCAATTTCGTTCCATCTCCTCATCTGGAGCGATCAAAGCCATCCGTGTGATACATGAGCGATCCAACAGAGATAGGTCATCATCCCCAACGAAGCTAACTCGCAAGCCGTCTATTTTCAAACCCTAATATCTCGCTCAATTCTCAACCAAATCAAGTGCGGTTTGTTTCTATAGACTCGTCTCGACTAGGAAAACATATCTATATGGTTAATTGACCCTTCAATCAACTCTGTACACATGGAGAATCAAATGAAGCTTGGTTTAGGGTTAACTTTCAATACCTTTGCCCAAGAGTAGAAGCCTCAATTGGATGCTTGTGGAAGCTTCGTGGGGGTCCTAAGAGCCTAGAGATGGAGCATCAAGCCATGGTAATTGCCTAGATATGAATTTGACCAAAGTTGATTTAGGGGTTAGATCAAAGTCCACCTTAAGGTGCTCTGGTGATGGGGCTTTTGTGGGGGATCTTCTTCCCTTGATGTGAGGATGGTGTGGGAGCAATTAATTTGAATTTGGTGGAGGTTTGAGGGGTGTCTTATTTCGGCCTAGAAATTAGGCTAAAAAATTGAGCTCAAACAGTGGCTTTGAGAGGCTAAGGGTGGTTGGGTTAAGCTCAAGTGGTCTCAAAGAAGCTCTGGAAGCAATATGACAGAGTCTCCCCAAGGAATTTCAAGATCTCTTCCTTTGGCCATCAAGGGGGGTTTAAATAGATGGGGAAGGAGAGGAAACCAGGGCAATTGTTGGTTGTCATAAGTTTCTTATGTGGATGCCAATAATGTGCAAAAATCTAGTTGGGATGAGCCAGCTTGGATGGGTTTAATTTGAGTTTTGGCCATGGTGGAGTATTTGATTTTGGGTTTTTCGGCCACCAAGGAGGTCGACGAGCCAGGGAGGGGTCACCATCTACTCAGGGAGATCAGGGCTTGGTCTTGGTGAAGTCAATTGGGGTTGGTCATGTGTAAAGGTATGTGATTGAAAAATTATGGGAAAAGGTCCATTTTAGGTCAATTTGGGTCAGATCATGATTTGGGTTGGGTTCAACCATCAAGGTTGGTCTTGGAGTGAAGAGGAGATCATTTGGTTTAGATTAATCATTGGGCATAAGTCACCATCCAAAGAGATTTGGCTAAACATGGGTTAGAGTGATTCATGGGAGGGGTTAAAACCTTTTTAAGGAGGCTTGAAAGTGGCTTGGCCTCTTGCCATTAGTATTTTGATAATGTGGCATAGCTCTCATGGCTTTTCTATGGCTCGGGACTGGCTTCATGGCTTGCATGTGGCTTGACTAATTTTCATCTGGAAGGATTTTGGATTTATTTGGTATTTTTGGTGGATTTTGTCATGAGGCTTGATTTAGAATGATTTGATAATGAATTTAAAACTTAGGGAGTGCTTTTAATTGAAAGGATGATGAAGAGAAAAGAGAGTATGTGAGAGAGTGTGGTGTGTGCATGTCAGCCCCACCAAAACCAGATCACCCAGGGTTCATCCTAAGGTCTGACCATCCTATGGGGGACTCCACTTGAGCTCCTTCATATTGACCCTACCTAATAAGTGCTAGAGGTTAGGACCAATATGTGGAACTTTAGGTTGAGCAAACAAGGGTTTGAAATTTCTAATGGTGAGGGTTCCTTTTCTAGTCCTTTAGGAATAGTCAATAAGAAAGTCTATGGCTAGACCCTAGGCTACTAAAGAGAAAAAAAGAGACCTCAACCAAAATTGAGGTCAACAGAGGATTACTATATCTGAATGCCCTTTTAATAATTATGAATTCCACTATCATCTCCTTAAATTGAAACCTACCACACCCTTACACTTTTTATGCTTGTGAAAAATTATTAAGTAATAGTTAAAAATAAAGATTTTATCGAGGCTCAATTCTCAATAAGTATATACCTAAGAATACCTAATTTCACAAAGACAATTCTTTTCAGAAATAAATAACTAGTTCATTTTTTCTACTAATTGAATTACAAGTTATCTTAACTCTAGACTAGTTTTATTTACATATAATTTAAAATAAAGAAATTATGTTTTTCCTTTCTCAAAAATTGCATTAATTTTAAATTAACTCCACATTCCTCAAATTTAAAAAATATAACAATTGAAATATATGTTTTTTAGGACAAATAAATTAAGGTTTTTATAATGATTGTCCCCCTCCCCCCAAACTTAATTTTTATCATATGATTCAATTCAAAAAAAGAATATAATCAATGAAAAATTTCAAAGACTTACTTCCTACAACATGTGTCTATCACATAATTAATAGTTTTAAGCACAATACACATATATGTAGTAACAAGTATATCAAAGCTAACAGATGTGAAATAAAAATACATCAAAGAAAGTATAAACATCTCTACAGTTATACACCTAATCACTTGATCCAAAAATAATAAAGTAAAATCTAGGTGGTAAAATTCTAGAAGCAGTTTTGTAAACTCTAAAATATCCTCAAAATTCAGAATAAAAAAAAATTTGAATAAATTCAAGAGTTTGTTCTATAGTTATACACCTAATCACTTGATCCTTGCATTTCTATAGAGATATAGTTCATCCCAAAAATAATATCTAGTGTCGTGGATAATTTTTTTTCGTTGATGGCATGTCAAACCGTTGGGTATAATATTGTTAACTTTATAATTAACTATGTTAGCATACTACAAAATATGTCATTCAGAAATAACTAAAAAGAAGCTCATCAGGAAAATTCTCGTTAATCTCTTCTTCATAAGCACAAGAATTTCCATGATTAATTATTGATAAATGATCTATTTTTTGATTTTCAGAGCCTTTCCAATCTACTACTTTAATATTAAATTCTTGCATTAAAAGGAACCATCTAATTAATTTGGGTTTGGAGTCCTTTTTCAACATTAGATATCGAATAATTGAATGATCTGTATAAACTGTGCATTTATTTCCAATTAGATAAGAGCTAAATTTATAAAAAGTTTAGATTATCACCAATAGGTAAAGGAAAGTGATATTTCCTAGCGATATAATTTAATTTTCAATAATCAATACATATGCGCCACCGAGTGGCATGTCTGGTTGGAAGTATTTTTTTCTTTTTATTAACATACATTATCACTACTCCTTTTTAGGAACACAATGGATTGAGCTAACCCATGCACTATCTGATATAGGATAGATGATACATGCATCTAACCATTTTAAAATTTCTTTTTTAACAACATCTTTCATTATTAGGTTTAATCTCCTTTGAGGATCTGTCTTAGGTTTATGGTTGTCATTAATCAAGATCTTTCTTAGAGTTTCCATTAATTACTCCTATTACAAGTTTGTCAAATATGAGGATATGATAAAAAGTAATGTAGATAACTTTCCCAAGTAAGCATATTTTAGGTATTTTGGAAGCACCGTCATTTCAAGTTCAGGGGGTTCCTCAATAGAAGGAGCAAGTGGTTTACTATTCTCTATTCTATCAAGAATCTCAAACCTCTCCTGAATAACTTTTGAATTTTCAGCAATCAATACAACATATTTAACTAGATAGTCTGAAGTATTCTCCTCATCCAAATCTTGCTCTTCTGATGCAATTTCATAATTTTCTCAAAAATGGCTATTACACAAGCACTGAATTAAATTCATCCAAAAAAACTCATCTTCATTTCCCTTAAAAGAATACTTCATAGATTTTAATACATCAAAAGTGACCTCTTGAACCTTTACTCTAATTGTTAATTCACCTTTCCGCACATCTATCATTGCTGGTCTAGTGACAAGAAATGGTCTACCTAGTAAGATGTGAATTTATTTGTCTTCCTCCATGTTTTAAACAATGAAATAAATAGGGAAGATAAATTTATTCACTTTAACAAGAACATCTTCTATAACCTCTTTTGGAAAAGTGATTGATCGATCAACCAGTAGATGGGTTATAGTAGTAGGAGACACTTCTCCTAATTTTAACCTTCTAAAGATAGATAGTTTCATAATATTTACACCAGCTCCATGACCACATAAATATTTGTCATAAAATCTTTCTCTAATTGCACAAGAGATAGTAAGGCTCTCAAGATCCTTTAGTTTTTTTACGGAGCTTTTTTTCTAAATGATAGTGATGCACTCCTCACCGAATGTAACTATTGTATAATATCCAAACTTTCTCATTTAGTTGATGATGTCTTTCATGGACTTTACGTAGCTGGCATTTGCTCAAAGCCTCAACAAAGGAAATATTAAGTGTTAACTTCTTACAAACTTCTAAGAATCTTAAAAAGTATTGATTTAGTTTTTGTTGTTGTCATCTTTTAAGAAAGGGAGGTGACAGTTTTCTAAGTTAATCTGAGTAGGTGAAATTGGTTTCTCTAATTCCTTACAAATATTTTCCTTAGGTTTTCAAGCTTTGAATGCTCTTATTCCAACTCAAGATTCTCTTGAAGTACATCTTCCAACACTTTTCTACTCCTTAACTTCATAGTGTTGATGTGCTCACTACCCTTCACATTAAGGTTAATCTCAGCATCACTAGAAGATTTCCTTGAGGTTAATTGCTAACCAGGTTGGCAATCTACCCCAATTGGTTCTCAATATATCTTATAGCGGTACCTTGACTTTGCGGGTTGATACACCAAAATAATATACTATTTTAAGTACTTATTTTTATGCTTATTTTGGGTGATATTGCACTTTAAAGAAGAGTATTTTTGTGTTTTTGTTGCACGTATATCATTTTTAGGAATTTGGAGCAAAAATGGTAAAAAGAACGAAATTTGGAGCCAAAATAGCGATTTTTGGAATTTTGCCACATGATGGGCCAGATCGGCGCATGATGCACTAAAATCCAGAGAACTGTGGCATGATGTGCCAGATCAGCGCATCATGCACCAGGAATGACTTTTTTAAATTAAGGAAGTTTGAGATGAATTTTGCACAAATTTTTAAATGGACACTTGTTCTACACACCTCTTGGAGTAATTCAATGCATATAAACACTTTGGAAGGTTCTTTTATAAAGGAATATGACTCTTGGATCAAATGACACATCTTTTGAATTCAAAAGAGTTCACTTTTAAAGAGAATCTTAGAGGGAATTTTGAATTCCATTCCAAAGGAAGCAGCCAAAAATAAAAGAAGAAGAATTGGGAGGCTTGAAGTGTGTGGCGTGAGAGAGAAGAAAGGGGGGCGTGAGTTAGAGATAGAGAGAGTAGAGGAGATTTTATTCTAGGGTTGTAAGAGGAGAGGTAAGGTGAGAGATTTCTTTTTCATTACACTTCTAAAAGAGAATTGAGAGTGATTGTAAAGAGAGAAAGACTTGGAGAGAACTTCTAGGAATTTGCTTAGGAAGGATTGTGAGATAAGTTGTATTTTTATTTCTTTTATTTTGTAAGCTATTTTTATATATGAAATCCGTCTAAGTAGTATTCTTTATCCTTCTCCCTTCTTTGAGATATGGTGTTGTGAAGTATAGATTTTGTTTCCACAATTTTAAATAATAATCATTTGTGATGATATGAACTTCGATCTTCATTTACTTTTTGATATGACCAATTAAAATGTTAAAACTTGTTGAGAGACATATGTTCTTAAATGAGATATGATTTTTAAAACATAGGGAGAATCACATTTGATTTCATGGGCGAGTATGTCATCCATGGTATTGGGTGCAAATTAATAGAGAAATATACTTTGTTGGATGCAGAATTAGAGAATTTAAGGTAATAGATTAAAATACTCAATTTGGTCCAGTTGATTGGAAACTAATGCGAGATTGTTAGCCCTTAAGGGAGACAGTAGTGGGAGCTCTGGAGTGGCAGTCGGTATCCTCCCAGCCTAACTACGGAATTAGGGACCAAACTCTTGATTAGTCAATATTCTTTATAGCACTTAGAAGAGGTTAAAGAATAGGATTGCTCTTATTTGGCACAAAAAAAAATTTATATATATTTTCAAATTATTTTTATTTCTTCACAATCCATATACTCATTGTAAAGGGGAAGGATGCTTAGATTTGAACTTTGCATCACAATAAAAATTTTGTTTAATTTTCATAATTTTACTTTTGAAAGTTTAGTATTTAGTTTCGTTTAAATTCTATAGTATTACATCTACATTTTAATTAGCATTCATTTGAGTAGTTAATTTTCAAACTTTGCACTTTAGTTTTACTTTTGTTTTTTTTTTTTGTTATAAAGTAATTTTCAAAATTTACTTTATGATTTTCCAACTTCCCTGTGGGATCGATATCTAGGACTCTATTAAAGCCCTTTATTACTTGAGTGATATGTATACTTGGTTGGAGCTTATTTGATCTTTTTTTCATTGGACCCAAGCTTACTTGGAGGAGAGGACCTTTCTGGGAAAGATTGGATAGAATCCTAGTTAATTCTCTATAGCTGAATGATTTTTTACACACCTCTGTCCAATAACTCAGTATGATAGGCTCTGACCATAGGCCTTTACTCATCACTATTTCTGCACCTTCTGTCAAACACAAAGCCAGCTTTAGATATCTCAACATATGGTCCTCTTATACTGATTTTCTTAATCAAATCCCTTTGGAGTGGAGAGATTTCCATCATTCTAATCTGATCAAACTTTGGTTATTGCAAAAGAAGATTGGCAAACATTTATCTAAGTGGAACTGGAATGTGGTGGGAGATGTTAACTTGAGAGTTAAGGAGGCCAATAACAAAGTGCTTGAAATCAAGGCTAGGCTTGAAAACAATCTAGATACTAAATTAAATTTACTGTTGGTTAATGAAAAGCTGATGAATGCTATTTGTATGCAGGAGGAATTCTTTGCTCAAAAGGCTGCAAAAACCAGATTTTATGATGGGGACAGAAATACTAACTACTTTCATGCTTGTATCAACTATAAGAGGAGATGTAATATCATTCACAAGATTAAAGATCCATTAGGGCATTGGATACATTCTGAAGACTTAATTGCAGCAAGTGCCATTCAGTATTTTTAAACTTTATTCACTCAACCTACATTCACCAGAATGCCAATCCAGCAAGATCTATTTGATCATGGATATACAAGAAATCTAAAATTGGATTCTATTCTTGGGGAATTGGAAATTTGGTCAGCCCTGAACTCTATTGACAGCTTCAAAGTTGCAGACCCAGATGGATTCTCAGCTGATTTCTACAAAAAAGCTTGGAAGATCATCAAGGGGGATGTCATTGAGGCAGTACAAAGCTTCTTCAAAGGGATGAATTTACCTAACTATTTTAATTGCTCTACCATTACATTAATCCCCAAAAACAATTCCAAGCTCTTTTGGGATCAGTTCAGGCCAATTGATCACACAAATGTTTTGTCCAAAATTATTAGCAAATTCATTTCCAACAGATTGCAGCCTCATTTACCTCATCTTATCAGTGAAAATCAATCAGCCTTTGTGCAAGGAAGAAGCATAGTGGAAAATGTTCTCTTGGCTCAAGAACTAGTCCTGGACTTGGACAAACAGAGTAGAGGAGGGAATCTTATTTTCAAACTTGATATCCAAAAGGCATATGATACCATTAACTAGGACTTCATTGTGGAGGTGTTGTCTGCTAGAGGTTTCTCTCGATCCTTTATTTCCTTGATCCTAAGGTGGCTGACAAATAATCATCAATCTATTTTTATTAATGGGAAGTTTCATGGTTACTTCACTGCTACTAGAGGCTTCAAGCAAGGTGACCCCTTATCCCCTATTACCTTCATACTTGCATTTGATTACTTATCTAAACTGCTGAATCAACTTATGGCCAAAGCCCCTCACTCTTTATATGGCCACAGATCTAACATTGCAGTTAACCACTTAGCCTTTAATGATGATGTTATTATATTTGCAAAAGCAACTAAACCCACAGTCAAATTGTCTTTTCAATGTCTGGAGAACTTCAGTAAAAAACCTGAAATCAAACACTTTCAGATTTCACTGGCTTTTGCTCCAGTTTTCTACCTCTGAAATACTTAGGTACCTTTTTTATTAAAGGGAGGACTAGGAAATTCCAGTTTGATGATATTCTTCTTAAAGTCCAAGATAAACTCAACAGCTAGTCCAGTACTTTCCTTTCCAATGGAGAAAGATTTACTCTCCTTAAAAGCATCTTGGCAGCTCTCCCATCTTATTTATCTCAGGTTTCTGTATGAAGAAATCCATCCAAACCTCACTTGAAAGAACTTTCAATAGATTTTTGTGGGGAGGCTAGAGAAAGCAAGTGCATTGGGTGAGAAGGCAAAGAATTTGTGGCAGTGCTAGAGCTGGAGGTCTGGGGTTTAAAAGTTTTAAGAAGATCAAAGAATTTGTGGCAGTGCTAGAGCTGGAGGTCTGGGGTTTAAAAGTTTCAAGAAGATTTCCCAAACTATTTTTTCCAAACTTTGGGTTATGTTTAGAGCACAAACTTTAATTTGGGCAAAATTTCTAAAAGGAAAATACTACAAAGATCAGCATCCTTCTCTTGTGACCAACAGATTGGGGGATTCTAGAACTTGGAAAAATATGTTGAAGATGAGAACAAAGGCTTAACAGCTCTTCATTTGGGATATTGGGGAAGGCAGACTCAATGTGTGGCTAGATAACTGGACTGGAGAAGGCTTAATCCCTCCTCCAACTGGTTCTCAATTCAACTCCACAACACAGGTCGCTGACCTTTGGTCTGCTAAAGAATGGAACCAGCAAGCTCTTCAAAACATCCTTGATAACAGATTTATTTAACAATATATTGAAAAAACCCATTGACAGATCCAGGAAGGACATAATTATTGTGAAGAAGAAGGTTTCCTAGACATTTTCAGCTTCCATTTCTAATTTGTGCTTTCCTCAAGAGGATACCTCTTGGACTAAAGTGTGTGGAACAAGTTTCTTTCTCCTTCCATAGCCTTTTTCTCTTGGAAGCTCTTCTATGGCTTCATTCCTACTAATGATATTTTAAAGTTAAAAGGTTTGAGAGGCCCTTCAAGATGCTGCCTGTGTAAATGTGAGGAGGAATCTCTCCCCCACTTATTCTTTAAATGTTATCAAGTTCAGCAGGTTTGGAACATTTTGTTACCCAAAATAAAACTAAATACCATCCAGCTGTCTTGGGATGTGTTTTATTTAAGATGGAAAGACTGACAGGACCAACATCTCCCTCCCATCCCTTGTATCATGGCTTGGATTGTTGGATGGCAAGAAATAAGCTGAAATTTGATAAGGTCCATTGGGATGCCAATGCCATTGTCAATCACTGTTACAGCTATTTACAGAAACTGCACTGTCATAGGAAACTTCCTGAAATCCTATGCACATCCTCCCTCATTGGTTCAAGGAAATTTCAAAATATATTTGATCACTGGAATTGTCCTCCTATGGGTTGGGTCAAGGTCAATACTGATGGTAGCTTTATTTCTCCTAATGTTGGCTTTGGAGGGGTTTTTAGAAATACTAGAGGTGAATGCCTACTAGCCATGGCTGAAGACCCTCTGGAAGCTGAAGCCCAAGCTGTTTGTTGGGCTATTTTCTTGGCCATAAAGTGCGGTTGGAATCTTTTAATGTTGGAAACTAACTCCATGATCTTACTTAACATCCTTGAAGGAAGGATATCTGCCCCTTGGTATCTAATTCAGTGGATCACTGGTATACAAACCTTGAGCTTGAAGATAAAGCTTTCCCTTTCTCATACTTTTAGGGAGGGTAACAGACCTGCCAATTGGCTTGCTTAGGCTGGCCTCTATACTCAGAATGCCATCATTGATACTTGTACCACTCCCCATTTAGAATTACTGTTGAAAGGAGATCTTGTTGATCTACCTTTCCTTAGAGTTTTGCCACTTTAACATTTGGGAAGTGCATTTCTTGCCTTCCTTTTTGTATATTTTTTTAATGAAATAGGAGCCTAGTCTCCTTTTATTAATATATATATATATATATATATATATATATATAGAAGAATGTTTGCAGTTTAGTTTGAACATTTTATTATTTAAGACTGTTTGCTTATTTTTAATTATCTGCTTTATTTTGTTTATGTGTAGTGTAAGACCTAAAAATTTAGTACCTTACGATTTTGACATAGAAAGAACTGTTAGAGAAATTTCAAAACAACAAAAAGAGAAATATCAGTTTAGCAAAATGGCTTTCAACTTAAACAATGTTATAAATTAAAATGATCATCATCAAAGACCTTTAAGAGATTATGTTAATCCTATAGCAGATGAAATTTATTTGAGTATTCAAAATCTTGCTATAGCTGCCAATTCATTTGTGCATAAATCTGCTATTATCCAAGGTACAAAACAATCAATTTGTGGGAACACCAACTGAAGATCCTAGTTTACACTTTGCTAGTTTTCTAGAATTATGTTCTACATTTAAATATGATGGAGTGTCGAATGATGCCATCAGACTTAGATATTTTTCCTTTTTCACTAAGAGATAAAGCTAAGATGTGATTAAACTCATTAGTACCTGGATCTATCAGAACATGGGGAGATTTATCATAAAAATTCTTATCTAAAAATTTCTCACCTTCAAAAACTGCTAAGCTTAGAAATGATATCACATATTTTTATCAGTTTGAAAGAGAATAAATTTATGAAGACTGAGAAAGATAAAAAGATCTCCTTAGAAAGTGTCCACACCATGCATTGCCAGACTGGTTAATAGTTCAAACTTTTTATAATGGGTTGGTTGGATCTCTTAGATTGATAATTAACTTTGTTGCTGCTGGATCATTAATGTCAAAACCATTCGATGAAGCATATTCATTGATTGAAGAGATGGCTACTAATAATTTTCAATGACCCTCTGAAAGGGTAAATCCAAAAAGAGTAGCTAGTATTCATGACTCTGATGTTATATCTATATTAGCTGCCCAAATAGATATTATATCAAAAAAGATAGATCATTATGGAATGAATTATTCTCAGATAGCACCTATGCTTGAGGAAAACTCATTGGGACAAATGATAGAATGTCAATCTTCTTATGAGACTTTAAATGCAAAAAATAATCATTCTAATAACCCTTATGCCAATTATTATAACCTTGGTTGGTAGAATCATCCAAACTTTAGTTGGAGTAACAATAATTCTAATGCTGCAAATCTATAATGGGGAAACACTGCTGCAAACCCGTTGGGAAACTCCAACAATCAAGGGAATCAAGCTTATAAACCTTATTACCCCCTAAGTTTTAATAATTTGCAGAGTAAGGAAAAAAAGCTATCAATAGAAGAATCGATATTGCAAATGGGTAGTCAATTACAAAGTCAAGGAGCTGCTATCAGTAACATGGAAAATCAATTGGGATGTATTACTACCACAGTTAGCAATAGACCTCCAAAAACATTGCCTAGTAATGTTGAAGTCAGTCCTAAAGATCAGAACAAAGAGAAAATTAAAACTATTCAACATAGAAGTGGAAAGGAATTGGAAAATATATCTCAACAAGAAGTTGAAGTTAAAAAAGATGAGGTAGAAAATGAAAAATCTGGTGAAGATTTTCATTTTGAAGCAGAAAATCCTATTAAACCAATGAAAATCACTATAGAAAGACCACTACCTCCATTTCCTCAAAGATTGAAGCAGAAATATAGAGATAATTAATCTTCAAAATTTTTGGAAATTTTGAGGAAATTAACGATAAACATTTCATTTATTGAGGCTTCAGAACAAATGATAAGCTATGTGAAGTTCATGAATGATATACTTAATAAGAAAAGGAAGTTTGTAGATAATGAGACTGTTGCACTGAGTGAAGAGTGCAACACTATAATTCAGAAAAAGCTTCTTGAAAAACCTAAAGAACCTGAAAGTTTTACAATTCCTTATGCTATTGGCAAACGATTTTATAGAAAAGCTTTAGGTGAATTAGGAGCCAATACTAATCTTATGCCATTATCAATTTTTAGAAGGTTAGGCTTATGATGTATTTCACCTACAACTATAACTCTTCAGTTAGCTGATTGTTTGATTACCTATTCTAAAGGAGTTATAGAAGAAGTTTTGCTAAAAGTAGATAAATTTATTTTTCCTGTGGAATTTATTGTATTAGATATGGAAGAAGATAAGGAAATTCCTATTATTTTAGGAAGACCATTCCTAGCCACTGGAAGAGCTTTGTTAGATGTACAGAAATGAGAACTAAATATGAGAGTTAGTGATCAAGAGGTTACATTTAATATTGCAAAATCAATGAGATACTCTACAAAAGAGCAAAAGACTGAATGCATCAGAATGGCTATTAATGAATATTTAAGCCATGAATATTTCAAGAAAACTTTTGAAAGAGAATTTAAAAAGGAATATATAAAATATCAAGATGAGGATAAAATTCAAGATGAATTTATGGAAGTGAGTAAAGTGGATTTGGATTATGTTCAAGAAAAATTTAAAATGTTAAATCGTACAGAGAGTAACAAGAATTTGAATATGCTGCATTTGTGATAACTGATTCATCATTGGAGGAAGTGATTGCATTTTTAATTGATGGAAGAGGGGAATGAAAAATTAAGAATAACAAGATAGTTAACATTCCTGCTTCCATGTTGACAATTCAGTCAAAAGTATGACACCACTTCATTTCTGTCAAACTGTTGCCAATAAATCATTTGGCTGATGCTACTAAAGACAAGGTTGTACTAAACTATTACATTCAGAACATGAAGGAAATAGATGTTGGTGCATTATCGTTCAGCATGCTCAGAGTATAGCTGGTAGTTCTACAGCTGGAGGTTTAGGATACCCTGCCTTGATTTTCACTCTATGAGAACAATCGGGAGTAGAATCCCTTAGAAATGAAGAGAGATTACAGTCACATAAGCTGATTGGGAGGCATATGATTTAGAGAGTAGAATCATTTGTTGAATATAGAAGTGGAAGAAGGGATAGGCCTTCTACAACTGCTGCAGGGGCATCTACTTCTTGATCTACATCGCTTGAAGGTATTATGGATCAACTCATGATTCAACAAATGGACATAGTTAATACTCAAACTCAGTTGGGAGAGATAGGACCAAGGAATGCATATAATGATGAATATCAACAAAGGAAAGTACAGCAAGATATTGATTTTGAGAATGCCATGGTAAGACATCTTAGGGGTGAACCTAATGTGAACTATCATGCTTACCCCAGTTTCACTCCCTATACTCCCATTCATGATGATGAGAAGGAGAAGAAGAATCAGCTGATGAATTGGAAGGAAATGAAGATTGATGTTTTATGAGTCTTGTTTAGTTTATTTCTGATGTTTGATTATTTTTGGTGTTTGTATTATGATGAACCTTTATTTGAAAATGATTGTAGTAAAAACTTTTATGTTGTGTTATGAACTGAATCTATAATAGTAACTGCATACATTCACTTTTTTTTTTGCATTTTCAGTATTTTCAATTTAGTTTGTCATTTTAGTTTTTCTTTTCCAGATTTTGTATTTATGTTTTTAATTCTCAACAAGTTCTCTAGAATATATTATGTTTAATTTAATATTTTAAAGCTTGTATGTAATTTTACATGTAGCACCTGCAGTATACCAGATCCTAGTTTTATAGTTAGAAATCCTCTACAGGTCAGATTTTATTTTCATGCATTTAATGTTTTCTTTCACCTACTAAATTTTATACTAAAAATATTTTTTAAAAAATTCACTTAAAAACCTAAGTTTGGGGGAAAGAAAAATTTCTTTTAAAAAGGAGTAAACTAAATTTTATTTGTCCTTAATTAACTATCTTTTTAAAATTAATTTAACTTAGCCTGGGATATTAAGATTTAACTTTAAATGACTATACTTATGTTTATAAATATTATGGTAAATTTAGGTAAATTTTTTTTAATAATGAAGGTTAAATTCTGAAGTTTAAGATATTTGGTATGATATGATAAAACTATTTTTTCTATTTAAAGTAACAAAAATTGTATTTTTGAAGTATTAAGAATTTTAGAGTTTCATGTAAGAAGAAAATAATGAGACTTTATGAAAAATCATAAACTAATATGAATTTATAAAATGAAGAAAGGAATAAAGTTTTGACTTTAAGAAGAGGATAGTGAAGTCCAAAATTATTAAAGGCTATCTTGATATAGTAATCCTCACTTGAAAAAGAAAAAGTAAAAGAAAAGGAAGGATTGAAAAGATCCTAAAAGAAAAGAAAAATAAGTGAGGAGAAGCTTGAGTAGATGTCTAATAAATAATTAACTTCACTTGAATCAACTTAAGGAAAGATCTTTATTACAATTTCTAAACATTTATTGAAGTATTAGTAGCATTCTTAATAAGGTTTTCATGAAGTTCTTTTTCATATGAATGTTCTAAATTTCCTTAATGTGACAAATTGCAATTCTTCTTGAAATGAATAAAGATTCAGAAATCTTAAATTTGATTACTAAGTATTCCTAGACTTAGAGTTTAAATCTAAGTTATTGAAGGCTTTTTCTTAAATTTTATCATTCTATTTCTTAAACTAAAGTGTAGAAGTTATAAGTTAATCTCTATACTAATTCATATGCTTTTATGTAATAAGTGTCACTTGAGTACAAGCAACATTTAAATTTAGAGGATTTTGATACACCAAAATAATATATTGTTTTAAGTACTTATTTTATGCTTATTTTTTGTGATATTGCACTTTAAAGAAGGGTATTTTATGTTTTTATTGCAGGTATATCATTTTTAGGCATTTGGAGCAAAAATGGTCAAAGGAACAAAATTTGGAGACAATAGCGAATTTTGAGATTCTGGTGCAAGACACCCCAGATCGGCGCATGATGTGCCAAAATCCAGAGAACTTGCACATGATGCGCCAGATCGGCGCATGATGTGCCAGGGATGACTTTTTTAAAATAAGGCTATTCGAGATGAATTTTGCACAAATTTTCAAAGGAACACTTGCTCTATAAACCTCTTAGAGTAATTTAATGCATTTATACACTTTGGAAGGTTCTTTTATGAATGGATATGACTCTTGGATCAAATGACACATCTTTTGAATTCAAAAGAGTTCACTTTTGGAGAGAAATTTAGAGGGAATTTTGAATTCTTTTCCAAAAGAGGTAGCCCAAAATAAAAGAAGAAGACTTGACGAGCGTTGAAGTGTGAGGCGCGAGAGAGAAGAAAGGGGGGCGTGAGTTAGAGATAGAGAGAGAAGAGGAGATTTTTTTCTAGGGTTTTAAGAGGAGAGATAAGGTGAGAGATTGCTTGTTCATTACACTTCTAAGAGAGAATTGGGAGTGGTTGTAAAGAGAGAAAGGCTTGGAGAGAACTTCTAGAAATTTTCTTGGGAAGGATTGTAAGATAAGTTGTATTTTTATTTCTTTTATTTTGTAAACTTGTTTTTATATATGAAATCAATGTTTTATCCTATCCTTCTCATGAATTCTAAGTAGTCTTCTTTACCCTTCTCCCTACTTTGAGATATGGTTTTGTGAAGAATAGATTTTGTTTCCACGCTTTTAAATAATAATCATTTGTGATGATATGAACTCCAATCTTCATTTACTTTTTGGTCTGGCCAATTGAAATGTTAAAACTTGTTGAGAGACATATGTTCTTAAATGAGATATTCTACAACATAGGGAGAATCACTTTTTATTTCATGGGAGAGTATGTCATCCATGAGATTGGGTGAAAATAAATAAAGAAATATACTTTATTGAATGTAGAATTAGAGATTTTAAGGTGACAGATTAAAATCCCCAATTTGGTCCAACTGATTGGAAACTAATGCAAGATTATTATCCCTCAGGGGAAGGAGTAGTGAGAGCTCTAAAGTGGCAGTCGGTATCCTCCCAGCTTAACCACAGAATTAGAAACCAAATTATGGATTAGTCAATGTTCTTTTTAGCACTAGAAAAAGGGTAAAGAATAGGATTGCTCCTATTTGGAACAAAATAGTTTATATATATATATATTTTTTCAAATGATTTCAATTTCTTCACAATCCATATACTCATTGTTAGCCCTCAGGGGAAGGAGTAGTGAGAGCCCTTTATTACTTGAGTGACCCGTATACTTACATTGATATTAAAGGGGATTTGGCAATTTAAAATTAGTTTTAAAAGATAAATTATTTACATAAAGAATATTTTTGTTGGGATTATATTGCATAATTATTATATATCTGTAGTGTGTGATTTTGTAATATTTACAAAATTGTCACACTAAATTGCCTCGCATCAAGTGCTTAATTTATGGCAGAAATACTTATCGCTATATCTGGCACATCATGCGTCAGTTCTCTGGATTTTGGCGCATCATACACCAAAATCCCAAAATTCACTATTTTGGCTCCAAATTTCATTCTTTTTACCGTTTTTGCTCCAAATGCCTAAAAATGATATACCTACAACAAAAACACAAAAGTAGCCTTCTTTAAAGGGAAATATCACTAAAAATAAACATAAAATAAGTACTTAAAATAGTATATTATTTTGGTATATCACTAGTGATTTTCCATTTACAAAATAACTTCCTCCACTGACAACTTATTCTCTATAAATTGTGGAGTTTGTTTAAATCAAGGAGGATAAAAAGGTCGAAAATTATAATAAACTTGATTATTCCAATTTCCCATAGGATTTGCTTGATTATTAACCTTTATTGCTTTCCTCCACCATAATTGTTATTCTAATTAATGTTAGTGTGGTTCTATCAACCTGGGTTGTAAAAATTAGAATAAGGTTTTTTAGGTCAATTTTTTATTATGTTTAGAGTCTCATATGAATAAGTGTTAGAGTTAATCAATTATCCAAATGAATTTTCCTCAATTACTGGTGGTACTTGAGGTTGACCCATCTCAAGTTGGCTTAACTTTCTATATACTATGACCTGAGAGGTTAGAATTGAAAGAACATCTGTGTCTTATACACTAGTTACCTTCTTTGGGTTTAATCTCTCAGCAGGACATTTAAAGTAGTTAATACACATCTCCTAAATTAGATAATAGGCCTCATCAAGTGGCTTTGACATGAGCGAACCACCAGTGGCAGCATCGATAGTAGATCTAAAGGATCCTACAAAATCATTGTAAAAAGTCTAGACAATCAGCCAATTGGGCAGTGCGTGTTGCAGACACTTCCTTAGAAGTTCTCTAAATCTCTCCCAAGCCTCATCTATTGACTCAGCTTCATGCTAGCAAGATGAAGTAATATCATTTCTTAACTTTACCATTTTTTAAGGCGGAAAATACTTGGCTAGGAATTGCACGTTCTAATAGGTCCAGGTACTAAGGAATTCAACAATATTTTGGCTTTATTCCTCTGGGAAAAGTAAAAAATCCTAAGCCTAACAGCATTATTGGAAATACCATTATAGAAAAATGTGGAGCAAAGTTCTAAGAAACTTGCTAATTATAAGTTTGGATCTTGTGATGGTGTTCCCCCAAATTGGTACCATTTGGATGATAGCAGGCTTAATTTCAAAAGTGCTGGCTTTTACAGCATGAGTTTGAATAATTAAGTGAATTCATCTGTCATAGGATTAGCATAATCCCTTAATGATCTTTGTGTGTTATGATGTTCATTAATTGATTCCTGATTATCTATGTTAATATGCTAATTATTCGCCATTTCATCTTCAAGTTCATTATTTTTTTTTCTTTTTTCTAATTTTTCTAATAGTTCTCCCTAGTTCTGAATTGTAAGGTTTAAGTTATGTTGAACATGCCCTACACATTCACTAACTAAAGGTTCACTAGTAAGTTTACACATAAACAACTAGTGAAACAAACAAAAAATGAAAATAATTTTAAAAATTTTCAAATCTAAGTCCAAGTAGTTCAATTAAAATTCTCTTAATTTCTTCATCATTGTATCCCCGACAACTGCACAAGAAAGGCTTAACGCTCAAGTGAATTACACAAGTGCACGGTTGAAGTAGTATCAATTTTTTTTGTGTATGAATTGTTGATCCCATAGAGAAATAGGGTAAACTAATTTAGAAAAAGGTTCTATCCCACTTAATTCATCCTTTTTTTGAAATTTAAAGAAACTTAAGTTGTGTTAACATTCTCTACTAAAATGCAAATAAGTTTAATGTTTACTCCTGTAGAATTTCTAATTATCCGACATGAATTGATGATAATCATGTGCTAAAGCTACCTTCTATTGCAGTGATAGTAGTGGAGTGTACAAAATGAGAAAATGTAAACTGAAATGTGGCTAGTGAAAAATAAAACTAATTATCTTCTTTACCCTCTCTTGAGTTCATAAAGTAGTTTGGTTAAAGTTGCCTTACTTCCTTAAGTCCCACTTTTAACCCAACAATAATTATCTCTTTATCTATTTGCATCTCCCTATAGCATACTTCTGTTTCCTACTGTATAGTTCAACGTGATCTTCTTAGTTGTTCATGTCATAGCTCTATCAAGTCATTATGGGTTTACAATGGATTTTAACAAATCATTTTGCCTGAATGATCGGAAAATGAAAAGCTGAAGGAAAACCATCACATTAAAATATTAAAGATATTCTAAATTCTTTTCCACATTCTTACACATCCTAGAACATCACCACAAGAATAAGGTAGAGGAGATTACTAAAAAACATTGAAAAAAACCACAAGATTTCATTGAAACTAAGAGAATCCACAAATCAAAGTCTTTACAAAAAAAATACAAGACTTAAACACAATAATACTTTTCTCTCTCTTTTAATACCTCCTTGATAATGGTCCATAATTTCCCTTACTTCTTTCCTATAAAATCTCCTCACTTTAACACTCAGATCCTTCTCAATTTTCTACTATAGACTTATTCTCTCTAGCCCAGAGCAAGCCTTTTACTCTAAAGTTATCTCTTTCATGATCAATGGAACTTCCCTAAGTTTTCCTCTCCAGAAAGCTCTCTGTAAAACTATTTAAGTCTTCTTTAAATAGCTTTTAATATCCCCTATTCAAATTTCATATGGTCTACCCAAATAACGCTTCGAATAGGTAGGTTGAACTATTGTAACTACACCAGGTTCAGTTTGGGTACCTAGGCGCCCAACTATTATAGTGCCAAGGCCCTGGTGTTCATATCTGAGGCCTTGGAGCTCAGTGGCTGGAACTTAAGCACCGACCTCTTGGGTTTCATGTATTGGAGCTGGCACCTAGGCGCCCCAAAAGTTTGGCGTCATGGCCCCAGCCCACTATATTGCCTTTTGGTTCATTTCTCCTCCTTTTCGCTCCTTGTCTCATTCAATTTGCTCCACTCCTAAAACCTATTATACTTATAATAAAAATATAAAAATATCTTTCTTTAAAGTTAAAATTCATCCAAAAATATGTGTAAAATAAAAATGAATTCATGCGGTCTTTTCACTCATCGGTATTTTGATCTGATCTTGTTTGGATGTATACTCTCAACCCATCACACAAGGGTTACCCTTATATAAGGCTTTCATCACTTTTCTTTTTAATTGTTTGTCTATTTGTTTTTGTATGTCCTTTTTTTTATTCTATTCCTTCCCTCTTTGAATCATTTTTTAAAATTCAAGAGGGAGATTTACTCAAATAGAGGAACCATACGATGATACATAAATAGACAAGCTGGCAACTCCGAGATGCTAAAAAAACCCAAAAAAAAACATTAGTTATCTTTATTTCCATGGTAGGCCATGAAGGGAAGCTCTTAGGTGATTAGGGATCTCTGGTGGATCTTCAAAGATTGAGCAAATGGATTACAAGAGCTTGGACAGAGGAATGAGAGCTTTTTTTATTTTTAACGACTTGACCAAGTTGAGCTCCAATGGTGGTGGAGAATGCATGACCAAGGCATGAGAAGATTGGGGAAGCTTTTGGAGCATGACTTGACTCACCCTTAGCTTGAGTTTGACTCCCCAAAGTTTGAACAAGAGTGAGTTGGACTTTGGTTCCAAGTGTTGGCTCATTGGGTTTTGTATGCTTCGTTATCATTTAGTGTTTTTTTAAGTGTTGAATAGTTTTATTTAATCTTTAGTTATGTAGTGTCATGTTTGGTCATTTGAATCATAGTTTCACCCATAGGGTTAAGCCATGTGTCATGGGCTATGTGGGTGATCCATGGGGTTGGTTCATGTGGGATGATTCATGCGTCTAAGCCTAATTTTTGGCTCTTGTGATTAAGCCTAGCCTTAGGTAACTAAGTTAGCCCAAAAGGATAAAGCCAGTGGCCTTCATAACTAGAATAATTGAATAATTAAGTTAATTATGAATGTTGCCTTCTTAATTTAATTTTGATTTGTATGTGACTTTAGTCTTAACACTTTGAATTGATTTTGATTTTATTTTGATAGGTTTAGTTGTTTATTAATTGGTTTGATTATTTAATTTAGTTTAACTTGGTTCCAATTGGGTTTTGGTGAATTTTAGTTATTTTAAATTTTAGTGTTAAGTTGATGTGTTTAGGTTTTATGTTAAATTTTAGTGTTAGTTTGTGTTAGGAAAAATTAGGGGAGGCCAAAGTTCTATTTTGGTGATCCACCCATCCTTTTGGTTTGAATTTTGATGTAATGGGTTTTTTAGTGTTTTTAGAGTAATGTGGTTTCGAGATAAAATCCTTCCTTATCCTAAGACTAGCCTCATGTGAAATGGGATTTTCTTAGGCTGAAGAGAATTATTTGGGGTAGCCAATGGTCATTAGAGGGATCTCTAGGACTCTTGGCTTCATGGGTTGCTTAAGTTAATTTTCACCTATAGTAATTCAACATGGGCTTCTATTGGTCCCATTTCCAGGCTTCTAAGAAAGTGACTATAATATTCTAAGGATGTATCCTAGGCTTCTGTGGAGAGAAAAGAGTTATTTACAAAAGTGAGGTCAATAGTGGCCATAATAAACCTTAAATGACTTCTATCTGAATGATCGAATACACATTCAAAGAATAATACATTATGCTGAAGGATAAGAATATTACCTTAGAATGAACCTAATCATCAAAATGAGGAAATCTTTATGGCTTATGGAACAAGGATTTTTCAAATCTAAGAAGAAGATTTAATTATGGGAACCTCATTTCCTATAAATGCAAGCCCACATAGTTCATTATATCTCTAGAATCATAGAACCTAAAGAAAACTCTTGATTACTATAATAAACTAAATTGTTGAAAATTATGTTTTATCAGGGAGGATGAATGGGATTCAAAATTTTGGACAAAAAAGGATCTAGATAAAGAGCTATATCTGATGGGAAATGATTTGGAAAACTATAGAGAATTTGACTTGGTTAGGTCATGAAATCAATAAAAAAATACTTAATTTGACTGATATAAGCAATTAGGAAACCTAAACTAGGAATATATTTGGGTAAGAAGGATATCTAGATGATAACTGAATCCATGGACTCTATAAGGAATCCCAATAGGTGGACTATCCTAGACACTGGGAAGGATTTACCCAATCAAGATGCCCGTGGTTTTTTTTCATCTAAGAAAAATCAGTATCCATCAACTATAACCTACCTCATAACCAGAAATCTTCCTTGAGTGTCATAGCTCAAAGGATTCTTAGTCTCGAGGAGGTTTGAAGTATCTTCATTTGTAACCATGGGTTACATCCTTATATAGTTCCTAATCCTTAAAACTAGCTAAGGTACCTAGACTATCATAGGCTTCCATACTCAAATTAACTTGGGCTAGGTGTGTATTCTTAAGTTTAGTATTTAAGTTAACTAGCCTATTGTTTGTATCGGATCTCCTTAAGGTTTATTCTCATTCTTTATCTTATTATATTTTAATTCAATTTGAAGTTTATTATTAAACTAATGATTTGTTTCAATCCTTATATCTTGTCAGTCATATTGGATAATCAAGTTTTTTAAGTTTTGAATTTTGTTATTATATGTGTGTGTGTGTGTGTCTGTACGATGGTGGTGGCTGAGGTAGTTGCTCTGCTAGTGTTTTCTCTGGGAAGATGACGACTTCGAGAGCAGGTGCTTGGTGGCTAGAGGTGCTGAAGTTTCTCTGGTTCTTGACTGGTGTTTCCTTCCCTGGCTTTTGGCGTTTTGCTTTTATTTTCATGTTTTTTGGGCATACTCATTTTAAAAGTGAGGTTATTGTTCCATTATCTGGCGCACATTTAGTTCTTCGACTTGGACACTAACTTCATTCTTTGTCCTGTGGTGGAACTTTTTTAACTAATTTCTACGGAGGGCCATGTCCCTATTGATGTGGTAACAAATGCTCAATGGACCAAAGCTAGTTATGCGGGTGTAGTGGGAAGAGGACCAGAGAATGTTCTCAGTGTGGATCACTTGGTTTTCCCTCAAATTTTCTATGATGTGGCGCTTGGCAAGGAATATTACCATTTCATCTATCATTTGGCTATAAAAGAAGGCAAACTTGCAATCTTCTATGAAAAGGAGGATATTAACTCTCTAGCGGCTGATTGTTAGTTCATCTTGATTAACAAGTTTCAAATTGGGCATCCCAAGATGGAGATTGTTAGGAAATTCTTTGAAGGTTTTCCTTTTTTTGGGGCTTGGAAGGTGGGGTTGGTAGATATCCTTCATATTATGATTAAGCTTGCTCTTGAGGAGGGCTATGGTAGGCTTTTTGTCAAACAATCTTTACAACTTGAAGGGGCATCCATGAAGCTGATTAAATGGACCCTTAATTTCAATCCCAACAAGGAGCCAACTATTGTTACTATTTAGTTTAAGCTACCAGAGCTACCTCTTCAATTTTTTAATCATAAAGTCCTAATCAATATTGGTCTTGATCTGGGTAGACCACTGCAAATGGATGTCCACACCTACAACTTCTTATCTCCTTTAGTGTCTAGAATTTTGGTAGAAAAGGATATTACTTCTCTTGAGGTGGAGGATATCTGATTGGGTTCTACTAATGAAGGTTTCTGGCAAAAAATTGTTATGGAGCAAAGGCCTTATTATTGCCCTTACTACAGAATGTTTGGCCATACTGAGAATAGATGCTACAAACTTCATCCTCCTTCTAAGAAAAAATCTGGTGGACCTGCTAAGGAACCCATAATTCCCACAACTGGTGTAGAGAATTCTGAAGGTGTAAGAACTCCTTTGGAAGGGGTGGACAATGGCCCAACTGTGGAACATTGTTCACCTTCTCCCATAGTCTAATATGAGCCTCCTATCTTACCTATCCCCTCTGTTGAGACGTGTATTACTGTGGGGACTTCTAGTCCTTATTTTTCTCCAAAAAATGATCCAGTGGCACCCTCCACTAAGTTGTTAAAGAAAATGAAAATTGAATTCGAGATAGATTGGCAAATGCATAAAGTAAGGAAGAAGAAAAAGACCACTTTAGAACTACATAAACTATTGGTTGATTCCTCTTCTTTGGGGGCAAGCAGCTCAATCCCCCCAGGAGGAGACTCTCCTTCCAGGACTAGAATAGGGAGGTTCAAATCTAGATCTCAACCCTCTCCCCATGTTTATCTTCTTATGATAGAACATTAGGGGAACTTCTCATCCCCTATCTATCAATAGACTCTTTCATATGAAAGGTTTGGTGCCTTGCAGTTTTGGAACATTTGGTTCATCAACAACCATAGAAACTGATTAAAAGGTTTACTATTTTTTCTCCTTTTGCTAATATCAATAATAAAATTTGGCTCATTTGCAGAAAAGAAATCCAATGGTCTGTTTTGGTTATTCATCCTGAATTTCTTCATCTTTCATTCCTTATGAATGGTTAAGCTGGCTTTGTTACTTTTGTCTATGCTAGATGTAATAAGGTTGCTAGAATTGAAATTTGGTAGGCACTGCACACTATCAACTTAACTATGTTTTCCTGATGGATGTTGGGAGGGGATTTCAATTGCATTGCCTCATCAAATGAAAAATCTGATGGAAGATCTTCCAACCTCTCAAAAATGACTACTTTCAGTGATAATATTGAATTGGTTGACCTCTTTGACTTGGGCTTTATTGATCATTCATTCCTTGGAAGAGAGGGAAAGTTTAGGATTGGCTAGACAGATTCTTGGTGAATGACAATTGATTTCAAAATTTCATGTTTACTTCTATCACACTTTTGGGTTTGGCTGGTTCTGAACACAGACCACTTCTTATCAATATTGCTGCCCCCCCCCCTCCTCATAAGCCACCTCCGTATAGATATCTCAATATGTGGTCTGAGCACCCTTTCTTTCTTGATTGTGTGACCACAAACTGGTGTAGCATTATTAATGATAATCCTTTGATCAAATTGTGGCATCTTCATGTTAAGGTTGGTAAGGAACTTAAGGTCTGTGGGTGGAATATATTTTGGGATGTATTCAAAGTTGTGGGTGCTGCTGAAAGGGAGATGAAGGATTTGGAAATGGGTGTGTTGTAGGGAGCCACTGAGGAAGGATCTTTAATTTTTGCACAGGAGAGCTTACATACTGCCATTGAGTGGCAGGAGCTTTACTTAAGTTAAAAAGCTGTGATTAACAAGTTTAAAGATGGAGATAGAAACACCAAGTTCAACCATGCTTACATCCAATAAAGAAGAAAGTGTAACAACATTCTTGGCATACAAAATTTTATTGGAGAGTAGCTTAATAGTAACACTAAAATAGCTATGGATGCAGTCCACTTCTTCAATCAGCTTTTAACTTAGCCCTCTGTTGATAGATTGTTAATTGATACTAACATTTTCAGTGATACACTCTCCTATACTAGAAATCTATATTTGACTGATCCACCCAAGGAGGCTGAAATATGGGATGCAGTAAACCCAATTGATAGCACTAAAATAGTTGGACCAGATGGCTTCACTGCTGACTTTTATAAAAAATCCTGTTGACCTCACTTTTGGTTGAGGTTTAGTTTTCCCTCTTTAGTTGCATAAGGTCTAGCCATAGGATTTTCCTGTTGACTATTCCTAGAAAAATAGAAAAGGAACCCTCAACATTAGAAATTTTAAACTCCTCTTTGCTCAACTTGAAGCTCTACATATACTGGTCCTAACCTCTAGCGCTTAGTAGATATGGTCAGTATGAGTGAGCTCAAGATGAGTCCCCATAGGATTGATTGAACTTAGGGTTGAATTTGTGTATTCGTCTGGAGCTGGTTCACTCACTTGCACTCACTGTCACTCATTATCACCTATATTCACATACAGTCCTAAAGTTCAAAATTGTTGACTTTGACCCTTGATCTTTTGGGAGACTCGTGTAGATGGTCCCTTAGACTCACTAGCCCTAGACAAGGGTTTAGCTAAGACCAGTACATGGAGGACCCATATGGGGATCTCATTGGTCCATAGCTCATACATGGTGGTTGACACCCCAATTCTACCAAAAATACCCAATTTGATCTTTTTCCCTCAAACCTACCCAAATTACCCCCAAATCCCAAATTCGGCAAAAATTCCAATTCACTCAAAATACCCAAATTTGTTTAAAAAAATAATTTCAAACCATTTCAAAATACCCAAATTACTCAAAATCACCAAAAATTCCTAATTTACCAAAATACCCCCAAAATTGCCAAAATTACAAAAATACCCTTAGCACCCCAAACTTTCCCAAAACCTCCAAAATCACTCAAAATGTCTCCAAAACCCATTTGAACCCCCCAATTGAACCCAATTTAGCCAATTTGATCATTTTGTCCAAAACCCCCAAATTGCCTTTAAAGGCCCAATGTCGCCAAATTCACCCCAAATGTCCATCAATTTGGTTCCAACTCCCTCAATTTTAATTCTAAACTCAAATTCACCTTTCATATGACCAATCTAAACCAAATCCAAGCCTAATTGGCTCATGCTTTGAGCTCAATCTTGATCTAAGTCAAACCCCCAATTTTGGCCTTATGACTTAATCCCGCCAAATTGACCCCATAGCCTACTTAATTTGCCTCAATTTGGATCCTAAGATCTTCATAACAGTCATACATACCAAATTGAAACTTAAATTGGCCTTGGTGAAGCCTCCATTTCATTTAATTTCAACCCAAATCCAAAAATCCCCAAATTTGCCCCAAATTGGCTATGTACCCTAATTCCACCAAATTGAATGCCTTAACCCCAAAATTGGCACCCAATTTATGTTGAAAACTATTTATGACATTTCTATAGACCATTTTCAATAATAAATTTGAACCTCACCCAACTCTAGCCCAACCTAGACCCAAGTCTAGCCCAACATGCCCAAATTTACCAAGATCACAAAATCCTTCGAATTGAGCTTCCAATTAAACTCAAAATCACTTCAATCCTTCACCAAAAATCTTCATAACAATCACCTACACATTGTAGATCAATAAATTGGGCTCAAAATAATTTCTAGCCTAACCCAAACCCAACTTTTAGCCATTTGGACCCAAATTGGACCCGTGCACCAAAATTGACTTAGCTATGCCTAAGCCACCAAATTGTTGTCACCACAGCCACTAAGTACACTCTATTGACCAGGATAAACCCCCTAGGACCATCCATGGTGAGCTATGTACCAATGGGTCCCAAAATTAAGGGAACTTAGCCCATTTATGGGCCTTAACTAAAAATCTCCCCCATCATCACTTGTCATAGAGGGTTAACCATAATTAACCCTCCCACTGGCTCACCTGACTCTCTGGCCACCTCCCTTGGCCTTGTCAATTGGCCTAGTGGTCGGAAAACCTCAAAATTGAGAGCCCCAAGGCCAAATTAAACCTAATTTCAATCATAGAAGCCACCTCATCCGAATTGCTCTTGAGAGCTCCTCGGCGCTCCACCTGAGCACCATTTTACACCCATCAATTAGCCCTGAAGTCCCTCTTAAGCTCCTCTATTTAATTAGCCCTTCCATGGCCAAGAAAAGAGTGGGCTAAAAATCCTTGGGTAAACTTCTCCAATTGCTCTCAGACACTCTCCAAAAACTCCTAAGCTCGTTGCCACCATTTTCCCCTATTGATCCCCACTGTGGAAGCCCAATTTTGAGGTCAAACTTTTAGCTTATACTAAGACATCTCTCCACAGTTCACAAAACTCAAATTAATTGTGTACACACCATCCCTAGAGTAAGAGGATTTGATTCCCCATCAAAGCCCCCTCTGAAATAGCCTCTAGGGTAACTATAGACCAACACCTAAAATTGAGCTTGATCGAATTCATACCTAGACCATTCACCAAGGCTTGAGACTTCATCCGAAGGTTCATTGGTTCCAATCAAAGCTACCAAAACCATCTAATTGAGGCCTTTCCTCTCAGATAAAGGTATTGAACTCCAACCCAATGCTGAGCTTGTTTCGACCCTCCATACGTATTTACTATATTTCATACCATACAAATTATATAAATGTGTTTGTCTTAAGTAGATGAAGGTTTAAGAACAACCTCATGAGATTTCTTTGAGTTTAGGCCAAGATCTTAAGGTTTTAGTGCGAACGGCTCACTGGTTAGTCACTTAGGACGTTAACGGAGAGCTATCCAATCGTGCGTGTATCCAACTGACGGAGGAGATCAAGCCAGACAGATCCCTGGTGCATAAAGCGGGTCCATGTGGAGGCTACAAGACTAGAGGAATCAAATGGTGGAGTGACGTGTGAAGCCTTCGAAGCGAACAAGGATGAGTTGGCGTCGCATGGATAAGTAGAAAAATAAGGATTTTTTAAATATCTTTAAATGCCTAAACTTCAAAAATCCATATCTTTCTCTAGAAAAATCATAAAAATAAAAGAAAAATACCCTCTTACTCAGTGATCAGACGAGAGTAATGTGGACTAAAAATAAAAATTAATTCTCTCACTCCCTGATTTTTAATTAATTAAATACCCTCAGTGGTATTTTAATTCTCCATGGCTTAAAACATTTCACCATGGCTTAAAATTTTAAGGGTTTGCTCCTTTTGACAGAGGCCATTTCTTCTGATTTTTCCAAGGTCAGAGGGCATCTCTATGCTTTTAACCCTAATTTTCAAGCTAAGGTGACCATTTTGGCTTAATTTAATTATATAGATCAAAATATCACTTGAAAAATTATGAGAAAAATTTTAGTAGATTTCCTGTGGTCAGAGAAATCTAGGAAAAATATTATGATGTTTTGAATCATTTTGTGAATTTTATGCTTGGTTAAATGTAAATACCTTGAATAAATTTGTGTAAATTAAATACATATCAAAAATTAATAAAATCAACTCCACATTATTCATAAAAATCATGTCTACCCACTGTAAAAATATCAAAATTATTTGACTTAGTCTAGGCACTAAAAATGCAATTCTTAAGGAAACCTTACTTTTTGTACAAAAATAACTATATAAATTAAATACACTTAGAAAAATTGTAAAACTTAATTTCCTGAGTTCCTTGAGATCAAAGGCACTTAGGAAAAATAAAAATTATTTTTAGGAAAATACTTGATTTTTTAGCCATATTTTGGATTTAAATTAATTAAGAATAATTTAAAATTCCAAAATACAAAAATATTTCAAAATGTGCTTAATTGTCCTCTGATCACTTGAGACTCAATAAGATATTTTTCCTAATTTTCCTAAGTTAAAAATAAATTTTTAAAGAAAGCTTAAAAATGAGTTTTTCATATTTTCTTACTAAAATAATTATATTAAATAAATTAAAAATTACAAAATTATAAAGTTTGATTCTCTGGGTTTTTTGAACTCAGAGGAGTCTAATAAAAGTATAAAAATAATTTTTGGAATTAGAAAACTATTTTCTATTTAAATAAATCATGAAAATTGATCTAAAATTAAGTAATAAAAATAGAAATTTGATTCAAAAAATCATGAAATTTTGTTTAAGTGTTTCTCTGATCTTAGGAAACCTATAATAAATTTTCCATATATATAAATTTTATTTTGGATAATTAAATAAATTAACTTTTAAAAATCTTATTTTTTAAATTTAAATAATTATCTAAATTAAATCAAATTTTGAGAGGTCCACATATCCTCCTTTAACATTTTATTTACCTCATGGATATAACACTTTAAACCCTCAAAGTCATTTGAGTTGTGTTTAAAGAGTTATGAGGTGAAGTGCCCTAAAGACAAAGTGGTAATTTTAGGACTTTGGTGTTGTAATAAAAAATTTAGGATTATCAAAGGGAAAACGGGTAATTTTGATCTTAATAAACATGTTTAGATGATTGAAATATAATGAGATTATAAGGTAGAAACTCACGCATCACCTTCGCACAGCATCAACAGATAATAATCTCCCCCAATCTTCATGACTTGGAATTCAACTAATATCAAAAGTTTCTTACGTGAGAGGCTTAAGCTAAAAGGATGATAATTTACTTTCCTTAAGCCCAAAATTGATGATAATGTGATCTTTAAATGAAAATAAATGTCACTTAAACTAACAACTTAACTTTCACCAAATTCCCCATTATAATTGCTAAGGGCTTGGTAGTGACCTAAGCTCGACATCTAAGCTCAATTGATTTGATTTAGAAGATAATTGGGTTGATAATCAATATCTTTAAATACTCCAAGTCTAACTTTACTTGGGGGCACCACAATCTTAAATAACTCAAACTTGCCTTAGGGTCACTCACTCACATAACTCTTAAATGAAACATCAATCGATTAATCGAGTACCCTATCCTTGGGATAATTAAATTGTTAAGCTTCAATGAGCAATGAGGTAGCCACACTCCAAACTTGGATGGCTAATGGAACAATATGATAAGTTCATAAATGAACTCAAAATAATTCAAGAGATCTTCAAAATAGTTCAGGGTCATACCCCGAGCACTTTGAAATCTTTTGGATGTTTTGAAGGACAAATTGAACTTATCGTATTTTATCCTAAAATCATCTACTAGGATCTTTTGAGATTCAACTAAATCATAACTTGGGATTTGTAGCTAAACCTTCATCTACTCTTGCAATTTAAACTTTCTTGCAATATTATCAACATATCTTGCAAGTACTGACCTTTCAGGTGGTGGAACGAGATGTCTCGCCATGTACGCTTCTACAGTTTACAATACCATCTTTTGTTGTAATTTCCACACTGTATTTTTATACTTACAAAGCTTGCTTATTAAACAACGACGACACTCTGTCTGAAAACCCAAAACTACTAGGGTGGCCACAAAACCAAAACCAAAACTAAAATCAACCAAGATAAAATTCACCGCCACAACATTAAAAATATAAGACAACTCAAAATTTAATCACAAACATCACACAAAATAATAACTGAAACTAAATTAAGACATCTCTATCGGATGGTCGGGAATCCCTCAGAGGAGGTAAGCTACGGTTGCTAACGAGACTTCTTTTGATTTAAATGAAAGTATGGAACTCATTAAGTTGAGTTTAGTAAATTCATTTAGAATAAGTGAATCTGATAGAAAATAGTGGTGCCGGAATGAGGGAACCGTAGGATCCTAACCGGTGTCACTATAATCAACTTTAACATGCCCCATAACATTTAAAAAATTTTAACCATAGGGTCATCTGGTTTGACATCATAACCTGACACATTAGTAAACTTAAACTTGTCACGACAAGGATCTTGGAGCTAGCATGGTGGGCAGCACGGCCATCTTCAACAGCAAAACATGTCTTCCCTAGCTAAACAAATTTCCTTCCTTAGAATTAAATAACAAGCCATAGGATTTTGAGGTTGTTTGCTTATGCAATATAAATCCTCACCTCATCTTTAGGCTTTTGTACAGCTTTGTTGAACAATCTAAGCCCTAACTCATCTTAGAATTCCGAGTTGTTCATTCATCACGACCTAAATCCTCACATCTTCCAGGCTATTTGTGTGATCGTTTCACATGAATGTAAGCCCTAACAAATAAAATTGGTAGGATGAAACACTTAAATAATTTATCCTCAAAATTGAAGCAAAATCATAGGATAGCTTGGGAAGTGACCGAGGTTCTCCCCTGGATCCTAGTGCTTCCTCCTTTGACTCTACAACAAAAATGTTCCAAAATTAAGTCATTCCTTTTTCACACCTCTTTGTCCAATTTTCATTGAAAATTCATATCCTTTTGATCTCTTTGAAGATAATATTTATTAATTTTTATCGAGAGTTTTCTTAGGTAACTTTAGTTATCTATGATGTAATTAACTATAGGGGCTTGCCCTTATAGGAAGCTTTTCCCAACCCAGCTTAATATAAAACCTATTGAATTTTTCACATTAAATAGGGGAATTTATCGACAAATAAAATGGTTTCACAGACCAAATGAATGTCATATATTTCTTAGTTTATTTGATTGAGCCTCATCCTCAAGTCTTGTGTTTATCCTTCGGGATAGATACATGATTTGAGGAATAGCGCTTTTTCATTTAAACTATGAAAAATATGAGGTCAGTTTGATTTCATATTTTTCTAAACTTTATATATATGTGAAAATTAAACGTCCTTCCGAAGCGGGTGATGAAATTTCAATTAAGGCGGCCGACAGCTTCTAACGGGGAACTCTTTAACCAAAAATTGTGTCGACAAAGCCTAGGAGATTATTAAAGATAACATGATCACTACCATCAAGAGCTTCTTTCAAGGTTCTAATTTACCACATTATTTCTGTGATTATAGTATGGTGTTGATACCTAAAAAATATGAAAAAAGAGATTGTAATTAGTTTAGGCCTATAATTTTTATCCATGTGTTCACTAAGATTATCAGTAAGGTAATTGTTGCAAGACTCCAGTCTCACTTAGACAAGCTCATCAGCTCTAACCAAATAGCTTTTATCAAGGGCAGGTCTATTGCTAACAATCTACTCCTAGCTCAAGAACTATTGCTCGACCTGGATAAGCCTTGTAGAGGAGGCAACATCATCTACAAATTAGATCTCATGAAAGCTTATGATACCATCTGCTGGGAATTTTTATTAGATTTTCTTGCTGCTAAGGGATTCGCTGCTGAGTTCTATGCTCTAATTTCAAGATGGCTCAAGAATAATGTGCATTCAATTCTCATCAATGGACAATCTTAGGGTAATTTTACTGCAACCACAGGACTGCAACAAGGGGACCCTCTATCCCCTACAGTTTTTATTCTTGCCCTGGACTACTTGTCTAGGATGATGGATCAATGTCTCTTAGCAAATTCTCATTCCAGGTATTATCATAGAGCTAACTTGGTAATCTCCCACCTTGTTTATGTTGAGGACATAATGGTTTTCTCTAGAGCTATCAAAATTGCAGTTAAAAAATTTATGAAGTGACTCCAACTCTTTCAAGAGTATTCTAGCATGAAGTTAAACCAAAGCAAATGTAATCTGCTAATTAGCAACAAACTCACTCCCAACATTAAGAATTGGATCTTGCAATTCACGGAATTCTCTGAATCTTTTCTTCCTTTAAAATATCTTGGGGTTCATCTAAACTCATCTAGTTTGAGGAGGTGCTGAGCAAAATTTCAGAAAAGCTTTACTGTTGGACCCCTTCTTTCCTTTTAAATGGAGTCAAAATCACTTTACTTAAAAGTATCCTCACCACCTTCCCATCTTATATACTGCAAATTACCACCCTGAAGAAGAGAACTCAAATACAGCTAGAAAGGGTCTTCAACAGATTTCTATGGTCGGGGCAGAGGCAACATATGCATTGGGCCAGCTGGCAGAAACTAGCTAAGCCTACCCTTGCTAGGGGACTAGGCTTTAAAGGAATTCAACAACTGCAGTAGGTCAAACTTTGTAAAATGTGGATTAAATTCAAGCATAATGCCTTATTGTGGGCTAAGTTTACAAAAGGGAAATACTGCAGGAACATCCACCCAAATTTGGTTACTAGAAAATTGGGTGACTCTAGATTGTGGGCTCATATGCTAAAGGCAAGACCATTGGCTGAAAATCTCTTCCTTTGGGATCTTGGTAGAGGGGATGTGTCTTTTTGGTTAGACAATTGGTGCACTAAAGGGATGTTGTAAGCCAAAACTAATGTTCTTAATCCTAAACATAAAGTGGTTGACTGTTAGATAGGGGACTAATGGTTTATGCCTATTCTACAAAATCTATTGGAGAGTCTTCTGTTGTCAGCATTTCCATAGTACAATTTGATAAAAAAAATAGATTTGATAGAATTGTATGTAATGCTTATACTAATCATAGTCTAACCAAACACATTTACAACAACATTCATAGTTGGGATACTCTGCCTTTGGGGGAGACCATATGGAATAACTGCTTGTCACCTTCTATGTTTTTCTTCTGCTGGAGAAATTTTCACAGATTTCTCCCTTCAAATGACATGCTTAAATTAAAAGAGCTGAGGGGTCCATCTAAATGCTAATTGTGTGATCCCAAAATTATAGATTTGTAAAATTAATAAAGTTGACTCCACTTTGCAATGGTGTCAAAACTTGATTTTTTTATGGATGAATAAGAAATTAAAGCAATTAATGTTGAGATTCTACGTAAGTATATGTATTGTTATCAAGTAATACATAACTTTTTTATTAAGCCCAAAATATCTAACCCACAAGGAAGGTGTAAACTTGTAATGAAAATTGAAATCGAGAAATTCACAATGATAAATAAAACCTACTACACTAATTTCAAATGTTTAGGATGCTATCAAACCTAAATTACCAACTACTAGTGAAACTGTAGAGCAAAGTTAAGAAATTACTACTAAACTATCTTTATATTTTTGTGACAAAGTTATCAAATATGAGAAAGCATATTTCCCACTATAATGAGTTTTTGGTTAAATGAGTGACGTAAATGATTTGAATTTATATTGTGTAAAATAGGAGCAGTTTTAAGTCTCTACCCTCGGTCAAGTGTTATAGAGAATTTTTGGTTAATCTTAGGTTTAGTCCCTAAATTCGTGGTTAGGCTGGGAGGATATTGGCTCTCACTCCAGAGCTCCCACTACCCTTCCCCTGAAGCATAAATATAACTTTAGTTCTTAAACACTAAAACCAAATTGGGAATTTTAGTTTGTCACCCTAAAATCTGCAATGACCAGTAATGTATAATTCCCTCTTTAATTTGCACCCAATTTCATGAACGAAACACTCCTTAATGGAATCAAATGTGACTCTCACTTTGTTATAGAACTCATACCCCATTTACCAGATCATATGTTTCATAATAGATTTTAACATTTCAATTGACCAGATCAAAAAGTAAATTAGGAACAGCATGAAAAAAATTCATCATAATTTATTTTTATATTTTAAAATGACACATCCAAATTATCTCTTCATTTCACTAAACCACAGACTAGGGAGAAAGACAAAGAAGACTACTCAGAACTCATGAGGAAGATACAACAAAACATGAATTTCATAAATAAAAGAAAGTTTATACAATAATAATAAACTAACATCACTTATCTGTAACTCTTCCTCAAAGCAAATCCCTTGAAGCTCCTCTTGAGTCTCTTTCTCTCTTTACAGGACTCTTGATTCTCTCTTAGAAGATGTAAGGAGGAAGAAATCTCTCACTTCTCTCCCTCTCCAACAACTCTTATAGGAGAAATCACACTTAAACTCACCACCAAACTCAAAGAACAGACTCAAGACTCAACACACTACACAATACACACGATGGAACACTAGTGGAAAACAATGATACACTAAGGGACTTATTTTTTTCTATCAATTTTCAGTCTAATTAGAGCATAATTTTGGTTTTCCAATAGATGTGTCAAGTAACCCTTCAAAAAGCTAACAGATTCATCAATCTTCTAGAAATTTGCCCAGCCCCGACAGTGGCACCGTTGGCACCCACACTGGCAAAGTCAATGCCAATGGCCCGAAATTAAGTTGGAGCACTTTGTAAAATGGCTTCATTGGTGCCCAGTCTGGCACCACTGGTGCCTCTACTGTTCTGGACTCCTTCCTTCATGCTGGCGTCTTCGGCGTGCATGCTGGCAATGTCAGCGCTGAGTACTTCTCTCCAAAACTCCATTTTGATTTCAAATTCCATCCTTTTTTCTTCCTTTTTGCTTCAACTACTAAAAATCATCAATGCAATAAAATATGAAAAATACCTTCGTTTAAAGCACATTATCACAAAAAATGAGTATAAAATATAGGTCTAAAAATGCATATATTTTTGGTTCATCAAAGTCCCCCAAACTTAAATGTTACTTGTCCTCAAGTAACTCATTTACTGTATAAAAATATGACTTATGGTAAAGAGTTTAACATCTAGATTTCCATATTTTGGTCTACTAAATATCATAGCATAACTTAAGAAAAACTTAATATAACTCAAGTTGATACTAAAGGTATAAAAATGTCTAGCAGTTAAGTCTAAGATTTTTGATTCTCTATTATTTTCAAGGGAAATTACAAATTGTCATTTTAAAGCCACTTAGAATATCCATATGAAAAAGAAATTCATGAAAACTTACTAGTAAATATGTTAATACTTAAATACAAGTTTAGAGAATTTAGTTAGGCATTCTTCCTTAGGTTGATTCAAGTGAAGCCAATTTTTTATTAGACATCTCCTCAAGCTTATCCTCACATATTTTTCTTTTATTTTCTTTCTCTTTCTCTATATTTTGCTTTTTTATTTTCTTTTTCTTTTTCATGTGAGGATTACTATATCTGGATAGCTTTTAATAATTTTAAACTTCACTATGCTCTTCTTAAAGTTAAAAACTTTTTCACATTCCTTCACTTTATAAATTCATTTAGATTTGATGATTTTCTTATAAAGTTTCAATATTTTCTTTTCATATGAAACTCTAAGATTCTCAATACTTCAAAAATACAAATTCCTTTACTTAAAATGGAAAAACATAGTCTTATTCTCTCATACCAAATACCTTAATCTCTAGAATTAACCTTTATCATTGAAAATTTTTACTTAAGCTCACTATATATTTAGAAACACAAATATAGTTATCCAAAGTTAGGCTATAATACCAAAGGTCATGTTAAATTAAAAATTTTAAAAATATGGCTGATTGAGGAATTATTCCAAAGTTAGGCTATAATTCCTTTTTTTTAAAAAGGAATTATTCATGATTGAGGACAAATAAAATTTTAAAAATATGGCTCTATACTTAGTAACTTCACTTACGTAGGTCTCATTCTAGCAAATATAAAGTAATGTCAGGCCTTGGACACTACATTTAACATAAAAGCAGGGAAGTTTACTTCAGCATTGTTCTTCACCTTTCAAGCTCCTCTCTAATCAGTAAGAAATGAAATAACTTCATCCAAGGCCTCATTCGTAGCAGAGAATGTGTTGTAATCACAGTGATATGCTCCCTATAACTTATAAAATTCATTGATCCTCCTCGAGGTGAATTCAACCATTTTACCATGAATATTGACGTGGTCATCAGAAGTCTCCCTAAAGTTGGCATAAAACTCTCTGACTATGTCAATCACAGCCTCAACAGTAAAGTAACAGAAATTCTCCCACTATCGAGCAAAAATCAACCTCTCGACTTCACCACCCAGATTTTTGAACGCTGGATCCTGAATTATTTTCTTTGTATTTAGTAAGCTATTGTAATGAATGCTGGCTTTGAAACTGAAAAATCTTTGGGCATTATATTCAAATTTCCTCTTTCCTTTGCTCCTCCTTGGTGTCGTTACAACTTTTGAGAAAAATGATAAAATCCAAATAAATTCTAAAAAATTCTAAAAATCGCAACGTGAAACGTTCTAAACTTAAATCTATTAAGTAAGAGTTCTTCACCAAAGGATTTTCTCCAAATCTTCCCAAAAATTTCAAAATTACAAATCTCGGCAATGTAGGAGAAATCCTTAGTGAAAATAAAAAATATTGAGTTCAAAGTTTAGCTCTTACCGAGAGAAGATGAAAACAAAACTTCTTTTTTCCTCTAATCCCCTTGAATCTAAGTTTTTGCAAGCCCTACGGGTGTAAACCGAAGGTTGATGGTGACTGAAGGGGTAAAAATGACATTTTTACTGTGCAAATCACAAAATTTTATGGGATTTGGGGACTTTCAGGTCTAAGGGCGTCATCGGTGCGAGAGCCGAAAATTTCAATTTTTCACCTTTTCATAATTTCAGTTGTTTCTAATTCACTCCAACGTCTAATTAATCTTTTTAAACAATAATATTCATCCTTAAATAATCCATAAACAAGTGTTTTAGAAATAGTACAAAACAAAATTTTATATATGAAATTCTAAATTCTTACAAACATAGATTTTCAATCCCATGAACACATACATAAAGCAAATCACATCATAATTCAGCATCAAAATCAAGCCACAACACTAAAACACTGAAAAATAAACTATACACAATCAAATTGATAAGAATTTCAAAGCAAAACAAATCCAACTCAAATACATTAAAAACACAACTAATTTTAAACAGTAGAAAGTCTAACTTCCTTAATTACTCTTCGTCTTCAGTATTGTCTCCTCCTCTAATATCTCCCATAGATTGATGATGTAGGTAAAAATTATAGAATGGTCGATACTAGAATTGATTAGTTAAATTTTCACTGATCCATTCATTATTCTTGAACATCTGTACCAAACCCACTTCAATTTGTCCCATATGATCAAATTGTTCCTTCATCCTCCAATATAAGTGATAAAAAATATCATAAATATTTCTTATTGCATTCATGATGTTCTAAAGTTCACTTTCTGCCTTCTTTATTTTCTTCTCCAAAACTTGTGAACTTCCAACTGTACAGGGCATTAAGGGTGTCAAAACATGTGATGATTGATCGAAGATAATGTCCAACGCTTCATTTCAATTACCAATATAGTTTGCGTCAATAGGATCCATGGGCTTCCAGGGTAATAACACTCTCTCCAAAATTCATATAGTGCTTGAGATTGATTGGAAAGTAAGAAGAACTTAGAAGGATGCCCTAGTTCAAACCCAAAAAAGATTTAACAATAATTGATCCCACATCAATAGGTTTCTCATTTGAATACAATAGTTTAAAATTGCACTTTCCTTTGTAAAGTTACAAATTCTCATTGTATAAAGTAATTTCGCAGAGATGAAGAAATGGAATTGTTTAGATATCAGATTTAGCAGTGAAGCGGAGAAACTAACATACCCATTGTCTCTGATTTCCGAATTATCACTTTCATCCGTTAGAAATTGATACACATCATACATTGAATCCTTCGTTGGAATAAAGTTTGCATAGTTACAGATTGGCATGCTTTCTGTCATAAACATAGCATTAGTTCATGATGGAGTAAATGGTACCCACTTACCTCAAACAAAGACAACTCCCTGGTTAATTCCATGAAGATTAGAGTAGAATTGTTTCACCACTGGAACAACTACTATAGCGGTAGTGTAGCATAGAACTTCCCAACATCTTTGTATAATGATTTCCTCAATCTGTGCACTTGGTTTATTAAACATGATAAATTTTTCATATAATTTATGTGCATCAAAACTGATGAACTTTCTTCGATTGAAAATCCCATATCTTGAAGTGTTTATGGAATTGGAAGCCATGGATTTCGAAATCTGGAAAGTCTCCGGTCATCCAAAATGGTTTTCAAGCATTTAAAAAGACTCTTAGGAAGTTATATTGAAGAAAAATATCACCAAAGTCTGCCAAAAACTCTCCAAACTACCAAAACCACACTGGGCGTTGTCGACACCCCCGCTGGTGTCGTTGGCGCCAGAGCCAAATTTGGGCCTATTTTGTTTTTAGTATAATTGATTTCAAATTTTTGTCCAATACAAATATTTGTCTTGATTTATGATTTATAAGATTGTGTAGGATTCTAAGGTATTATCAACTCCTAATACATTATAGCAATTAAAAAACAAAATACTAAAAATAACTTAGATATATATGGGTTGCCTCCCACAAAGCGCTTGGTTTAACGTCGTCAGCCCGACGTACCAATGTTTATTCAAGATGACTCAACATCAAGATCTCTTTAAATTGTGGCATGTGCCCTTCATAATAATGTTTCAATCGATGCCCATTAACTTTAAATATCTTTCGAATTTTAGGATCCTCAATAACAAATGCTCCATAATGATAGACTTTGATCACATTGAATGTTCCTAACCATCTAGACTTCAGTTTTTCTAGAAATAATCTTAATCTAGTATTATATAATAGAACTTCTTATCCATGTTCAAATTTCTTTCTTATAATCTTTTGATCATGCCATAGTTTCATTTTCTCTTTATAGATCTTTACATGATCGTATTCATTTCCAATCTCTTCAAGCTCATTGAGTTGCAATAATCTTGTCTCACCATCATACTTTAAATTAAAATTGAATTCCTTAATCCTTCATTTTTAATCTTTTCAAAATGCTTTATGTTCCAACTCTACTGGTAAGTGACAAGTTTTACCAAAAATAAGTCTATATGGGGACATTCCAACATGAGTCTTTTAAGCAGTTATGTATGCCCATAATGCAGTATCTAATCTAGCAGACCAATACAGTTTATTAGGAGTTACAACTTTTTTCTAAAACTTACTTTATTTCATGATTTGATATTTCTGCTAGAATGCTAGTCTAGCGATGATAAGCAGTTGAGATTCTATGCATGATATTATATTTTCTAATCAATTTCTTGATCCTCTTATTTATAAAATAGGATCCTCCATCAGTAATAATCACTCTTGAGATTTCATATCTTGTAAAAATATTTTTATTTGAAAATTTTGAAGCACTTCAAGCGTCACATTTAGGTACAACAATAGCTTCAATCAATTTGGATACATAATCAATAACAAGCAATATATATAAAATTTTAAATGAAGACATTAATGGCCCCATAAAATCTAATCCCCACACAACAAAAATTTCAACTTCCAATCTGTAATTTAGAGACATTTCATTTCTTCTAGAAACATTTTCTACTCGCTGACAGCGATCAAATGTTTTAATATATTCATTAACATCTCTAAAAAGAGTAGGCCAATAAAATCTAGCTTGCAAAATCTTATGTGTAGTTCTACTAGCTCCAAAATATCCTCCAAATTTAGAATCATGATATCGTTGAATTTTTTGTTCAGTTTCATCGTAAGACACACATCTTCTAATGATCAAATATTTACATTATTTATATAAATATGGGTCATCCCAAAAATAGAATTTTTCATATTGAATAAATTTCCTTAATTGTTGATTCCTTATATCAGATGGTCGAAGATCACTTACAATATAATTTATTATATCAACATACCACGATATATTCTTTCCATCAATACTATACAATTTTTCATCAAGGAAAGTTTCTAAAATTTCATTTACAAAATTAGTTAATTTTTCTTATTCTAGCCTAGACAAATGATCAACTATTTGATTATCAGTTCCTTTTTTATCTACTACCATAAAATTGAACTCTTGTAGCAGAAGTATCTACCTAATTAATCTCGATTTATCATCATTTTTTTGCATCAAATATTTGATAGCATAATAGGTTTTATGCACTATACATTTAGCTCCAATTAAGGTCTAAACTTATAAAAGGTATAGACAGTAACTAATAACTCTCTTTCAGTAGTGGTGTAATTAATTTGAGCATTATTTAGAGTTTTACTAGCATAATATATTACTTTAAAAACATTGTCATACATTTTCCCTAAAACAACTCCAATGGCATAATCACTAGCATCACACATTATTTCAAATGGTTTCTCCCAATCAGGTGGAACTATTATCGTAGCAGTGATTAATTTTTCTTTTAATAATTCAAAATTTTTATGCATATCTCATTAAAACTAAATTTTGTATCCTTTTCTAAAAGTTGATATACTGGCTTAGTAATTTTTGAAATTTTTTTTATATAACGCCTGTAGAAATTGGCATGTCCTAGAATACTTCTTGCCCCTCTAACTATAATTGAAGGCGGTAATTTTACAATAACTTGATTTTTTTCCGATATACTTTCATGTCATTTTCGAAAATTTTATGCCCAAGTACAATTCCTCTTGCAACCATAAACTGACCTTTTTGCCAATTTAATACTAAATTTTTTTTTTCACATAGTTCCAGAACTTTTTCTAAATTTTTTAAACATAATTCAAACAAAGTTCCAAATACTAAAAAATCATCCATAAATACCTCCATTCCACGTTCAATTAAATTACAAAAAATTGACATCATAGATCTTTGAAATGTTGCTGGTGCGGATTTCCTTTTTAACAACTTTTTTTATTATTGGGTTTAATATCCTTTGAGGATCAGCTTTAGATTTATATTGTTCATCCAATAGAATTCTATGCATATAAATTGAATGACTGGTTTCTTTAATATCCGGTAAAGTCCATCCAAAAGCCTTCTTATATCTTTTCAAAGTTTCCACTAATTTGTGCTCTTGAAATTCAGTTAAATCAAAAGATATAATAACATGTAATGTTGATGAATCTCCTAAAAACACATATTTTAAATGGGCAGGTAAAACTTTTAGTTCAAGTTCAGGTGGTTTAATACTTGAAGGAATAAGATTTTTATTATCATTTTCTGTAAGGTCCAAAATCTCATATTTTTTTCCTGAACATAATCAAAATTCTCATTTTTTACTTCATTCTCATTCTCATACTAAAAGTTCTCTTCTTGCCTTAATTTTTCTTCAAACATTCACTTAAATCACTCATTACTTAGATAATCAGTAACTTTCATTCTAAAACATTCATTATCTTTTTTCTATCGCAGGATATTTCATAGCTTTCGTTATATTAAATGTTACTTCTTGATCATTTACTCTCATTGTTGAATCTCCTTTTAGCACATTTATCACAGCTCTCCCTGTTGCAAGCAATGGTCTCCCCAAAATAATAGGAATCTCTTTATCTTCCTCCATACCTAAAATAATAAAGTCCACATGAAAAATAAATTTATCCTCTTTCACTAATACATCTTCTATAACTCCTTTAGGATAAGTTATTGATTGATTAGCTAATTGAAAAGTTACAGTAGTAGGGGAAATCTCTCCTAAATCTAACCCTTTAAAAATTGATAGAGGCATAAGATTAATACTAGCTCCGAGATCACATAAGGCTTTTCCACAAATAATTCTCACCAATAGAACAAGGTGTAGTAAAACTACCAGGATCTTTTAACTTTTCAGGAATCTTTTTCAGAATAATTGCGCTACACTCCTCACTGAGTATGATGGCCTCATAATCTGTAATCTTCCTCTTGTTGTTCAGAGGGCCATTGAAAATTATTAGTAGCCTTTCCTCTATTAAAGAATACTCTTTCATCAAAAGGTTTTGACATTAATGATCCACCTGCAACAGCATCTATAATAGATTTAAGTGATCATATTAATCTATTATAAAAGTTTAAATTATTAAAAAATCTGGTAAATCATGGTGTGGACACCTCCAAAGGAGATCTTTAAATCTCTCACAAGCTTCATATATCGATTCCTTTTCGAACTAACAAGAAGATGTAATATTGTTTCTAAGCTTGACAGTTTTCGAGGGTGGAAAGTATTTAGCCAAAAACTTTTGTGATAGTTCTCCTTAAATTTTGATAGATTCAATACTAAGAAATTTAACCAAGCTTTAGCTTTGTCCCTTAATGAGAAAGGAAAAAAGTCTAAGCCTGACAGCATCATTAGACACTCCATCATATTTAAATGTAGCACATGTTTCTAGAAAAATAACAAGATGTAAGTTAAGATATTTAGTAGGTGTTCTTCCAAAATGATTATTTTGTACCATTTGGATAATAGAAGGTTTAAACTCAAATGAATTAGCAACAACAATAGGATTTTAAATGGTTAAGGGAAGTTCATCTACTGTAGGATTAGCATAATCATTTAAAGGTCTTTGTCAATTTTCATTTTCATTTATTTGATTATATAAGTTATTCACCATTTTGTTCAAATTTCTAATTTCTTTTTATTGTTTTCAAATTTTTCTGATTTTGCGTTCTAACTCTGAATCATAAAGTATTAAATCTTTAGATACAATACTACACATAAATAAATATAATAAGCAATAGTAAAAATTCTTAAAAATATTCCTAAAGTTCTGTTAAAAAATTTTTTATGAATTTTATTTTTTTATTATTTATATATATATATATATTATTTACATTATTGCTAAATTTCCTAATTTACCAAATTTATGTAATTTACCATTACTCTCCCCGACAATGGCGCCAAAAACTTGATCCTAAAATTATAGATCTAAAAAATTAATAAAGTTGACTCCGCTTTGCAACGGTGTCAATACTTGATTCATTATTGATGAATAAGAAATTGAAGCATTTAATGTTGGGATTCTACGCAAATGTGCGTATCATTATCAAGCAAAACAGGACTTTCTGATTAAGCCCCAAATATCGATCCCATGAGGAAGGTGTAAACTCGTAATGGAAATTGAAATCAAGAAATTCACAATGATAAAGAAAATCTACTACACTAATTTCAAATGTTTAGGGTGCTATTAGAACTAAATTACAAACTACTAGTGAAATTGTAGAGAAAAGCTAAGCAAATACTACTAAACAATCTTTATATTTTTGTAACGAAGTTATTAAATATGAGAAAACATCTTTCTCACTTCAATGAGTTTCTAGTTAAATGAGAGAGGTAAATGTTTTGAATTTGTATTGTGTCAAATAGGAGCAGTTTTAATTCTTTACCCTCGATCAAGTGTTATAGAGAATTGTTGGCTAATCTTATGTTTAGTTCCTAAATCTATGGTTAGGCTGGGAGGATATTGTCTCTCACTCCAGAGCTCCCACTTCCCTTCCCCTGTAGGCTAAATCTCACTTTAATTATTAAACACTAAGACCAACTTGTGGATTTTAGTCTGTCACCCTAAAATCTCCAATTCTTCGCCCAGTAATGTATAATTCCCTATTTATTTACACCCAATTCCATGAACGAAACACTCCATAGATTCGAATGTGATTCTCACTTTGTTGTAGAACTCATACTTCATTTCTTGGATCATATGTTTTACAACAGATTTTAATTGGACAGATCGAAAAGTAAATTAAGAACAGGGTGAAAAAAAATCATCACAATTTATTTTTATAATTTAAAATGGCACATCCAAATTATCTCTTCATTTCACCATATCTCGGAGTAGATAAAAAGATAAAGAAGACTACTTAGAACTCATGAGGAAGATACAATAAAACATGAATTTCATAAATAAAAGAAAGTTTATACAACAATAATAAACAAACACCACTTATCTATAACTCTTCCTCAAAGCAAATCCCTTGAAGCTCCTCTTGAGTCTCTTTCTCTCTTTACAAGACTCTTGATTCTCCCTTAGAGGATGTAAGGAAAAAGAAATCTATCACTTCTCTCCCTCTCCAAAAACTCTTAGAGGAGAAATCACACTTAGACTCACCACTAAACTCAAAGAACTGACTCAAGACACAACACACTACACAATACACACGATTGAACACTCATGGAAAACTATGAGACATTAAGGGACTTGTTTTTTTTTATCAATTTTTGCTCTAAATAGAGCATAATTTTGGTTTTCTAAGAGATGTATCAAGTAACTCTTCAAAAAGCTTCCAAATTCATCGAATCTTCTAGAAATTTGCCCAGCACCGGCATTGGCACCGTCGGCGCCCACGCTGGCACCGTCAACACCATTGGCCCGAAATTAATTTGGAGCTCTTTGAAAATGGTGCATCCAGTGCCCAGTCTGGTGCCATTGGCACCCCACTGTTCTGGGCTCTTTCCTTCATGCTGGCAATGTTGGCGCTAAATATTTCTTTCCAAAACGCCATTTTGACTCCAAATCTCATCCTTTTTGCTTCATTTTTGCTTCAAGTGCTAAAAATCATCAAACTATTATAAAACATGAAAAATACATTCCTTTAATGTGTAATATCATAAAAAATGAGTATAAAATATAGGTCTAAAAATGTATATATTTTTGGTGCATCATTATGTTCGACAACTGAAGAATCTATTCCTCACTTATTCTTTGAATGCTCATTCTCACAAGAGGTTTGGAGGGAATGCACAAACCTACTACTTCTGGACACACTAAACTTACATTGGCTTCACCTCAACTTTTTCTAGTGTAGTTAGACATCTGTAAAGGTTGACCCAGTCCCTTTTATCATTTTTTGGTTCTTATGGTTGACAAGGAATCAAGCCAAGTTTGTGGCCTTCTTTCCTCTACTGCTAAAGTGGTTAGGCATTGTATCTCTTTCTTAATTAAGCTGATCAAATACAAGAGATTCCCCATAATTTTCTTACTTTCCCTAACTAAAAAGTCCCCTTGTCTAAGATTATTAAAGTAAGTTGGAAACCCCTCTTTCCTCCTTTCATAAAGGTTAATATAGATGACAGCTTATTTGATATGGGTGTTGGACTTGGTGGGGTCTTTAGGAACCAATCTGGTCATTGAATTTTCTTCTTTCAAGCTTCTGTCATTGTCAGGGATGCTCTTGAGGCTAAAATCATTGTTGTTTATTGAGCCCTTTGACTTGCTTGTTTGTATTAGTGGAAGCATATATGGGTGAAGGTGGATTCATAGTGTTGCTTCATCAGTTGTTAGGGGAAGAGCCTCCTTTCTGGTATCATTCACAATGGGTACAGAGATCAACTCCCTCAAAAATCTACTTTTGGTTCATGTTTCTTTCATCTTTAGAAAAGAAACCCGCCCTGCCAATTGACTTGGTAGACTAGGCCTTTATTCTCATGTAGCTTCCGTCTCTTCCTCCCCACACTCACCTCTCCTTTTTTGCTTGAAGGGGACATTTTGGATGCCCCCATCTTGGACTTTTAGCTGGTGCTTTTGATTCATAGTTAATTTCTTTTTCCAATATATATATATATATATATATATATATATATATATTTCTGAGAAGAAAACCACCTGAATGGGGCTTCCATCTTTTTTTTTTTGTTTTATTTAATTATTTATTTTTTATCTTCATTTTTTTTGTTACTGTTTTTTTTATATGTGCAATAGAACATGAAAGATATGCAATAACATAAGAGAACATGAAATAACACAGCAAAATATAGCCTTGGATTAGACTCTGTAGTTCAGGTTTAAATTGGGTCAACATGGGTTGACCTAGGTAGGCTCATAATTAATTTGGGTTGGCCCGGGTTGGCTTGGGTTGACCCGGGTTGGTTTTGGTTTAATTCAATTTGATTTGACCATTTGGGTAATTTCAGTGTATTTCAATTCATTTGGGGGGTTTCAGAGTATTTTAGGTCATTCAAAAGGTTTTGAAGTGTTTCGGGTCATTTGGATAGTTTAAGGTTATTTAGATCAGGTTGGGTTAGAACTGAATTGCGTCGGGTATAGGTTGGGTCAGACCCAATTTAGGCTTTAGGGCTTGGGTTGGGTTGGGCTAGACCTGAGTTGGCTAGAGTTCATGTCTAGTCAGGTTTTGTTTGGGTCATATCTATTTTAGGTTTTAGTGTTTGGGTTATGTTGGGCTAGACCTGAGCTGGATCGAATTTAGGATAGGTCAGTTCTAGGTCGGGTCAAATCAGGGCTAGGTTTTATGGTTTGGGATGAACCTAAACTAGGTTGGGTCTAGGATGGGTAAGGTCTTAGTTGGGTAGACTTGGGTTAGGTTGGGCTTAGAATTGAGCTGAGTAAATTCTAGGTTTAGTTAGGTCTGGGTTAGATCAGACTTGAGTTAAGTTTTAGGGTTTAGGTTAAACCATTTTAGGGATTTAGATTAGGTCAGGTTTGGGTCGATCCGAGTCAAGCACAAACCCAAACCTAATCCACAGATATTGAGTTCTACTTTTTTTTTACTCAAATACTTAAATTAAACACTTAAAACAGAGAGGAAATTGAGGAATACTTACCATGCGGTGGATGACTGAAGAAATTGATTCACCACCAAATTCCTTCACTTCTTCGAAGCAAGTGCAACACGAAGCATGATAAGATTCAATATGTTTGTTTGTACTAAAAGGGATGTTGAGAAAGTGATGAAAAACTACCTTTTATAGATGGTGGTGACTACCCCGGGCCGCCAATCTGATGATAGATCGTGATCCGGATTACTCTGGCGGTCTTCACAACCATTAATGGTTACCAAACATTTTTAGTCGTTCCATTGAGTGGATGATCAAAATAACGATCTGTTGATAAAGATCACGAATCAGTCACATAGAGACAAGGATGTGACTACACCTAAGATGAGGCATGGCCACACCCTATTCCTGGTGTGACCACGCCAGGCCCAAAAGGAGAAAGTGTTGCTCTTAAAGGTTCAGAGGCATTAAGACCCTTTCGAAAGCTCAATGTGCCTCCGGAAGCTGTATGTGACCCAAAAAATAGGACAATAAATACATCATGGGAAAGGTCCAAATGTAGGGATTTAACCATCCAATGATGGGAGAAAATATTGCATATTTACAAACTATGTACTTATAAGGGTCGATAGAGTGACCACGTCACATACAAGTGAAATTAAGGTGATTTGGCCACTCCATTCACCCTTGTAAGTACTCTTACAAATTATAAAATATATTCTCAAGTGGAGGATGTCTATACCTGAAGAGTAAAGGCTGAATAGTTTGTAAAAGAATGATAATGAATTTGAACTGATCAGGTGAGGTCAAAAGATGAATTAAAAATACTTGATTTGACTAACTGACATAATTGAAATTCCTACACTAAAGAACAGAATCAGGTGCGAAGGATTTCTAAATATAAGTGAAACACTAGACTCTAAAAGGAGTCCTGATAGGTGGACTAACCTAAACTTTGGGATTAACATCCTCGATCAGATTGCTTAAGGCTTTTAGTTTTCTTAGGGATATTGATATATGTCAACTATAACCAGTCTCATAATCAAGCAACTCCTACACTAAAGGATGAATTAAAAATACGTAATTTAACTGAATGACATATTTGAAATTCCTACACTAAAGGACAGAGTCAGGTGAGAAGGATTTCTAAATATAAGTGAAACACTAGACTCTAAAGGACTCCTGATAGGCGGTCTAACCTAAAGTTTGAGATTAACATCCTCGATCAGTATGCTTAAGGCTTTTAGTTGTCTTGAGGATATTGGTATTTGTCAATTATAACCAGTCTCATAATCAACAAACCTCCTTGAACATTGTAGCATAAATGATTCATAATTTTGAGGTGTGATCCCGATTGAATATAATTGTGTAAAATTTATAAAGTTGACTCTGCTTTACAACGGTGCCAAAAACTTGATGTGGTATTTTAGTAATAATAATGTTAAGCTCTTAATATTGGGATTATACACAAGCATATGTATCATTATCAAGTAATATAAGATTTTCTATTTAAGTCCCAAATATCGATCCCACGGGGAAGGTTTAAATTTGAAATGATAAATTAACTAGGAAATTCACAAAAATCAAATGAAATTACTTTCACTAATTTCAAAAGTGTAAGATACTAAAAAAATTAAATTATTAACTACTGGAAAAACTTAAATACAGAGTTTAAAATAGTAACTACTAAATTATGTTTATGTAATGAAGTTTTCTAATATGAAAAAGTATCTTTCCCACTACAATGAGTTTTTGGTGAAATGAGATGAGATAAATAGTTTAGATTTGTATTGTGCTAAATAGGAGCAATTTTAATTCTCTACCCTGATTCAGTGTTATAGAAAATCATTGATTATTTGTGCCAAATAGGAGCAATTTTAATTCTCTACCCTAATTCAGTGTTATAGAAAATCATTGGGCTAATCTTAGGTTTAGTACCTTAAATACATGGCTAGGCTAGGAGGATACTGGCTCCCACTCCAGAGCTCAGACTTCTCTTCCTCTGAAGCCGTTTAGGAGGATACTTGCTCCCACTTCCCTTCCCTTGAAGGCTAACTCTCCCTTTATTTTTTAGACACTAAGATCAAATTGGGGATTTTTAGTCTGTCACCCTAAAAATATCTCCAATTCTACACCCAACAAAGTATATTTCCCTATGTATTTGCACTTAATTCCATGAACAAAACACTCCTTCATGGACTTAAATGTGATTCTCACTCTGTTGTAGAACTCAAACTCCATTTCCCAAATCATATGTTTCACAACATATTTTAACAATTCAATTAGCCATATCAAAAAGTAAATTAAGAGCGGTGTGGAAAAACCATCACAATTTATTTTAAATTTTAACATTGGCACATCCAAATTATCTCTTCATTTTATCATATCTCAGAGTAGGGAGAAAGATAAATGAATCTACTCAAACTTCATGAGAAAGATACAACAAAACACAAATTTCATATATAAAAGAAAGTATATCTCAAAGTATAGAGAAAGATAAAAAAAAAACTAGTCAGACTTCACGAGAAAGATATAAAAAACACAAATTTCATATATAAAAAGAGTTCATACAATAATAGTAAACAAACAACACTTATCTGAAACTCTTTTTTAAAGTAAATCCCCTGTAGCCTCTCTTAGGAAATGAAGGATAAAGAAATCTCTCACTTCTCTTCCTCTCCAAAACTTCTTAGAGAAGAATTCACACTTAAACTCACCACAAAAACTCAAAATTATAAAGATAATAACTAACTAATGGTGTAAAATGGCATGGACTGTAGGCGTGTGAAGAGGAAAAACTGAAATGAGTGGAAGAACTCAAAATGGTGTGAGGGGGGGTTTCTGATCAAATTTTGGCCCTAAATAGAGCCTAGATAGGTTCTCCAATAGGTGCACCCAAAAACTCTTCAAAAAGTGTCCAAATTTCACGAATCTTCTAGAAATAGGGTCTGCACCGACACTGGCACCTTCGGCGCCAGAGTCCATTCAATTAATTTGGCCTTCTCTAGCAAACGGCGCTGTCGACGCTGAACATTTTTTTAAATTCTTGATTTTGACTCCAAATTTTATCCTTTTTGCTTCTTTTTTGCTCCAAGTCCTAAAAATCAACAACCTACAATAAAACATAAAAATATCTTCCATTAAAGTGCAATATGACCAAAAATGAGTATAAAATATGGGTCTAAAAATGCATATATTGTTGGTGTATCAAGGTGGTCTGAAATACCTTTGTCAGTAACCATGGTTTACAACATTCTAAGGTATTCCTTCTAGTCTCAAGGGTGAGTTTATTTATTTTGTATGTTCTAGTCCTTAACATTAATTAGTATTCCTATCAAACTAACTTAGGTTTCTATACATAGACTAACCTATGGTGAGTATGATCCTCAGTTTGATGTCAAAGTTAGCTAACATAAGGTTTATGTCAGATCTACCAATCTTCTGCTCTTGTTCTTTATCTTAATGTATTTGAAATTTTATTTGAGATTCAATATTTAATTCTTGTTTTGTTTCAATTCCTAGGTTTTTGTCAGTTATCATGAGAAATCAAATTTTTCCTAGTTTTCTTAGTGAAATTTTATTTAAGATTTGATTTTAATGTTTTCAAAGAATACCATCTTATGAGAGGTTTTCATCATTCATTTTGTTTAATGTATGTATAATTTTTTTATTTTTATTTTATTTTTGAAGACCATACATGAAATGAAACATGAAATGACACATGAAACATAATAACAACATTCATTTTGCCTTAAATTAGATTTAGGCTAGATATTAGTTGAGGTGAGCTAAATTTCCAATTCAGGTTAGCTGGTTTAAACTTGGGTTTGGACTGGTTTGAATTTGAGTTGGATATGGGTTGACCTAGATTGGTCTGGGTTAACTTGGGTCAAACTTGGGTTGATCGATGTTAGACCTAGGTTGACCTGGGTTGGGCTTAGGCGGGTCCTGTATTGAATTAGGTTAACCTAGGTTGGGTTAGGTCGGGTCTGGGTTGTGTCACATAAGGTTTGGGTCATATCAGATTTGAGTTTGGGTTAATTTGGGTCTGGGTTGGGTTAGTTTTGGTCTGTGTTGTGTTAGGTCTGGTCTAGGTTCGGTTTAGGTTGGGTCTAGGTTGAGTTAGATCACATCTGGGTTGGGTTTGGTGGGGTCTGGGTTAGGTTAAGTCGGGTATGGGTTAGGTTAGGTTGGGTTTGGGTTCAATTAGGTTGTGTCTGGGTTGGGTTGAGTTGGGTTTGGATTAGGAGGTCAGGTCTGGGTTGGGTTTATGTCAGGTCTAAGTTGGGTTAGGTCAAGTTCATGTTAGGTCAAGCCATGTTTAGGTTGGGTTAGGTCAGATCTGGGTTGGTTTAGGTCGGGTCAGGGTTGGGTTAAGCCTAGGTAGTGTTAGAGTTAGACTAAGTTTGGGTTAGGGTTAAGCCTATGAGGACTAATACTAGGCTGGGTTTGGGTTGACCTGAATCACATCCAAACCCAACTCTAATCCATTGATATTAAGTGAGTTAACCTAGCCTAAACTTAAGCTTAAAATAAAATACTTGAGCATAAAATAAAAGAGAAGGGAAAGAAAAAATTAACGAAGAGGAGGCTGATCAAAGGAGGAGGCTTCACTGGAGTAATTATTCTTCTTCCTTATTTCTTCCTTTATTCCGAGTACTCAAAGTTTGTAAGTGCTTAAGTGTCATGTGATAATGGAAATGCAACCTATTTATAGGCTAGGATGGTCGTGGCCATTGATTGGGTGGTGAGTTGATGGTCACGATCATTCCGACAGTTAGAGGTGCTACGGATTGTAACCAGTTAAGTGATGGATGATTCATCTCCAGATCCATAGATGAAGGCCTTAGGTCGCTAGCGTGGCACACCAAGCAACCATGCTAGTTTAGGGTATGATCACATTGAGAAATACTTGGGCATGGTCACACTTGAAATGAGCATGACCATGCTGAGTTGCATTCATGTTTGGTCACGCCCATGCTTGTTGTGATCACGTTAGGTGAAAAATTAGTTTCACTACAATTGACCCAATGTGGCTACACCGGAACAAAGAGTGAGGTACATGTAAGTCATATGCATTTAAAATTGGTGTTAACAAATCCAAGAGTGATATTATACCTCTCAGATGTTGCTCGCCTACTTGAATTTCAAAACCTCTTTAAAAATTAGTGTAGCAAATGTCAAGGCAAACGATTGAATTTTATTTTTCACAAACCAAGTGATTGAGCTAACATTAAAGAATTGACAAGCCATGCTCTGGGGATGTCAGACATCTCAATAGCCGACCAGGTGAAGAAAAGATGATCTTGGATAGTTCAGATCAACACATCTTTTTGATCATCATGAAAAACCTCACTAATAAGATAAACTTTACCAGGGTATTTGAGGTCTGCAGGGATCTTGATGGTTGCTTCGTCAGTTTCAAGAATCACTTCTAATTGATGCTATATGCCCAACATTTCTTGTTCCATGCTCCCTACTACCTGGAGGTTGCATGACCAGGACAGCTCTAGGTTCCCAAAGAAATCGTCCATGTCAGTGAATTGACTGTCGCCCTCTCCCTAGGTGATAGGTAGTCTAATTATACTAAGAGCCTTCTTCCATTTGCTAGAGAACCCATAGAGATATTCCATGAGTTTCCTGTGTTAACCAGAAGAATACCCACCTAGTAGTTATTAATCATCGATGTAACAATGATGACATCATTGGAAGGATTGCCTGTAGGGGGTAAATCAACACCAGTAAAAAGGATCGGGGGATGGGACTTCCTCTCTGAGATGGAAGAAGCAACACAATGCTCTCTTCATCGGTTTCTCTTTTGGTTGGGTCTCTTAATTGATTTTCCTCCCAATATTTTTGGTACTATCCCTGCAATGTGGATAATATTAGCTAGAATAGGTTCATCAAAGACATCTACTACAGATGCCTTCCCCCACCTCTGAGTATGTGCTTCAAGGGTTATCAACTCTTTAAGCTCTCGCTCAAATCAACTCTTCAACATAGCTGTAGAGGTGCCTACACTCTTCTGTATCTTAGTCATAGTGTTTATGGCACTTGCAAAATAAGTTGGTATTTAGAGGAAGGCCCCAATTTTCATCGTCAAAAGCCTTTCAGAAGTATTCCTTATCTGAATAACTTCCCCCAATTATGTCATAGAAACCCTTAGCTGAGTGGGTATCGACGTTCCTTGATTGTGAATTGAATGATCATTTGATTACCAGCATCTTCATGGATTTTTGTCAGCCTCCCTATCCATGTGGGACGACCAACCTCTTTCATGCATAGGGCGAGGGCCATCATTCTCCCTCTATTCATCATCCTGCAAGCCTTTTTTCCCGAGTGACGGTCAAACCTCTCACTTTTCAAGACAGCTGGGCGATCATTGGACAACTTTCAGATTTCAAACAAAGTTTTAGATTTTTTGCAAACCCAGAAAATACTTAAACTAAGGACTCTTCAGCCCTTGTGCCAAAGCAGCCTTTGTCATTGTCAGCTCTAGATTCCATACTTCAAGCATTTCCTTCTAGAACCATTTAAGGTACGTCCTTATGCTCTCGTTCAGTCCCTGCTTGACATGCCTCAAGATTTCTGAGTCCTTGTCGGGCTTTTGGGACCTAGTGAATTATTCCATAAATAAATTTTTAAACTCTCCAAATGAAGTAATAATCCTTATGGGGAGTTCGTTGAACCACCTAAGGGCTGAGTCCCTAAGCATGATGTAAAATACCTGATATTTCAATGTGCCAAAAAATCTAAGAAGCATATAACCAACTCAAAGGATGCAATATGATCAATTTTATTGCTCTAGCCCCTGTATGGTTGCAAAGATGGAACGCCAAACTTTATGGGGGTTTCTGCAATAGTAATTTGTAAGGAGAATGCATCTCCATTTTATGGTAAACTTATATTCACCCATCTTGTAATATGTTCCTCGCCATGGATCTAGCACTGTCTTGATTATGGGATTCTTACACGTGTTCAACTCCTTGAGCCGTTTGGTGACCTTGAGGCTCAGGTGCTAAAGGATTTTGTTGTGGGAGGGATTGCGCCCTCCTTTTAAGCACCACACAGAATTTCAACAATCTAACCCACTTTCTGGTTTTGAAGCACTTGAACTTTTTGTTGCATAAATTATCCCACGGACTCCATATTAGAAGTTTCTCCAACATGTGTGTTGACCTCATTTTTGGTTGATGTCTAGTCTTTCTCTTTAGTAGCCTAAGGTCTAACCATAAGACTTTCCTATTGACTATTCTTAGAAAACTAGAAAAAGGCACCCTCACCATTAGAAATTCTAAACTCTTATTTACTCAACTTGAAGTTTCACATATTGGTCCTAACCTCTATCACTTAGTAGGTGGGGTCATTATGAGGGAGCTCAAGGAGAGTTCCTATAAGGCTATTTGACCTTAGGTTTGACCTTGGGTGTTGTCCTAGAGCTAAGGCACTCACTTCACTCACTATCACTCACTGACCTAAACCCAGAATTTCCTGACTTTAATCTCTTAAGCCTTTGGGAAACTCATGTAGATGGTCCCCTAAACCTACTAGCCCTAGGCTTGGGTTTAGCTAAGACCAGTACATAGAGGACCCAAATGGGGTTTCCATTGGTCCATGGCTTACTTTTGGTGGTTAGTTCCTCATTTTAACCCAAAATACCCAACTTGGCCTTTTACCACTAAAATCCCCCAAATAGCCTAAGTACCCTTGAAACCCTAATTTTGGCCAAAATTCCCAAAATATTCATAATTTCATTTTTCTCAACTACCACATAATCCAATTTGGCCAATTTGACCATTTTTGACCGAAACCTCCAAATGGCCTTTAAAAGCATAAATTTCCCTAAATTTCAATCCTAAACTCAAAATTCATCTTTCATTTGATCAATCCAAACCAAATCCAAGCCTAATTGACCCATGTTTTGAGCTCAATTTTGATCCAAATCAAAACCCCCAATTTTAGCCCTATGACCTAATTTCACTTAATTGAATCCATAGCCCCATCAATTGGCCATAGTTTATGTTGAAAACTCTTTATAACATTCCTACACATCAAAATTGATCATCAATTAGCCTTGGTGAAGTCTCAATTTCATTTAATTTCAACTTAAGTTCAAAATCCCCAAATTGCCCCAAATTCACTATGTCCCCAAGTCTCATGAAATTGAATGCCTTAGCCCCAAAATTGGCACCCAATTCATGTTGAAAACTCTTCATGGCATTCCTATTGACCATTCTCAATAATCAATTTGGACTTAGCCCAAGGCTAGCCAAATCTAAACCCAAGGTTAGCCCAACATGCCCAAAATGTCAATTTTCAAATTCCTTCAAATTGACCCTTCAATTGAACTCAAAATCCTTTCAATCCTTCACCAAAAATATTCATTACAATCATCTACATCAAGTGCATCAATCAATTGGGCCAATTGACATGGCTAGCCTAGCCCAAACCCAAGTTTTGGTCATTTGAACCCAAATTGGACCCATGCACTAAAATTAGCCTAACCACCCTAAAGTCACAAAATTAATGACTCCACAACCATTAGTTGGACCCTAGTGACCAAGCTAAACCTCATAAAACTACCTAAGCTAAGTCATGGACCAATGGACCCCTAAATCAAGGGATTTTGATTCCATATTTGTTTAAGCCTTGGATATTTTTGCCAAAACTAAACCTCAACTCATTTAATTGCTGTGACATATTCCCCTGAGTCCCCTGAGCTCCTAGCCACCTCCCCCTCTTAAACTTCACCTAATTAAAACCTAGAGGTCACCTCACCCAAATGAGATGTTAGAGTCTCTCTGCCCTCCACCTAAGCACCACATTGCACCCCCCAATTTGCCATGACAGCCACCCCTTAGCCATTTTTTATAAAAGCTCACCTCCACTGTCATGAAGAGAGTGCTAAAATTTTCTCAGAGAGAGCTTCCCAAATCACTCACAAAGCTTCTTTGAGACCTCCTCAGTGCAATCCAACCATATTCCCCCACTGATTCCCACTGTGAAAGCACAAATTTGAGTTCAAATTTCTTCCTAAAATAAGGACAAAGCTCATTACACTCCCACAATCCACCAAACTTCAATTATTTGTACCCACACCTTCACAACATTGAAAGAAGACAAAGCCCCATCAAATTCTCTTTTCACAGAGCCCCTAACATAGAATTTGATCAACACCTAAAATCAAGCTTGGTCAAATTCATACCTAGACCTTACACCACAACAAAAGGCTCAATCCCTAACCTCCTTGATCTCCAACAAAAGTACCAAGCACCTCTGATTGAAGCTTCCCTTCTAAGAGCCAAGGTATTGAACTTCTCTTCCTATGGAGCCTCTTTTGATTCTCCATTTTCTTGGGCTTAATTTCATGGAATATTAAACATATAGATATGTTCCTCTAGTCTAGAAGAGCATTTTAAAAAAGATTTCATTCAATTTGGTTGAGAAATGAGAGAGATATCAAGCCTTAAAGATGGACAATTCTCAGGCTAGGCCATTGGAGACGATGATGGAGCACCGTTCGATCGAGTGTGTATCGGATGGACGATCAAGATGAAGCCGGACAACGCTTCTTTACATGAACCGCGAGATGCGTGGCTGGTAGCATGGATGACAACGTCAAATGGGAGCACACCGCATGGAGCTTCGAAGCTGCCTAGGATCCAGTCAGCACCACGCGTTTAAATAGATAAATAGGGAATTAAAAAAATCAGAAAATGACCCCTAACTTTAAAAATTCATAACTTGGTGTAGAAAAATCACAAAAATAAAATAAAAATACACTCTTGCTCAGTGAACAGAGGAAAACAATGTGGAAATAATTTGAAGTCCATTTGACAAATGTTTTATTTTTAATTAATTAAACATTGTTTTAAGTATTTTGATTCTCCATGCATATTGGCATTTCATCATTGCTTGAAATTTTGGCATGTTGTAGCCTCTATCAAGAGGAACACTTTCTGATATTTCCAAAGTCAGAGAGAACCTCTAGACAGAGATCCATATTTTTCAAGTTTATGTCTATTATTTGCATAAATTAATCATAATATTCAGAATGTTGCTTAAAAAAATTCAACAAAATTTTGGTAGGTTCACTATAATCAGAGAACCCTTAAGAAAATTTCTCATGAGTCAAGTCATTTAAACCTAATCTTTATAAACCCTAAATCACTAAGGTAATTAATTTTGAAAAACACAAACATTAAAATGACTTGAATTTTGATCTCCATTGTTATCTAAGATCCAGAGAACTCTCCATAAAAATTTCAAAGCATTTTGAGTCCATTTTATGGCATAAATTGATTTTTCAAGTTAATAATCTTTTTTGACACTAAAATGATTTTTAATGACCAAAATATAACTCAAAAAATTATGAAAACTTATTTTTGGAGTTCTCTGTGATTAGAGGAATTTTAAAAAAACAAAATGGTATTTAAAATAAAAACATCATTTTTAGCCAATTTTTAAAATATTTAAAATAATTAAAAATTCATAAAAACCAAAAAAATAATAAAATACATGGAATTCCTCTAAATTGTTTTCTAAGTATTTAGAAGCAATTATAATATTTTTCCTGATTTTATAAAAAAATATATTGTATTTTGAAGCTTAAAATAATTTTTAAAAGCTAAAAAATGGATTTCCACTAAAATAATTCCAACAAATCAAAGAAAAATAAAAAACAATGCAAAATTTGCTTCTATGGGTTCTCTAAACTTAAGAAGATTTTTCAAAAATACAAAACTTAATTTTCCTTATTTAAAATATTTTATATTTAATAAATACTCCAAACATTAAAATAATTCTAATAATTCAAATAAAATTTAAAAAATCTTGAACTTTTGTCTAAATGGCTCTCTAGTCTAGGTATAGCTCTAGTAAAAATTTCAAGTGATTAGGTTTCCCCTTGGTCAAGTTAACAAATTTTCTTTGAAAATCCCATTTTTTGCATGAAAATAATTATATAAATTAAATTAAATTTTGAAAAATCTTATTTTCTCCTCTGATGTCTTAATTGACCCATGAATGAGATAGTGTAAAAGTTTTAAAGTCATTTGAATTGAATTTCACAAATTATAAAGTGTTAGGACCTTAGTAGCAAAAGTGTAATTTTAGGAATTTGACCTTAATTAACATTCAGGCTTAATTCAAGGAGGGAAAGGACAACCTATGATCTTAATTAACTTGTTTGGATGACTGAAATTAAAAAGGGGATTAATTGGTAGAAATCATTCTCGCTTTCATAATTAAAAGGATAGATTAATAAATTTCTAAATTATTAAAATTTGGAAGTTTATTAAAATTAAATCAACCTAGGACTTAGGGGTATGACTTTTGAAGTCAATAATTAATCAATTTAATACCCCTATTTGATTTTCAAATGAAATTCAAAAAATGAATCATGATCACCTAAAACTTAACCTTTTTCAAAATTAATTAAGACACTCACCTAGGTCTTAAGGGCTCAGTAGTGATATAAGATTAATCAAGACTGATTAAATGAGGATTAGAAAAGCAAACATAACTAAAATTTAACACCGTTAAAACACTACAATCCCAATTTGGACCAAAATTTGGCTAAGCGTTCCAACCACACTAGCTTGCCCCCTTTAAGGGTCTTCATTCACATAATCTTCAAAATTAAATTGCAAATGATAATTACCCTACTGTTAGGGATAATTAGGATATCAATGTTCATTGAGCATTAAGGTATTAATAGGAGGAATTATTAAGCAACATAATAAGTTTAAATGAACTTGAGACTTTTCACCAGGTGATAAGAGGGAAGCATGAACTTGCTTCTTCCTCCTAACCTATGCTTTGCTTAATAAAATCATCCTTAATCAAACTAATAGGGACCCACCAAGATATGGCTTAGGGTTAGGTAGGTTGCCAAAACTTTACTTTCCTGTTTCATATAAAATGCCCTGACATGCATTTTGAGTTTTAGGTGGTGGAACGACAAGACTCGCCAGGTACATTTTTTATAGTTTACAGTATTGTCTTTCTTGTACTTTTTATACTTGCAAACCTTGCATGCTAAATAACGATGTCACCCTGCATGAAAACTAATACTATCAGGACAGCCACAAAACCAAAACCAAAACTAAAACTAAAATCAACTAAGATAAAATTCACCTCCACAACATTCAAAATATAAAACAACTCAAAATTTAATCACAAACATAACAAAACCACAATTTCAACTAAATTAAGAGATCTCTATTGGATGATCGGGAACCCTTCGGAGGAGGTAACCTATGGTTGCTAACGAGGCTTCCCACGGTCTAAATGAAATTATGGANAGAAATTTTGCCTTAATTAATATTTAGGCTTAATTCAAGGAGGGAAAATGGGTAACCTCTAATCTTAATCAATTTATTTGATGTTGAAACACCATAATTGGTAGAAACCAATTTCACTTTCCTAATTAGGATTAATAAATTTCTAAATCATTAAAAAATTTGGAAGTTTACTAAAATTAAATGATCCTGGACTTAGGGGTATGACCTTTGAAGTCAATAATTAATCAATTTAATACCCCTATTTTGACTTTCAAATAAAATCCAAATCATGAATCATGGCCACTTAAAACTTAACCCTCTAATTAAGACACGCGCCTAGGTCTTAAGGGCTTAAGTGGTGACTTAGGCTAAATCAAAATTGACTAAATGAAGATTAAAAAAATAAACATAATTATATCAAACATCCTTGAAACACCACTAAGCCCAATTAGGATTAAAATTTGGCTAAGTGTTCAAATTACACTAACTTGCCCCTTTAAGGGTCCTCACCTACATAATTTTCAAAAATAAATGATAAATGATAATTACCCCTTTCTTAGGGATAATTAAGACATCAATGTTCACTGAGCATTAAGGATATTTACAGGATGAACCATTAAGG
>JXCR01141330.1:626635-638263 GCA_002079205.1 Phalaenopsis hybrid cultivar
TTCATTTGGACTAAGTGAATCCAATAAAAAATAGTGATGCTAGAACGAGGGAACCGTAGGATCCTCACCGGTGACGCTCTAATCAACTTTAATATGCCCTCATAAAATATAAAGAACTTCAACCATAGTGCCACCTGATTTAATATTATAACTTGACACACTAGATAACTTAAACTCATCGCGGCAGGAGCTTGGAGCTAGCATGGTGGGCAGCACGACCATCTTCAATAGCAAAACCTATCTTCAACAGCTAATCCAATCTTCCTTCCTTAGACTTAAACAACAAAGCCATAGGACTTCAAGGTTGCTTGCTTATGAAACGTAAATCCTCACCTTATCTTTAGGCCTTTGCATAGCCTTGCTATACAATATAAGCCCTAAATCATCTTAGGATTTTGAGGTTGTCGTTTGTCACGACCTAAATCCTCACATCTTCCAGGCTATATCGTCTTAAGAATCCGAGGTTGTCGTTTGTCACGACCTTAATTCTCATATCTTCCATGCTATTTGTGTGATCATTTCACACAAATGTAAGCTCTAACTAAATAAAATTGGCAGGATGAAACACCTAAATATTTCTCCTCAAAACTAAAGCCAAACATTAGGATAGCTTGGGAAGTCACCGGAGTTCTCCTCTGGATTCATGACATCCCCTAGTCTTTCTTCCTTTGGATTCTACAACAAAATGTTCCAAACTTGAACCAATCCCCTTGCACACCTCTATGTCTGATTTCGTTGAAGAGTCCTACCCTTTGAAATTCTTTGAAGATAATATTTCCTGATTTTTATCGAGAGTCTTCTTAGGTGACTTTGGTCATTTAGGAATTGAAGATAATATTTCTTGATTTTTATCGAGAGTCTTTTTAAATAACTTAGGTCATTTAGGATGTAATTAACTACAGGGGCTTGCCCTTATAGGAAGAATGTTCGAACCCAGCTTAATAAAAACCTTATTTAATCATTTATATTAAATAGGGGAACTTGTAGGCAAATACAAAGGTTTCACAGACCAAACGAACGTCATACTTTCCTTAGTTTATTTTGATCGAGCCTCATCCTCAATTCTTGTGTTTATCCTCGGGATAGATACAAGATTTAAGGTACAATGCTCTTTCATTTTAAACTATGAAAATATGAGTTCAGTTTGATTTCATACTTCAACGTCCTTTCTAAGCGAGCGACGGGATTTTGATTCCAGCGACCGACAGCTTCTTACGGGCAACCCAACAAACCCATCCCCGAAATAATGCCGACAATAGGCACAGACGCCCTATTCTCATCTTTACTCCTCGGAATAGGCTGTTGACCTCACTTTTGGTTGAGGTTCAGTTTTTCCTCTTTAGTAGCCTAAGGTCTAGCCATAAACTTTCCTATTGACTATTCTTAGAAAACTAGACAAGGAACCCTCACCATTAGAAATTTCAAATTACTCAACTTGAAGTTCCACATATTGGTCCTAACCTCTAGCACTTAGTAGGTGAGATCAGTATGGGGAAAACTCAAGACGAGTCACCCTTAGAACTGGTGGACCTTAGGGTTGACCCTGGGTGTTGTTCTAGGGCTTACGGTGCATACTTGCAACCACTTGAACTCACAATCACTCATTAACCTGAACCCATAACTTCTAGGCTTTGGTTCCTTGATACTTTTAAGAGACTCCTGTAGGTGGTTCCCTGAACCCATTAGCCCTAAGCTAGGGTTTAGCTAATACCACTACATAGAGGACCCAAAATGGGGTTTCCATTGGTCCATGACTTATTTATGGTAGTTGGCACTCCAACTCTACCAAGATACCCAACCTACCCTTTTGCCCCTAAATATCCATTGGTCCAAAAATCTCAAAAATTCCAAAAATCTCCCAAATATTCTCAATTTCATTTGCATCAACTATCACATGACCTAATTTGGCCAATTTGACCATCTTTGATCAAAACCCCCAAATTGCCCTTTAAAGGCCCACATTTTCCCCAATCACCTCAAATGTTCATGAAATTTATCCCAATTTACCTCAATTTTAATTCTAAACTGAAATTCACTCTTCATATGACCAATGAAGACAAAATCCAAGCCCAATTGATCCAAGATTTGAACTCAATTTTGATTTAGATCAAAAACCCAATTTTGGCCCCATGACTTGGTTCCACCAAATTGAACCCATAGCCCACTCAATTGGCCACAATTGTGTTTAAAAATCTTTATAACATTCCTACACATCAAATTTGATCTTCAATTTGCCTTGGTAGGACCTCAATTTCATTGATTTCAACATAAGCCCAAAAGCCCAGAATTTGCCCCAAATTTACCATGTCTCAAAATTTCACCAAATTGAGGGCCTTAACCCCAAAATTTCCACTCCATCCCTTCACAAAACATCATCACAAAACCTCCCTTGATCATGTGGACCATTCAATTTGGACTTAGCCTACGGCTAGCCCAACCTAGACCCATGTCTAGCCAAACATGTTCAAATTGGCCAAATCTCAAAAATTTCTCAAATTGACCTACCAATTGAACTCAAAATCACTTAAACCCTTCACCAATAATCTTCATAACAATCATCTACATAATCTTGATCAATCAATTGGGTCATTTGACATGGCTAACTTAGCCCAAACCCAAACTTTGATCACTTGAACCCATATTGAACATATGCTTTAAAGATGGCCTAACTACCCCAAAGTCACCAAATTAACTCCACCGCAGCCATTGGTTAGACCCTAAGACTAAGCCAAAACCCATATAACCACCTAAACCAAGCCATGGAACAAAGGTCCACAAAATTAATGGATCTTATTTCCATAAATGCACATGCTTAAGATACCCTTACCAAAACTAAGCCTCATTACATGAAATTGCTGTGACATATTCTCTTGGGTTCCCTGAGCTCCTAGCCAGCTCCCCCTGGCTGCCGGCCAGCCTAGTGGCTGAAAAATGGCCAAACCGAGAGCCACCCCCATGGAACTTCACCTAAATCAAAACTAGTGGCCAACTCATCCAAATCAAAATTTAGAGCTCTTCTGCCCTCCACATAAGCACCACAATGCACCCAAACTTGTGCTCTAAGAGCCACCCCATGGCCATTTTTATAAAACTCACCTCCACGGCTAAGGGAGGTGTGCTAAAATTTTCTCAAAGAGCTTCTTTGAGACCTCCACAGCTCATTCCAATCAATCCATTGCCTTGATTCCCCCTATGTAACCTTAATTTTGAGCTTAAAAATTAGGGCAGAAACAGGACATCTTTAAAAAAACCACCAAACTTAAATTGTTTGTGCCTACACCTTCACAATAGTAAGAGAAGATAAAGCCCTATAAAATCACCCTCTGAAATAGCCTCCACCATAGCTCTAGACCAACACCTGAAATCGAGCTTGGTTGAATCATGCTACGCCTTACACCACTGCAAGAGGCTTAATCCCTAGCCTCCTTGGACTCGAACAAACGTGCCAAGACCCTTTGATTGAAGCCTCACTTCTTAGAGCCAAGATATAAAACTCCTCTTATTCCCAAGCCTATTTGAACTCTCCATTTGTTTTGAGTTGATTTCATGGCTTGATCACCATATGGATGTGTTCTTTTAGTCTAGACGAGCATTTTAAAAAAAATTCATTTAATTTGGTTAAGAAATGAAAGAGATCTTAAGGCTAGAAGATGGACGGTTCTCGGGCTAGGCCATCGGGGACAATGACAGAGCGTCATTCAATCGCACGTGTTTCCAATGGACGGTCAAGATCAAGCCGGACAGTGCTTAGATACATAAAATGCGGGCCGAGTCAGCGCTGAGGTGGATGGCGGCGTCGAATAGGAGCGCGCCGCTTGGAGCTTTGAAGCCGCCATAGGTTGAGGTGGCGTCGTGCATTTAAATAGATAAATAAGGATTTATTTATTTAAGAAAATGATCCCTGACTTCAATAATTCATATCTTTGTCTAGAAAAGTTATAAAAATAAAATAAAAATACCCACTTGCTCAGTGAACAGAGGAGAACAATGTGAAAATAATTTAAAGTCCATTTGATGCATATTTTATTTTTAATTAAATAAATACTGATTTGAATGTATTGATTCTCCATGCATATTGGCATATCACCATGACTTGAAATTTTAACATGTTGTAGCCTCTGTCAAAAGGGACATTCCCTGATTTTTTTTTCAAAGTCAGAGAAAATCTCTAAACATAGAACTACTTTTTTCAAATTTATGTGCATTATTTGCTTAAAATAATCATGGAAATTAACATGTTGATTAGAAAATTCCAAGAAAATTTTAGAAGGTCCACCATGACCAGAGGAGCTTTTGAAAATAATGTCATGGGTCAAGTCATTTAAAATTTACTTAATTTTCATGAACCCTAAATCACTAAGATAACTAATTTTTAAAGATATAAACATTTAAATGACTTGATTTTTTATCTCCACTGTTGTTTATGATCCAGAGAACTCACCACAAAAATTTCAAAATATTTTGAGTTCATTTGATAACTTAAGTTGATTTTTAAAAATAAACATGACTTTTGGCATTTAAATGATTTTTAAAAAATCAAAATATAACTCAAAAATTCATAAAAACTTATTTTTTAAGTTTTCTGTGATCAGGGATATTTTCTAAAAATCAAATGATACTTAAAATAAAAATTTGATTTTTAGCCTATTTTAAATATTTAAATAATTAAAAATCCCTAAAAATCACAAAAATAATAAGACTCATGAAAATGTTCTAAATTACCTCCCAAGCACTTATGAACACATAAAATATTTTTCCTGATTTTCTAAATAAAGAAACTAAATTTCAAAGCTTAAATAATTTTTAAAGGCTAAAAATGAGTTTTCACTAAAATAATTCCAATAAATCAAAGAAAATTTAGAAAAATACAAAATCTTCTTTTATGAGTTCTCAGACTTTAGGGGGATCTTTCAAAAATACAAAACTAATTTTTCACCATTTGAAATATTTTATATTTATTAAATACCCCAAAAATTAAAATAATTCTTAAAATTCAAATAAAATTTAAAAAATCATGAAATTTGGTCCAAAGACTTCTTTGGTCTAGGTCTACCACTAGTAAAACTTTCAAGGAATTACAATTTACCTTGGTCAAGTTAGGAATTTTCTTTAAAAAATCCTATATTTGCATGAAAATAATTATGAAAAATTAAATTGAATTTTGAAAAATCATATTTTCTCCTCTGATGTCTTAATTGTCCCATGAATGAGGTAGGATAAAAATTCCAAACTCATTTGGATTAAATTTGACAAATTAGAGCCTTAGGGGCAAATGTGTAATATTGGAAATTTAGTATTAATTAACATTTAGGCTTAATTCAAGGAAGGAAATGGGTAACGTATGATCTCAATTTGGATGTTTGAAACACAAGGGGTTAATTGGTAGAAACTAACCTCACTTTCTTAATTGAAAAAGATAGGTTAATAAATTTCGAAATTAATAAAATTTGAAAATTTATTAAAATAAAATGAACCCAGAACTTAGGGGTATGACTTTTGAAGTCAAAAATTAATCAATTTAATACCCCTATTTGATTTCCAAATAAAATTCAAATCATGAATCATGACCACCTAAAGCTTAACCTTTTCCAAATTAATTAAGACACTCACCTAGGTGTTAAGGGCTTAGTAGTGGCTTAGGCTAAATCAAGTTTCATTTAAATAAGGATTAGAAAAGTATACATCATTTAAAATTAAAAGATATTTCAAACACTACAAGCCCAATTAGGGTCAAAAGTTGCTTAAGTGTTCAAATAACACTAACTTGCCTCTTTAAGAGACTTCACCCACATAATTTTCAAGATTAAATTACAGATGATAATTACCCTATTCTTAGGGACAATTGATACATCAATGTTCATTAAGCATTAGGGTGTTTTATAGGATGAATTATTAAGCAACATAATTAGTTTAAAAGAACTTGAGATCTTCCATCAGGCAGCGAGAGAGTAGCACGTATCTGCTTCTTTCTCTAGATCTGTTGGATACCTCGGAGATCTACTAAACTTAATATATTTTGTTGACAAAATCATCTTTAATTAAACTCCTAAGGACCCACCAAGATATGATATAGGGTTAGGAAAACTACCAAAATTTTACTTTCCTCTCTCATATAAACTGTCTTAACATGCTTTTGAGTTTCAGGTGGTGAAACAAGAAGACTCGTCAGGTACGCTTTTACAGTTTTCAGAGTTGTCTTTTTTGTACTTTCATACTGTGCTTTTATACCCGCAAACTTGCATGCTAAACAACACTATCACACTGCATGAAAATTAGAACTATCAGGATAACCACAAAACCTAAACCAAAACCAAAACAAAAATAAACCAAGATAAGATTCACCACCACAACTTTCAAAATATAAGACAACTCAAAATTTAATCACAAACATAACACAAAATCATAATTGCAACTAAATTAGGACGTCTCTATTGGATGAACGGGAATCCCTCGGAGGAGGTAACCCACGATCTAAATGAAATTATGGAACTCATTAAGTTGAGTTTAGTAAGTTCATTTGGACTAAGGATCGATAGAAAATGGGTGTCGGAAAGAGGGAACCGTAAGATCCTAACCGGTGTCACTATAATCAACTTTAATATTCCCCTATAAAATTTAAAAAAAACTTCAACCATAAGGCCACCTAATTTGACATTATAACTTGACACACTAGAAACTCAAACTCGTCATGGCAGGTAGCTTGGAAATAGTATGGTGCGAAGCACGGGCATCTTTAACAGCAAAAGCTTTCTTCCTCAGCTAAACTAATCTTTCTTCCTTAGATATAAAGAACAAAGCCATAGGACTTCGAGGTTGCTTGCTTATGCAACGCAAATCCTCACCTTATCTTTAGGCATTTGCATAGCCCTACTATTCAATATAAGCCCTAACTCATCTTCGGATTCTGAGGTTGTCGTTTGTCACGACCTAAATCCTCACATCTTTCAGGTTATTTGTGTGATCATTTCACACGAATGTAAGCCCTAACTAATAAAATTGACAGGATAAAATACTTAAATTTTTCTCCTCTAAATTGAAGCCAAACATTAGGATAGCTTGAGAAGTCACCGAGGTTCTCCTCTGGATCCATGACATCTCTCTAGTCCTTCTTCCTTTGGATTCTACAATAAAATGTTCCAAATTTGAACCAATCCCCTTTCACCTTAGTTCTTCTTCCTTTGGATTCTACAATAAAATGTTCCAAATTTGAACCAATCCCCTTTCACCCTCCTCCTTTGGATTCTACAATAAAATGTTCTAAATTTGAACCAATCCCCTTTCACACCTCTATGTCCGATCTCATTGAAAAGTCCTACCCTTTGAAACTCCTTGAAGATAGTATTTCCTGATTTTTATCGAGAGTCTTCTTAGGTGTCGATTTCGTTGAAGAGTCCTACCCTTTGAAATTCCTTGAAGATATTTTTTCTTGATTTTTATCGAGAGGATTTCGTTAAAGAGCCCTACCCTTTGAAATTCCTTGAAGATAATATTCCTTGATTTTTATCGAGAGTATGTTGAAGAGTTCCACCCTTTGAAATTCCTTGAAGATAATATTTCTTGATTTTTATCGGGAGTCTTCTTAAGTGTACAAAATGTTCCAAATTTGAACCAATCCCCTTTCACACCTCTACGTCTGATCTCATTGAAAATTAGTATCATTTTGAACTCCTTAAAGATAATATTTCTTGATTTTTATCGAGAGTCTTCTTAGGTGACTTTGGTCATTTAAGATGTAATTAACTATAGGGGCTTGCCCTTATAAGAAGCATGTCCGAACCCAACTTAATATAAACCCTATTTAATTATTTATGTTAAATAGGGGAACTTGTCGGCAAATATAAAGGTTTCGCAGACCAAACAGATGTCATATATTCCTCAAGTCTTGCATTTGAACTTCGGGATAGATACAAGATTTGAGGTACAGTGCTCTTTCATTTAAATTATGAAAAATATGGAGTCAGTTTGATTTCATATATTTTTCTAAAACTAAATATATATGTAAATTAAAACATCATTTCAAAGCGGGCTACGGGATTTTGATTTTGGTGACCGACAACTTCTTACGGGCAACTCCCCCAAACCCAAAATAGTGCCGACAGCTTTTGGCGACTGCGCTAGGGACAGGCTTTTCTCTCCATACAAATCAAGAAATATTATTTTCACATATTGGTATTGTGTCCATGTCCCTCTTGGACCAAATTACCCTTCTTATGTTGGCATATTTTACCCATTTCTGTCTTGGAATGGTACAACCAACTCCTTGGACTTCAGGACTAGCTATTCAACCATCTTCGAACAGAGGGGTTCGAAATGCCATTAACGACTCTTTAAAATTTTCATGTGGGGTCGGACCTCTAATAGGTGTGTCGGTGGACTAGTTCCACCTGGGCATTTTCTGCCACTTAATAGGTCCCGCACTTGGTCCTAAAAATACTTCACATCTCCCTTCCAAATTTGATTTGCTATTCCACCAATTAAACCAAATCATGTTGTGTTGCACGCACTATGAAACTTTCTTACATTAATTAAATTTTACACCTCTTAATTTTTCTTAAACAAGATTTTAAAATACCCATAAATTAAAATTCACCCAGTCTACAGATCAACCTTTACTTTCACTGCTTGCACAAGAAATTTATGAGGTTTTTGGCAATATTGCTAACCCCGAAACTTTCTATTTTCAAGCCTGCTGCAATGACCTACCCAACGCTAACCTTTTCCTGCAACCTGCCAACAAGTAACGAAGCCCACAACGTCGCTCTTACAATCAAATTATGAGCCGAATTTGAAGATCTCGAGGTCATCCTCGAGAAAGCCCCGTTTAAAGTAATGAAGATCGCCGCTCCAGAAATATAGGAGCCGTCTGCGAAATTCAATTTGAACTCCCCTCAAGACTTCCCTGCCTGCAAGAAGTCTAAAGCTACTGCCGTCACGACACCCACCAAACTTGCTAGCCCCGCTGATGCTAAGGGGAAAGAAGTAATGATTATTGAGGATCAAACTGAGGGATTAGCTGTCCCACCACCTGTGCTTGAAATCAAATCAAGTTCAAGGACTGTACCGCTGACCCAAACTCAAAAGAGGAATCACAACAAAAGAGTTCGAAGGGCCATCAAAGCCCAGGCTCCCAAAGAGACACCCTGTTGACCTCACTTTTGGTTGAGGTCTAGTGTTCCTCTTTAGTAGCCTAGGTCTAGCCATAGGACTTTCCTACTGACTAGTCTTAGAAAACTAGAAAAGGTACCCTCACCTTTAGAAACTCAAAATTCTTCTCTTTACTCAACTTGAAGTTCCGCATATTGGTCCTAACCTCTAATATTTAGAAGGTAAGATCATTATGGGGAAGCTCAAGAAGAGGTTCCTATAGGGCTACCTGGCCTTAGGATTGACCCTGAAGGTTGATTTAGAGCTAAGGTACACCATACCCTCACCATACCTTCACAATACCCTTACAATACCCTAGCTAAGATCAATACATGAGAGCCCAAAATGGGGATTTTATTGATCCATGGTTCATGTAGAATGGATATCTATCCAATTCTACTTGAGATGTTAATCTTGGGTCTTTTGCCTCTAAGCACCTCCAAATTACCTAACTACCCTTGGGACCCAAATTTGGCCAAAATTCTCAAATTTTGCCAAAATACCCAAAATTGATCAAAACTTATTCCAAACATTTTGAATACATCCAAATTTGTGAAAACTGACAAAAATTTCCAAAAATGGCCAAGCTACCAAAATGCCCCTCCATGGCCCAAAAATCCAAAAATTCCAAAAATTCTCAAAAAAATCCCAATCAATCCAAATTATTCTCAATTTCATTTTGTCCAACTACACCATGGTCCAATTTGGTCAATTTGACACCTTTGACCAAAACCCCCAAATTAGCCCCAATATTAGCTAACACCCCAGATCTCAACAATTGAATGCCCTAAACCTCAAATTGGCATCCAATTTTTGTTGAAAATTTTTTGTGAGGTCATTTGTGACCAAATACAACAATTAATTTGAGCTTAGCACAAAGCTAGCTCAAGTTTGACCCAAATTTGACCCTTAAAGGCTTAATTTAGGTTTAAATCCAAAACCCATCAAAACCCATTCAAATTGACCATCAAATCAACTTCAAAACAACTTTCATCCTTCGTGAAAGTTGTTTATCATGATTTTTTACATCAAACAAAACAATTAATTTGAGCTTAACCGAAAGCTAGCTCAAGTTTGACCCAAGTTTAGCCCTACATGCTTAATTTAGGTCTAAATCCAAAACCCATCAAAATCCATTAAATTAACCACCAAATCAGCTTCAAAATAACTTTCATTCTTCATGAAAATTGTTAATTATGATGTTTTACACCAACCACAATAATTAATTTGGACTTAGCCCATGGCTAGCCCAAGTTTGACTCAAACTAAGCCCAACATGCTTAAAATGGGTCAAAAATGAAAAACCCACCAAATTGATTAACCAATTGACCTCAAAACAACTTTCACCCTTCATGAAAGTTGCTCCTCATGATCTCTAACACCAAATGCCATATTTAATTGGGCTAATTGACATGCCTAACCTAGTCCAAACACAAGATTTGGTCATATGCACCATTTTGGACCTATGGCCAAATCCAAACCAATTGAGCTTGGTATGGTCAAGTGAGCCTTACCCTAACTCATCCTAGACCCTAGGGTTGAGTTTAAAGCCAGCCATCCACCCATGGTTAAACTTGATATTTATCCCATGGGTAAATTTTTGAGAAAAATTTTTAAAGAGATAATAAGGAGGTTAAATCAATGTACTTGCCATACCACATGTCCATACCCTATGGTGCCATTTTTACTGAGCATTATAAGCTTTAACCATGGTCCAACCCTTGGTTAGCCACCTTAACCCAAGCTAAAATCCAAAAAACCGTGAGCCCCCACATGGCTAAAACCCATACCCATGCCAAGAAGCCACCTCAGCCCAAATTGAGTTGAGAGCTCCTCTTCTTGACACTTAAGCAGTGGGGTTAACCTCTCAATTGGCCAGCCAAGCATTCCATAGCCATTTTCTATAAAAATCCACCCCACGGCCATGAATAGGGTGTGGTAAAAAAATTTTCACGAGGCCTTCTAAACTCTTCAGAGAGCTTCCTCTAAGAGACCCTTAGTTTATTTCAATCCATTTCCCCCTCCCAAATCCACCATGGCAATCAAATTTCGAGCTTGAATCCTTGCCCGAAACCAGGACAAATCCCAATCCAAACCTACACACCACCAAACTCCCAATAGACTGGCTCTACACCTTCACAAGAGTGAAAGAAGCCAAATCCCCATCAAATTACCCTTCCACAGAGCCTCTACCATAACTCTAGACCAACACCTAAATTCGGCTGTGGTCGAATTCATATTTAGGCTTTACACCAAGACCAAGGACTCAATCCATAGCCTCCTTGGACCCCAACAAACGTACCAAGCACCTCTGATTGAAGCTTCCCTTCTCAGAGCAAAGGTATAAAACTCCCCTCTTCCCGAGCTTATTTTGATTCTCCATTTACTTAAGCTTGATTTAATGGTATCTTAACCATATGAATATGTTCGTCTCACTTAGACAAATCCATAGGATCAAACCCGAAGTGATTTGGTTGAGTCTAG
>JXCR01141330.1:653680-664246 GCA_002079205.1 Phalaenopsis hybrid cultivar
GATACGAGCTCATGACAAACTGGTCCGCCCAAGGACATTTAAAATTTGTGACCTGGTCCTTGTTCTCAAAAGACCTATTCTTGCACGTCGCAAAATAGGTGGAAAATTTGAGCCAACATGGGAAGGACCATTTGTCATTGAGAAGGTCTATGCCAGAGGAGCTTACCAACTTATTAATTCTCAAGGAGAGAGGCTTATGTTTCCAATAAATGGACAATTCCTAAAGACCTACTACGCGGCATGACGACGCTTGCCACTGTTAGTGTGCCGCGTGCATATGAAAGTTTTTGTAAAACTTCAGATAGTTATGGGGTTATTTATGTGGTTTGAAAAGTTCTATGATCAGATAAAATTAATGAAAATTCTTAATACCACATATTACATTAATTCTTTTCTATATATATATTAACAAGATAAAATACACGATAATTGGACTATGTTTTGTTCTGGTTCATAAACAATTTCAGCCCACTGATGTCTCTCGGTTAATTTCAGGAAAAGATGTCAGGATCGCGGCTGATTTTTGCTTTCAAAGATGGTTTGAACCTTGGTTTCAACAAAGATGAAATACCGCAAGGCGGGATAATTGACTTTGATAAGAAATTCGACGATGTTAATATAGAGTATAAAAATCCATTAATGGATACCGTTGAAGAACGAGAAAAAGAGGGATTGCCCTCATTACTCAAATTCAGCACCAAGATTCTCCCTTCCTCAAAAGGGAAAGAAATCGTCGAAGAACAAGACCCGATGGAAGGGCCAAGCCGTCGTCTGCCCTCCATGGTGGCTACTACAGCAGGACATTTGATAATTGCTGATGAAGAGAAAATACCTTTCGCTTCATTGCAGAGAACTCAGCGAAGAAACGCTGATCGAAAAAGACAGAGAGCTCTGGCCAAAGCCAGGAAAGAAAAAGAAATGTTGTTTGCAATCCCAGAAGGGTACATGTGTAATGTCAACATGAAAGAGTCTTCTGATAGTTTGCCATTGACGGAAGAGGAAGTACAATCGATACGACGTCCTGAACCATCACCAGTATGGGTTCACTCCGATGCTAGTTCAGTTTGTTCTACTTATCATTCCACAACACTTGAACAAAGACAGTCTGCAGGAGCATTTGTAGAATGTCCACGTTGCAATGTTCTACATTTAGAACAATATTGTAATAATGATGATTACTTATGAGCTAATGAATTGATAAGATATGATGATTTGTCGATAGATGATGCAAATACAATTCAGCATTGTCCATGGGATATCTATCATGCGCCAGCTCAAGTTAAGGTGTATAATCCAGTGGGAGCGATACCACCACTGACATGGCAGCCGATTATTGATGATCGGTTAAATGATGAAACACATTATCCAGCATATCCAAGCAATGTTGAGCTTGCAAAGATCCATAAAACGTTAAATGCAACGTTTTTGAACATTTTGAAATAATTGATGGAGAATATGTCAATATTCTGGAAGGATTGGACGTTAAATGTAATGTTTTTGAACATTTTGAAATAATTGATGGAGAATATGTCAATATTCTGGAAGGATTAGAGCTATACACAGAAGTCTTCTCTCTCACGGAACAGCGAGAGGTATTTGATTGTGTATTTGACCTCCAAATCAGAGGCAAAGCAGGGTTGCTGTCTGGGAGAACATATTTAGAGCCTAAAAAATGGATGAGAAACAAGGGTCGCATCACGATACAATGCGACTGTTGTCATAATTACAAAATAGATCGACAAGGAAATCTGCCAGGAATCTTGCAACATGAACAAGTGGAACCAATGCCACCCACGATAAAATGGATGGTGACACGATTGGTGCAATGGAGTATAATTCCATCAAGTTGTATCCCCAATAGTTGTATAATTAACATTTATGAAGAAGGGGATTGTATTCCTCCACATATTGATCATCATGACTTTCTTCGTCCATTCTGTACAGTCTCCTTCATATCAGAGAGCAGCATACTGTTTGGCATAGATATAGACATAATTGGTCCAGGTGAATTCCGAGGATCTGTTGAAGTTTCGTTATCAAGAGGATCCGTCTTGATTCTGAAAAGAAATGGAGCTGACATAGCAAAACATTGTATTCCGGGGGTTCAACACCGTCGAGTGTCAATAACTTTCGGAAGAATGGATGATGACAAAACCCCATATGGATTTCAGCCAGATCAAGAGCTTGAACTGTTACAGCCATATGAGTTATGAACTCGTTGCACCACTAAGCTATCTCAAAACAATGGCTTAGATTTGTTTGATAACTCATAACGCAGTTTGTAAGAAAATCCTCTACAGTCAGCCATGCAGATGTATGACTATGTGGAAAGTAATATGAAGACAGTTTGTTTTATACTTTATATTATGTACTCATTGATGTTCTAGTTGTGCGTTTAGCATAATGTACTTTCCATCTTTGAGATATATAAATGATATATTGTAAAAATGACTGTATGAATTAATAATGAAGAATTTCAGAGTCTTTTTTTGACATGAACTCTCCTTAACATGGTTGAAAACCGCTGAACTATGCATTGGTTTACAACGATGAACTGAACAAAACATTTTCAAAATAAAACTTTACAACAAACAAATTAAATTTACCAAATAAGGTTTCTCAATTTTGAGATTCCTTGCTTGTGCGGTATGATCTTGTTGGGTCTACATCCCCACAAAATCACACATTTTACACAATTTTGTTTTCCATGATATCTCTATGGAATTACAAACTCTATATGATATTTGCAAATAAATCTTGCAAATCATTTTCAAAATGACATAAAATTTCTACACATTACGCTTTCTGAAACACATGATATTTTAAATCAGTCCGATAATTCTGATTCATAACTTTTCAAAAATTGATCTGATAATTTAAATTTTTATATCGAATCAGTCCGATAATTCTGATTCATAACTTTTCAAAAATTGATCTGATAATTTCAATTTTGATATCGAATCAGTTTGATAATTCTGATTCATAACTTTTCAAAAATTGATCTGATAATTTCAATTTTTATATCGAATCAGTTCGATACTTCTGATTCAAAACTTTTCAAAAATTGATCTAATAATTTCAATTTTTATATCAAATCAGTTCGATACTTCTGATTCACAACTTTTCAAAATTGATCTAATAATTTCAATTTTTAAATTGAATCACTTCGATACTTCTGATTCATAACTTTTCAAAATTGATCTGATAATTTCAATTTTTACATCGAATCAGTTCGATACTTCTGATTCACAACTTTTCAAAAATTTATTCAATAATTTCAATTTTCACATTAAATCAGTTTGATACTTCTGATTTATGCTTTTCCCAAATTGATCAGATAATTTTCACTTCGAATTAGTCTCATAATTCTAATTCACATCTTTCAAGAATTGATCTAATAATTTCAATTCTTACTTTAAGATCAGTCCTATATTTCTGATTTCTTCTATTGCAAGTCAGTTCTAAATGTCTGACTTTCCTTTGATATCAGTATTCATATCTTCAATTCCCATTATGAGGTTAACCCTTACATGTTGATCCCTATTAAAAAATCCCCAGCGGAAAGAAATAATTGATATAAATTCACCCTTCTTTCTAGGTCTGATGACTTAGAAATCTATATTGGTCTTGTTAATCTTATCGGTCAACGCCAATACGTGCGGTGTGCTTGCCCAACACACCACACCTATTAGGGGTCCATTTGTTGACCTCACTTTTGGTTGAGGTCTAGTGTTCCTCTTTAGTAGCCTAGGTCTAGCCATAGGACTTTCATACTGACTAGTCTTAGAAAACTAGAAAAGGTACCCTCACCATTAGAAACTCAAAATTCTTCTCTTTACTCAACTTGAAGTTCCGCATTCTTGTCCTAACCTCTAATATTTAGAAGGTAAGATCATTATGGGGAAGCTCAAGAAGAGTTCCTATAGGGCTACCTGGCCTTAGGATTGACCCTGAAGGTTGATTTAGAGCTAAGGTACACCATACCCTCACCATACCTTCACAATACCCTTACAATACCCTAGCTAAGATCAATACATGAGAGCCCAAAATGGAGATTTTATTGATCCATGGTTCATTTAGAATGGATTCTATCCAATTCTACTTGAGATGTTAATCTTGGGTCTTTTGCCCCAAGCACCTCCAAATTACCTAACTACCCTTGGGACCCAAATTTGGCCAAAATTCTCAAATTTTGCCAAAATACCAAAAATTGATCAAAACTTATTCCAAACATTTTGAATACATCCAAAATTTTCAAAACTGACAAAAATTTCCAAAAATGGCCAAATTACCAAAATGCCCCTCCATGGCCCAAAAATCCAAAAATTCCAAAAATTCTCAAAAAAATCCCAATAAATCCAAAATATTCTCAATTTCATTTTGTCCAACTACACCATGGTCCAATTTGGTCAATTTGACACCTTTGACCAAATTAGCACCAATATTGACTAACACCCCAAATCTCAACAATTGAATGCCCTAAACCTCAAATTAGCATCAAATTTTTGTTGAAAATCTTTTGTGAGGTCATTTATGACCAAAAACAACAATTAATTTGAGCTTAGCCCAAAGCTAGCTCAAGTTTGACCCAAATTCGACCCTTAAAGGCTTAATTTAGGTCTAAAACCAAAACCCATCAAAATCCATTCAAATTGACCTTCAAATCAACTTCAAAATAACTTTCATCCTTCATGAAAGTTGTTTATCATGATGTTTTATATCAAACAAAACAATAAATTTTAGCTTATCCCAAAGCTAGCTCAAGTTTGACCCAAGCTTAGCCCTATATGCTTAATTTAGGTCTAAATCCAAAACCCATCAAAATCCATTAAATTAACCACCAAATCAACTTCAAAACAACTTTCATCCTTCATGAAAATTGTTCATTATGATGTTTTACACCAACCACAATAATTAATTTGGACTTAGCCCATGGCTAGCCAAATTTTGACTCAAACTTAGCCCAACATGCTTAAAATAAGTCAAAAATCAAAAACCCACCAAATTGATTAACCAATTGACCTCAAAACAACTTTCACCCTACATGAAAGTTGTTCCTCATGATCTCTAACACTAAATACCATATTTAATTGGGCTTATTAACATGCCTAACCTATGACAAACACAAGATTTGGTCATATGCACCATTTTGGACCTATGGCCAAATCCAAACCAATTGAGGTTGGTATGGTCAAGTGAGCCTTAACCTAACTCATCCTAGACCCTAGGGTTGAGTTTAAAGCTAGCCATCCACCCATGGTTAAGCTTGATATTTATCCCATGGGTAAATTTTTGAGAAAAATTTTTAAAGAGATAATAAGGAGGTTAAATCAATGTACTTGCCATACCACATGTCCATACCCTAGGGAAAAATTGCTTAAAAGAGATAATAAGAAGGTTAAATCAATGTACTTGCCATACCACATGTCCAAACCCTATGGGTCATTTTTATTGAGCATTATAAGCTTTAACCACGGTCCAACCCTTGGTTAGCCACCTTAACCCAAGCTAAAATCCAAAAAACCGTGAGCCCCCACATGGCTAAAACCCAAACCCATGCGAAGAAGCCACCTCAGCCCAAATTGAGCTGAGAGCTCCTCTTCTTGACACCTAAGCAGTGGGGCTAACTTTCAATTGGCCAGCCAAGCATTCCCATAGCCATTTTCTATAAAAATCCACCCCACGGCCATGTCAGCCAAGCATTCCCATAGCCTTTTTCTATAAAAATCCACCCCACGGCCATGAATAAGGTGTGGTAAAAAAATTTTCACTGAGGCCTTCTAAACTCTTCAGAGAGCTTCTCTAAGAGACCCTTAGTTCATTTCAATCCATTTTCCCCTCCCAAATCCACCATGGCAATCCAATTTCGAGCTTGAATCCTTGCCCGAAACTAGGACAAATCCCAATCCCAACCTACACACCACCAAACTTCCAATAGATTGGCTCTACACCTTCACAAGAGTGAAAGAAGCCAAAGCCCCATCAAATTACCCTTCCACATAGCCTCTACCATAGCTCTAGACCAACACCTAAATTCGGCTGTGGTCGAATTCATATTTAGGCTTTACACCAAGACCAGGGACTCAATCCATAGCCTCCTTGGACCCCAACGAACGTACCAAGTACCTCTGATTGAAGCTTCCCTTCTCAGAGCAAAGGTATAAAACTCCCCTCTTCCCGAGCTTATTTTGATTCTCCATTTACTTAAGCTTGATTTAATGGTCTCTTAACCGTATGGATATGTTCGTCTCACTTAGACGAGTCCATAGGATCAAATTCGAAGTGATTTGGTTGAGTCTAGGCCGAGATATTAAGGTTTTAGTGTTGACGGGCATGGGATCATTTCGTTGGGGACGATGAACGGATGCCGTCCATTCTCGCGTGTATTAAATGAACGGCGGAGATCGAGTCAGATGATCATCCGGGGCGATAAAGCGGGACGCGTGGCAGCTGACTCAGAAGGCGACGTCGAATAGGAGCGCGCCGCGTGACTTTTCTACGGATCCGAGGATCCAGTCAGCCCGCGTTTGAATAAATAAATAGGATATTTAATAAATTCAAAAAATAGCTCCTAAACTTCAAAAATCATATCTTTGTTGTAAAAAATTCACAAAAATAAAATAAAAATACCCTCTTGCTCACTGAATAGAGGAGAACCATGTGGAATTATTTTCACATTAATTTGATGCATAAATTATTTTCAAAAATTGATATAGGGTTAGTGGTTTTTCAATTCTCCATTCATATTGAATTATCACCTTAACTCTAATTTTTTATATGTTGTAGCATTTGTCTAGGTGAAAAATTTGAACATTTTTCCAAAGATGTAGGAGATCTCTAGATAAAGATCTTAATTTTCTAAATTTATATGCATTTTCTATTCAAATAATTATAGAAAATTGTATGTGGCTTAGAAAATTCTACAAAAATTCATATGTTTCTTATGGCCGGAGTAGTCTTAGGAAATAATTTCATAATTTTTAAAAATAAAGACATCATTGTTTTGAGCAAACCCCAATTTTCTTAAAACATTTAATTTGGAGAATATAAAGATCAAAATCATTTGATTTTTGTTCTCCACTGTGCTCATGAGTTAGAAAACTTATCATAAAAATTTCAAGTCATTTGGGCATCATTTAATATTTTTAATTGATTTTTAAAAGTAACCCTCAAATTTAAAACTTAAATGATTTTTAAAAATCAAAATATAACTCCAAAAATAAAGAAACTTAGTTTTTTGAGCTCTCTGATATCAGGGGAATTTATTAAAAATAAAAATATATTTAAAATAAAAACTTGATTTTTAATTATTTTTAATAATTAAAAAAATAAAAAAATCATAAAAAAAATTAAAATCATGGAAATATTCCAAAATTATTTCCTAAACACTTAGGAATTATTTGAATATTTTTTCAAGGTTTAAAAATAAAGATATCTATTTTTAAACCTTAAAATGATTTTTAAGGCTTAAAAATAGGAAAAATAAAGATATCTATTTTTAAACCTTAAAAATGATTTTTAAGGCTTAAAAATAGAATTTTACAAAATAATTCTAAAAATTCAAATAAAAATCAGAAAAAATACAAAATAAATTTCTTTGGGTTCTCTGACATCAGAGAGATTTTTCCAAAAATATAAAACATATTTTTCAACATATAAAATATTTTATTTTTATTAAAATATCCAAAAATTCAATTAATTTTAAAACATCACAGAAATTTTTAAAAATCATGAAATTTTGGCCAAATGACTCTCTGGTCTAGGGCTAGCTTACATAAAAATTTCAAGTGATTAGGAGTTGTCTTGATCATCTTTTGAAACTTCTGATCTAGGGCTAGCTCACATAAAAATTTCAAATGATTAGGAGTTGTCTTGATTATCTTTTGGAATTCTTTAAAAATACATTTTTGCATAAAAAATAATTATATTAATTAAATTAAATTGTGAAAATTCACATTTTCTTCTATAATATCTTAATTGACTTATCAGTAGGGTTACATAAAAATTTCAAATAATTTGACTTAAATTTGACAAATTATGAAAGTTTGGACCCTTAGGGTCAAAATAGTAATTTTAAATATTTTGGCCTTAACAAATATTTAGGCTTAATTAAAATGGGAAATGGGTAATGTCTGATATTAATTGACTCATTTGATGATTTGTGATAAAAAATGGGCTTAATTGGTAGAAACCCACTTCACTTTGCCAAATTATAAGATAATTTCAATAATTATCAAAATTTTAGAAATTTCATTAACCTAAAATGACTTTTGAATTTAAAGGGTATAATTTTGGAGATTAATGATTTCACACCCTTATTTGATAATCAAAAATGATCTTGATAATGATCACTTAAGGTTTTAAATCTTTTTCAATACACACACTTAATACATTCACTTAAGTCTTAAGGACTTAGTGGTGAACTTAAGTTGAAATCCACTTGTTAAAAGAGGATTAGAATAATCAACATAATTAAACTCTCTTAAAACACCACAAGTCCAATTAGGACTAAAATTTGGCTAAGTGTTCTTAATAACAATTTGTCCCCTAAAGGGTCTTCACCAACATAATCTTCAAATTAAAAGACAAATGAAAGTTACCTTATTCTTAAGAATAATCAAGACATCAATATTCACTGAGCATCAGGATATTCAGGATGAATTATTNCACACCCAATATACAACATAGAGTTAGGAAGGTTTACAAAACTTTACTTTTCCAGCTCTATATACATAAATGCTCTGACATGCATTTTGAGTTGCAGGTATTGGAACGAGAAGACTCTTCAGGTACACTTTTACAGTTTACCACGTTTTATAGTCTTTCTTGTACTTTTCTTGGAACAAGAAGACTCGCCAGGTACACTTTTACAGTTTACAGCGTTTTATAGTCTTTCTTATAAGAACGAGAAGACTCGTCAGGTACACTTTTACAGTTTACAGCATTTTACAGTCTTTCTTGTGTGAACTCGCCAGGTACACTTTTACAGTTTACCGCGTTTTACAGTCTTTCTTGCACTTTTCTACTGCTCAGCTCTATAAATGCTCTGACATACATTTTGAGTTTCAGGTGGTGGAACAAGAAGACTCGCCAGGTACAAACATAAACTGCTCTGACATGCATTTTGAGTTGCAGGTGGTGAAACGAAAGACTCGCCAGGTACACTTTTAAAGTTTACAGCATTTTACAGTCTTTCTTGTACTTTCATACTTGCAAATTTGCATCAAAATTAAAACTGCTAGGATAGCCACAAAACCAAAACAAAAAAAAAACAAAAATTTCAAACAAAAATACCTCACAACATTTCAAAATATAAGACAACTCCAAAATTTAATCACAAACATCTAAAAAAATACAACTTCAACTAAATTAAAATATCTCTATTAGAAGATCGGAAATCCCTCGGAGGAGGTAACCTACGGTTGCTAACGAGATTTTCCACGGTCTAAATGAAAATATGGAACTCATTAAGTTGAGTATAGTAAATTCATTTGGACTAAGTGATTTCAATAGAAAATAGTGGTGCCGGGACGACGGAATCGTGGGATCTTGACCGGTGTCGCTCTAATCAACTTTAATAAGCCCATAATAATATTTAAAGAACTTTAACTATAGGGTCACCTAATTTGGTATAATAACCAAATGACCTAGAAAACTTGAACTCTGCTACAACAAGAAGCTTGGAGCTTATCTGGTGGGCAGCCCGACCATCTTCAACAACGAGAGGATCTACAACAATACATTCCTTAGCTTTAAAACAACAAAGCCATAGGACATCGAGGTTGTTTGCCTAGTGTAACATAAATCCTCAAACACATCTTTTAGGCATTTGTACAAAGCCATAGGATATCGAGGTTGTTTGCTTAGTGCAACATAAATCCTCAAACACATCTTTTAGGCATTTGTACAATTCTGTTTTACAATTTAAGCCCTAACTTGCCTTAGGATTCCGAGGTTGTCATTCGTCATGACCTAATTGTACAATCTAAGCCCAAACTCGCCTTAGGACTCCGAGGTTGTCATTCGTCATGACCTAAATCCTCACATCTTCAAGGGCTCGCCTTAGGATTCCGAGGTTGTCATTCGTTATGACCTAAATCCTCACATCTTCAAGGATATGCCTTAGGATTCTGAGGTTGTCATTCGTTATGACCTAAATCCTCACATCTTCAAGGTTATTTTTCTGAGGTTGTGTTCGACATGACCTAAATCCTCACATCTTCAAGGTTATTTGTGCTGATTGCTTCACACAAATAAGGTTGTCGTTCATCATGACCTAAATCCTCACATCTTCAAGGTTATTTGTGTTGATTGTTTCACACAAATATAAATCCTAATAAATAAAAAATTGCAGGATGAAACATCTAAATGATTTCTCCTAAATTGAGGCCAAATAATAGGATAGCTTGGAAAGTCACCGAAGTTATCCTTCGAATCTGTGACATCCTCTAGTGTTTCCTCCTTTGGACTCCAAAAATTTACCCTACTTAGTCCGATATTTTTGAAATGTCCTTACCATTTGAACTCCTTGAAGATAATTTTTATTGACTTTTATCGAGAGTATTC
>JXCR01141330.1:664283-700511 GCA_002079205.1 Phalaenopsis hybrid cultivar
ATTTCATCTTTTTCAAAACCCAACTTTTTGAACGTCCTTCCGAAGCGGGCAACGGGATTTCAATTCCGATGACCGACAGCTTTTTACGGGCAAACCCCACACCAAAAATAGTGCCGACACAGCCGTTGAAGAGGAGCCTCATCAAGATGAAGAAATGTTGCCGAAAATTTATCCACTCCTGCGAGGGAGTAGATTTTATCCTTTGATAGATACCGATGGATATGAGAGTATTCGAAGGATGACTGCTGCATTACCGTCACTTCATGGACACGGTGAGTAGAGAAATAAGTTCACTCCTATCACTTGAGTTAGTGCAATTTTCAGAAGGCTTGCTACCAAAGAAGGATGTTTGGTTAGCAAGTTACTTAAATGAGTGGGAGATGCAATGTCCCCTTGCGTGAAGAAGGAAATTTTGAAGGGCATCAAATCCGCCAGACAATCCCACAAGACAACTGGAGTGCCACCTACTCGCATCCCCATTTTGTTTTGCTTAGGGAACAGAGTTGATACCACAGTGATTACTACTGATTATATTACCACCACAAGCGCAGATCGTCGACCAGTTAAGTCAAGACCGGGTCCGAAGATCTTACCCACCACCCATTATGGAGACATTTCTACAATCCCAAAGATAAAGACAAGTCGATTACCTGGCACTGTAGTCGGTCTACACCACAGGGAGCATACTTTCCCTCGACATACCGATGTTTCTACTAAGATGCTCCGTCCTGAGACATCATCGTCAAAAAAGAAAAAGGCATGGCTACCCAAGGTCGTTGCACCGATACAGTTCAGTGAGATTGCAAGACAGGAAGTGAAACCAATATCTGAAATATCTGACATCATTGTGACAATAGCCAGCGAGATGGAGGAAAAAGTAGAGGATGTCCACCAGGGTCCTCCAGATCTTAAAGAGATCTATGAATTGATAATTGAAGAGAAAGTTGAGAAACTCAGAATCGAGATTTCTGAGTTAGCTAGAGAACAAGGAGTTTCCATCGATAGCGACAATGAAAATTTTGATTAGAATGATTACTTGGAGGAGGATTTCATGGATGTCCATGTGATTGAAACCAGAGCCACCACATCTACACGTGAGGCTCAACCTCACACTAAAGAGAACGTCGTAGATGAGCTGCATAGAGTTATTCTCCAAAGGGATGAGCAAGTTAGTCTACTAGAGAAAATAATAGAAGAGATGGCTGCAGCTATGACCGCCATGGCCACCTTTCAGGGGCAATCACAAGCACTACAATTAGCTTCTCCAAAGGTTAATTAGCTTGAAACCATACATATCACAGATGAAAGAAGAGAGGTTACTTCAACAAACAAAGATGAGCAACCAAAGAAAGATTCTCCATCAAGTACCATGCCAGAAAATGAATTCAAGCAAATGGTTGAACAAGAACGAGATGCCTTAGCCCAATCTAAGGGTGGTGCATCAATTTTAAAAGGTAGACCTTAACCAGAGGAGTTAGATGCCTTGCCTTTCCCCAAGGGTTTTGTGGCTCCAAACTTCAAGATATTCGATGGGACAAGAAATCCCAGACAGAATATAACACATTTCTGAGCCAGCTGTGGTAACACGAGAAATAATGAAACTCTACTCTTCCAGCAATTCATCAGCAGCTTGTTAGGAATTACTTTCGACCGGTTGCTCTGATTTGCCCAACAGGTCAGTTAAAACATTTTCTGAATTAGAACAGTTATTTGTGAAAAGATTTACCGGGGCACAACACCATGTTTCTGTTGGAGAGCTCGTGATGGAAAAGCAAAAGCCTAGCAAAACTTTGGTAGACTATATTTTGAGATGGAGAAACCTTAGCATAAAATGTGAACCTCAACTACAGGAACATCATGCGATTGAAATTCTACTCAAAAGTATTCATGGGCCAGTAGCTTTCATGCTTAAGGGACTCACCATCAAATCCTTTTTAGAAGCTACTCAGTAAAGCTAGCAGTCTTCAAGAAGAAACAAAGCACATGGAGCTACATGAAAAGGCTAAAGTGACAAGAGTGTTAGAAAAGAAATTAAGAGTAGTTGCAACCGTAGACAAAGGAAAGTAGCCAATAAAGATATATGCAGAAGAGCATCGCGAGTCTTCGTCACAGTACTATCAGAAACCGAATAGTTAATCCAACAAGCGGCCGCCTCAAGAGGGATCACCGTGAATAGGGGATAAGAGAGTGTCCCTATCAGAGCGACAGAAGACGATGTATTCTTTCAAGGATGAAGCTATACCTAAAATATTCAGAAGTCTGATGAAGAAGCCAGAATTCAAACTGCCGGATCCGAAGAAGCCCAAAGAGGTGGATACGAAGAATGAACCAAATTAATGCCCATACCACCGATTGCTTGGGCACACTATAGAAAAATGCTTCATCTTTAAAGACTGGTTCAAGACAAACCTCAAGGAAGAGAACATAACAATCCCAAAAGAATATTTAAAAGAACATGAAAAATGTTCCATAAATATGATTTCAGCTGAGGCAATCTCCCCAATTAATCTGTATACCTGAATAGATAGATGGAGTACAACTTGGTATGAACTCAAGTGGGTCCTTAATCAAATACATGATACATCGAAACAAACTTCTACAAATATCAAAGAAGGATGGAATGAGGTCTGGAGCAGATCATCCAAGAAAATACTGAACAAGATCCATTCTGCATCAAAACAAGCCTCCATTCAGAGTTCGCAACATACCGAGCCCGAGATGAAGATTTTGTCAGAAGATCCGTCATCATCAAGGATGAAGAATAAGAAAAAAAGGATCACTACAAAGATTGATAGCACGAGGGGTAGGAAAGGGGCTGCTGCTACTAGATTGGTTGTCTCGGATTTGGGGAAGACAATCCTCGAACCCCTGACTTTGTATGATTATCTTTTTGTCCCTCCGGGATCTTATGAATATAATGATTGTGATTTTTGCTATATTTTAACTGTTGGTGGTAACGTAACTAATTATGACCGATCTAGCTTTGATTTAGATCCCCAAAATGATCCTCAAATTGTACTCGAGTCTGATGAACTCATCGCCAAGTCCAAAGAAGACATCAATAATACCGCTTACGACAGCACCGATAACAAGGAGCCAATTCTCGAGCATCATGGGACAACGCTTGCCATCAACTTAGATCTTTCCGACGAAAAGGAAAAGACACCAAAAGATTCAACAATGATATCTCAAGAAGAAAAAATCACAGAAGTTAACTTAAGGAGCGGAAAAGTGTTACCACCAAGAACAGCTCCAACAGACAAAGGACAACAAATAATGACTCGAGAAGAGATACCCCCACCTCCACCAGTGGAAGAACCATAAGATCAAGATAAAATTAGAGGATCACACAAACCGGACTACAACGTGCTAGCTCATCCTAGGAAGTTACAGTCCTGATTAAGCATCTACAACGCTCTAATCCTGTCAAAGGAGATGAGAGAGTCTATGGTTTCATCTTTGCTTGACCCTGAAATTTGCTTAGCTCAGTTGGCCAGCACATCCTCAGATGAAGTTTGCTCGTTGAAAGAACAGCCTAGAGTAACCTTCACAGATGAAGACTTGTTGCTCGGTACGGCCGACCATAACCGTCCACTCTACATCTCCGTCAACCTCGACAGATTTGTGTTATCCAGAGTTTTAGTGGATCCCGAAGCATCTCTTAACTTGAAGAGCCTACGAACATTGGCCTATTTGGATATTGAAGCTCAATAGCTTATGACCGATAAGATGATGTTAAGAGGATTCAACCAAAAGAGAGAAAGAGCCCTCAGATCAATTACATTACTTATGAAGGTAGGAGAACTCATGACAACTGCTAAATTTCATATCATCGATGTCGAGACCTCTTTTAACGTTCTTTTGGGTTGAGCATGAATTCGTGAGCACAATATGGTTCCATCATCTCTACACCAGTGCATCAAATACCATAAAGATGGTCAAGACCTGTAGCCGTTTTCAGTGCATGAAGTTGGTATCCTTGAAGATGCTGCCTACTACGCGCCACAAAAGAAAACTGTCTTCTCACGTGAGTGTTGACCTCATTTTTGAGGTCTTCTTTTCCCTTCTCTAAATACCCTAGGATCTAGCCTTAAGATCTCCTTTTTTTTACTCTCTTATAGGACTAGACTGGGACTCACCCCCCTTAGAAATTCAAGGCATTTCTTCACTCCTTGCAGTTTCATATGGACGGTTTCAGATCCTCAACATTCGATTGAGTCGATCAAAAAGCTGACATATTTAAGCTCAAATTGAGATCATGTAGAAATTTGAAAGATATTGGTGGACACTGTGACGTGCGCGACATTTGACTTGCCACTACGAGTGTCGTATTTGGCTTTGGTTGTTGCTTATGCGAGGACCGGTCAATTTTTTTTTATCTTACTCGTTAAACAGCTTTGATTGGATCAAAATAATTTTATTTAACGTGACGCGTGTGAATCAAAGTTAATTTGACACGATCGTTGATGAATTTGTCTGGATGGCTCCGAATGACAAAACAAACTGCGTCGTTATGTCCGAGACATCAATTTTAGCTAGGGAGGACACCCATTTTGTTAGGGCGTTGTGCACGAGTAAATCGCACGAAATTCTTTTTTCTTACATTTTCATTAAAAAAAATTTATTTGGTAAAATTTTCTTTTATATAAAAGATATTTTATAAACTTTTTTTTAATCCTTCTCACATGCACCCCCCTTTCTTTTGGGACCAAAATATGCCCTAGCCGTTTGTTCTTCTATGTCCAGCGATGGCCCTACTTCTCGTTTCTCCGGTCACTGTATTCATCTCCGGTGGCGACTTACCTTCTCCTCCAGTCATAACTGCTGTTCACTTTATTGTAACGGATTTTCCCGCCTAAACCAGACCGGTAACCTTCTCGTTCTTGAATTTGAACGTTCTCTTTGTCCTTTGAGGTGTTTCTTGTCATCTCCCCTTTTTTTCACTGTCGATGAGCCCTGGCCCCCTCGATGGCTATAAAAGAAGCATTTGAGGGATTTTTATTTTTTTTTCTTAGAAGTTTTGGAAGAGATATATTGATGCGATTTTTTTTCTTATTTGGAAGCGTTCTTTCTTGCAATTCCTTCTCCACCCTCTCCTTTCTTGAGCTAGCAAGAAATTCAGGTTAGAGGTTATTGGTTTTGAGATATGGATGTTTTTAAATCTAGTTTTGATGGCTTGATGCTGCGATTCTATTACTTCTATTGCCTCATTCAAATATATTTTGGAGAAGCTTTCTATCTTGATGGAAATATTTAGAGCTACTTTTTCTGTTCTTATGCTGCTCTAATTTAAACATGTTTAGGGATTGTGTTCTTTAAATTTTTTTTTAAATGGATTTGAGGGTTGGTTTTCCATGATCTTCTTGCTACCCTCATTCAAAATATATAGAAGTTTATATTTGATTCTTGAGATCTTATTTGGGGCTCGGGTTTTGATCTCTTTGCTGCCCTATTCAAGGGCATATGTTGAATCTCTCTTTTCAATTTCTTAAAAAAGATTTAAGACTGGTTATTTTTTTCCTTTGCTGCTTTAACTGGAAACATTTTGGAGCTTTCTTTTCGATTCCTTGAAGAAGATTTAGGGCTGATTATTTTGTTCCTTTGCTGCTTTAATTAGAAACATGTTGGAGCTCTCTTTTTTAGTTCTTGATGATTATTTAGGGATGATTACTTTGTTCCTTTGCTGCTTTAATTATAAATATGTTGGTAATTACCTTTCGAGTTCTAGATGAAGATTTTGGGTTGATTATCTTGTTTTCTTATTGCTTTATTCAAATACATCTATTGGAGGTTTCTCTTGGGATTTAAATATTAGTTTGAAGCTATACTTTTGCTCTTTCTTATTATCTTGTTCGATCATATGTTGGAAACTCTTTTCTTTTAATATGAGAGGTCAATTTAGGGGTCAGGTTTCTGCATTTCTTGTTTCCCCTATTCAAATGTATATTAGAGACTTATTGTTGGATTTTGAACATTTATTTTGAAGCTGTTTTTGTACTTCTTGATTCTCCCATTTGAATAAATACACTGGAAATCGTATCTTGGTTTTAAAATATTGTTTGAAAGCCATGGTTCTTAGCTTTCCTTGCTGCCTTTTTCAAAAATAAGTTGGAAAATGGTATTTTAGCTATGAAATTTATTTAAGAGTCACGGTTTTGCTTCTTGCTGCCCCTTTATTCGAGTATGAACGTTGAAAATATTTTGGTGCTTTGAGTAGCTGTATGGGAGCTCGGTTTTTGCTCTCTTTGTTTCCCTTTGTTTAAATACATGTTGAAAACCACTTTTATTACTTGAGATGCATGTGGGGCCTCGGTTTATGCCTTCTTTATTTCCCCTTGTTCAAACACCTGCTGGGATTTACTTCTATGGCTCGAAAATATACACTTGGGGCTCGATTTTGATGGTTCTTGTTGCCTTCCTTATTCAAATACTTACTGGAATTCATTTTTATGATTTGAGAGATACACTTGAGACCCAAATTTTGTCCCTTTTGCTAACCTTTGTTCGAGGATATATTGAAAACCATCCGTTAACTTTGGGAGTTAATTTTAAATGCTATAATCTCTGTTTTCACTTAGAAAATTTAATGGAGTATGCAATAATCATATGTACAGCTTCACAATTTGAGTTTAAAGGTAGAAGGTGGATGCTATAGAAATTCTTAAATAGATACTTCCATCATTTCTCTTCATATGGAATATACAAAATCTTGTTGGATGAGCATATGAAATATTGAGGTGGCCTATTAGTTCGAGATAAGGGGTAACAGGCAATGATGCAAAGAACCATTTGATAGCTTAGTTTATAGCTGAAATATAAAATCAATACTCAATTAGTGTGATGCCCTTTCACCCCTAAGTCATCAATGGCTGTAACCCCTTCCAAAGTGTCTTGGAATTGGTATTTAAAAAAGAACAGATACTACGAATCTTTGCATAGATATTACACTTATGAAAGAACAGATACTACGGATTTTACACAGATATTATGCCTTGAACAACAGATACCACATTTCACATATAAATACACTAAACTTTGATGAGTTCAGATACTACATTTTACATACACATACACTACACTTTGATGAGTTTAGATACTACATTTCACATACACATACACTACACCTTGATGAGTTCAGATACTACATTTCACATACACATACACTACACCTTGATGAGTTCAGTACTACATTTCACGTATAGGTACACCACACTTTGAAGAGTTCAGATACTACTCCGTTCACATATTCTTTAAAACATAGTGTCTAGGGCTGTATGATTATAGGAGTGATTAGTTGGTGGCCTCTAGTTGAAGTTGATAGGTTGACCTCGATATATCAGTTGCCTGTTGGATTGAGATAAAAAGAAAAGGGGTATAGTCTGAGCCTATCCCCAAGTTGAAATTTAATATCCCATCTTGATACTTTCATATGCTCATCATTTCACTTTTCTTTCATAATCTGCAAATGTTTACCTAACCCCTTTATATTATGCAATCGTAATATGTTTTGTAGCATTGCTAGACCTAATCAAGTACACTTAGTTGTTTCAGTTTTATTCCTTTACTGCACATTTTTATTATTATTATTGCATAGTCTTTCCTTTCTTTATATTGCTTCATTTCCATAATTTTCCTCCAATCTTTTCCTATTATAGTACGTCACTATATAGTTGTTTCTTTCTTATATTATATTGCACTATAGACATTCACCTACATTCAAATTTTTAAATACAAGTTCTTTTAGTATGTTTATACAGTCTCCTAGGATAGGCCGTTCGAGGCATAATTTTCTCTCTTATTCCACTCTTGTTCTCGAGACAAGACGATAATGTTGTCGATTGGCGATTCATCTAGTGGGTCAGACTATCATTCTTCCGTTGACATACTTTGCTCATTTTTTCCTTAAGTAGGTATTGTCAACTCCTTTGATTCTTGAGCTACTATTTAATCAAACATAAATAGAAAGGTTCTGTAATCTTTAAATTTTAAATATAATGGACTCCCAATAGGTGTGAGATGTTAGGTGACGATTTGTAGGAGTAAATTTGATACGAGAAGCTTTCTCTTTAAATCACAAACACATCTCCTACACATCTTACTATTTCCTTTATTTATGACATTTTGATTTGATTATTTAAAACCTATAAATAATGCTTAAGATGTATATATACATATATATATATATATATATAAAGAAACTTGTTTGGATAAGTCTCGAAAGAGACACCCAGTTAAATGATTTTGTTTGATTCAAGATAGTTATCCTAAATTGCTGCAACCATGGCGGCAAACATCATGAGTCTAATTTCTGGAAAATTTAAAATTTTAGAAATGACTACACCAAAGTTGATCTTCTCCTTCGATACTGGAATGGACTTGGCTGTAAATAAGAATGAGCTGCCCGATAAAGCCATCCGCTTTGGACAAGGATCTGACAATACTGACATTAAGTTTGGAGACATTACCGTCGCTTTACTGAGAAATAAAATTCCTAAAATTGTGGAACCCATAGTGGAATTCAACCTGAAGTCCACACATGAGTTCCCACCTTTGAAAAGGGTATCAGCTGAGAAGAACATTGCTACTTTGCAAAGATTGCTAAAATTGTCAAGGATACCATAGAAGCAACTATTACTACCCCCACTGCTCTAGTCACTGCACCTGTCACTTTCCCCGCTGGACTTAAGGGGAATAAGATTCAGGTAGATGATGAGCTTGTTGCTGTGTAGGGTTCAATGTTCTTGACGGCACCTTCTGTGTTTGAAATAGGGTCTAGTTCGAGGTTTGCACCTCTGACTAAGTCTTAGAGACAGAACAAGAACCGGAGAATAGCTAAGATCAAGAAAGTGAAAGCTGCTTAAGTTGTTGCCTCAATTTCTTTGGATGAAGATTAAGAAATTGGATTACCTGAGACCTCCGCTCTCCTAAGAGGGAGCAGGTTTCACCCACTGTCTGCTACTCTTGATGAAGAGAATGTCCAGAAGATCGCTGCTACACCGTCTCAATTCTATTGTCACATTAACCAAATAAAGACTAATGGATTCGTACCATTAATGCGAGTTTGTGTGGTCTTTGAGAAGCTGATGAAGAAAGAAAGATGTTCTGTTGATGAAAGCCTCAATAGGATGGGAGGCACTGTGTCACCCCAATGCGGAAACAGATACTGAAGAACGATAAGTTCATTTCGCAACCTGCAAAAAAATTTGAGAGAAAGAGAAAAGGTTTGCTTCTGCAAACCTCTTGGAGAGTTCGTTCAGATGATCATCGTTTAAGTTTCACCTCTGCCACTCCACGACCGCCTAGGATTTATGTCATACAGCATTTGGGAGCCCGTGTTCCTCTTGTTTTTGTTGCTGTCCCTTCTATCGACGTTCTTTCCCCAAATTTTAGGGGACGAAATCCCATTAAATATTTTATCGAGCCAGGAATAAGTTTAACCAGGGTACAGTATAAGCCCTTACCGTGGTCAGAAAGATCAAAGAATAATAAAAGATTACCTATTAAGGTGTCTGGTTCTGACACTAGGGGGTCCACCGGTTCTCAACATATGGATGTCACCAATAAGTCACTCGACCCCAAGATACTTGTATATGAGAAGATGGTGTGGTGACCTAAGGTCGTTGAACCAACACATACAGAAGAGCCTATGATGGAAAATTTCAGAGAAAATTCCACATGTGATGTGTTGCCCGCTGCAATCGCCTTTGAAAACGTTGCTTGTCAATTGTCACAGATTGATCCTAAGGTGTCTAAAAATGTCCCAATTAAAATAAAACTAGAAAAGCTCAAAAATAACATTAAGCAGTTTTCTAAGGAAAGGGAAGATGAATTGGATGACGAAGAGGATTTAACTGACTATATGGATGAGGATTTTGCCAAGATAAATGTGGTGGAAACTCGAGCATCGTCATCCTTATGAGAGGCACCGGGAGAGGAGAGTGATGTGGAAATATTGCAAAAGATTGTTCAGCAAAAAGATGAGTAGATGGAATACATGTAAGAAACAATGGAAGAAATGATAGCTTCTATTATGACTTTACAAAGCCAACCACAGTCTCCAAAAATAGTACCTGTTGAGGTAAACCAGCCGGAAGTTATACAAGTTGACGATAATAAAAAAGAATCCACTTCTGTTAATAAAGAAGAACAATATAAGAAAGATCATGTCCAGAATTTGATACCGGAGAAGGACATTAAAAGTATGATAGAACAGCAGGTGAAAGAAACCTTGATACAGTCCAAAGGAGGTGCATCAATTCTAAGGGGTAGACCATATCCTGAATAATTTGATGTCGTGCAATATCCCAAGGGTTTTGTACCACCTCTGTTTAAAACATTTGACAGGAAACCCTCGACAGCATGTGGAACATTTTTGCTCCAGTTGTTGCAATGCAGGAGGGAATGATGCTCTACTCTACCGACAGTTTGTTAGCCTGTCAAGAGTGGCATTTGATTGTTATGCAGAATTACCAAATGGTTCCGTCAAAACGTTCAAGGAATTAGAAGATCTCTTCATTAAACAATTTGTGTGGGCTCCACACCATATCACTGTCGATGATTTAGTGATCCGTTTAAGCATAAAATGCAAACTGCAACTTTAAGAGCAACATGCGATTGAAATCCTGTTAAAAAGTATTCATGGACCAATTGCTTTCCTCCTCAAGAGGTTCACGATTAAAACTTTTAAAAAACTACTCAATAAAGCCGAGAGTCTTCAAGAGGAAGCTAAACAACTTGGTTTCACTGATAATTTGAAAAATAGAGACCCGTAAAAGTCTTCGAGAAAAAGTTTGGGACTGTTACGACTATTGATAAGGGTAAGCAACCATTGGAGATTAAAGTTGAACAATCACAACAAAGTCATCAACCTCCTCAGCAATACCGCACACAATCATCCTAGCAGAGGTCTTATCAGACAAATGATAGATTAATTCCTACCCTGACAAAACGTTTGAACAGAGTATATCCTTTTAAAGATGAAGCAGTTGGTAAAATCTTTCGCAATCTGATCAATAAACCGGGATTCAGCTTCCCAGAACCAAAGAAGCCCGATGAGGTTGATAAGAAGGATCACCCATTATATTTCCCATATCATAGAATGATTGGACATACTCTGGAGAATTGCTTTTCTTTCAAGAATTGGTTGCAATAAAATCTCAGGGACCAAAACATAATGATCCCGAAAGAGTATATGAAAGAACCTGGACAAGTTTCAATCAATACAGTTTCAATTGATCCCATTATTTTGATCATTCTTTACGCAGTCGCAGATGTGTGGAATACAATTTGGACAAAGTCTTTAAAGAAAATACTGAATCAAATTTAGAGTACCTCAGTACAATCTGCAATTTTAGATTAAGAACCTGTTAAGTTAGTATTGTCGATTATGGTAGAAGAAGATTCGAAGAAGACTGAAAAACCCATCGAAAAGCCAAAATGTGAAATGAAACTCAAACGTCCAAGATTAGTTACTACGGATTTGGGATAGAAATCTCTCAAACCACTAACCTTGTATGATTTCTTCTTTGCTCCACCAAGGTCACGTAATACTATGGAATTTGACTTTGGCTACATTCTGACTATTTCTGTTGATGGTATAATTAGGGATGACTCACCTAATCCCGATACTAATCTCAATCTTTCTGATGATTCTCAAATCGTACAGAGTTCTAACATGTGTGAAGGTAAGCCAGGAGAAAATATTGATGATAATAATTATGATTCAGAAGATGATACACCCATCTTTGAATTTCATGGATCGCCAATTGCGATAGAGTTGGAGTCTTTGGATTCGGAAGGAATCCTAGAAGAATCAATTATTCCAGCTCATGTAGAGGAAGTTCCAAAGTCAATTCATGATTCAGAAGAAGTGACAGAACTGAATTTGAGAAGCGAAAAAGTATTACCTCCGAGAATGGGTCCAAAGGATGCAATGAAACAAACAATTATTCAGGATAACCCAGTCCCACCAATCGATGAAATACCTGTCCAAAAAGGACATGAGAAAACAAGCATTAAGGTGAACTATAATGTAATAGCCCATCTTAGGAAATTACCTGCTAAGTTGAGTATATACGATGCCTTAATCCTATCAAAGGAAATGAGAGAGGCTTTAATAAAAGCTTTGCTAGATCCAGAAATATGTTTAACTCAACTTGCTAGTACTTCCTCGGATGAGGTTTGTTCATTAAGAGAACAATCATAAATGATGATTTGCTACTTGGGACCACTGATCATAATCGTCCGTTATACATTTCTGTCAACATCGGCAACTTCATGCTCTCCAGAGAATTAGTGGATCAAGGGGCATCCATTAATATAATGAGTTTACGGACTTTGGTGTATTTGGACATAGACGCAAGATAATTGACTGCTGATAAGATGATGTAAAGAGGCTTTAACCAGAAAGGGAAAAGAGCTCTTAGATCAATTACATTACTAATTAGAATTGGAGAATTAGTAACAACTGCGTATCATTGATTCTGAGACTTTGTTCAATGCTCTCTTGGGCCGACCATGGATTCATGAGAACAGTTTAGTTCCTTCATCACTACACCAATGCATAAAAGTTTGTTTGGAAGGACAATAATATTGTATAAAGGGAGATCAACAACCGTTTTCGATTCATTAAATATGCATTCATGAAGATGTCAATTACTATACTCTTTTGAAAATGAATGTTACTCTTCAAGATGATATTATAAGAAACATAAAGGGTCCAGAAGATATACAAAGACATGGTCATCTGATACCTATTGAACAATCTCTTATTACCCCTTTACAACAAGAAGGTGAGAGTTCCTCTAGAACTCGTATTTGAGGTTGAGGCCGGGGACGAGGTCGCGGAAGAAACAATAAAATTGTCGAGCAAAAGAGTCCAATCATCAACATTAGTTTGGAAGACAGTTTTGAAGATGAAAAAATAAGGAAAAGCGTAACAACGATTAACCAAAAGAAACCTCTTTTTGAAATTGATTTAGAAGACGAAGAGAAACATGATTATGGTTCAATGTACGATCGGATTAATCGCTATGTACAAACTATGACCCTCACCCCGATTTCTACTCATAAAATTTAGGGTCAGATGGTCAAAGAAGTACATAGTGCAGGTATGAAAGCAATTAAGTTTCATCATGGTTCTTCATCCTCTATTTCTGAAATCAATGTAGAACTAGAAGATGAGCTTTCTTCCGAGTTAATGGAATTACCTGTTGATTGGTACTCGCCTTGTGTTCAAAATTTTGCTCAGCGCGGTTTGGTACCTAAGCAATGGTCAAAAAATCAATCACAATACTTTGAGAAACTTTGGAATAATGATAATCAAGCCTTTAATTCCAAACAATGTCTTGGATTCGGCATGGTAGAGTCTGTTGATGATACAGAATTTTGTTTAGTTGTTACTAATGGACATGAAAAAGATTATTTGGAAGTTCTGAACAACTATGAAGAGTCTATAATTGAGTTTGCCCCACCTGAATTGGAACAAGTGATTAAATCAATAGCAGATGAGTTACAAGAAATTATCCTGGCTACCGAAAAGGAACCGAGGCCAATTTTTATTAGCTCTCTACTTGGTGAAGAAGAATCTATAAATATGATTAAGCTGTTGACAAAGTTCAAAGATTGTTTCACTTGGAGTTATGAGGAAATGCCCGGATTGGCGCTAGAAGTTGCAGTACACAAACTGGGCCTAGATCCTACCGCTACTCCACTTAAGCAAGCTTCAAGAAGAATGCGTCTTGATATTGAACAGCAAGTTATAAATGAATTCAAGAAGGTAATAGACGCTAAATTCATACAGGAAGAACAATATCTTACGTGTTTGGCTAGTATAATACCAGTTAAGAATAAAAATGGACAAATTCATATCTGTGTGGACTTCAAAGATTTGAATAAAGCATGACCAAAAGTTGAGTTTCCTCTTCCAATCCCAGAATTGATGGTGGATATTGCATCATCTCATGAAATTTTCTCTTGATGGATGGATTGTCTGGGTATAATCAAATAAAAATGGCTCCAGAAGATAAAAGATTTACCGCTTTCCGAATGCAAATTGGAGTTTATTGTTATATCGTAATGACTTTCGGATTGAAGAACGCTATTCCAACATACCAACGAGTGATGACAAGGATCTTTGCTGAACTCATTCATAATTAAGTGGAATGTTATGTGGATGATTTAGTCATCAAAAGCAAGCAAAAAGAAGATCATTTGTACAATTTGAGAATTGTCTTTGAATGGCTACGACAATTTAACCTTAAAATGAATCCCCTAAAGTGCGCATTGAGTGTGACTTCTGGGAAATTTTTAGGGTTTTTTGTTCGTCACCGCTGGATTGAGATTGACCAGCATAAGATTAAAGCCATCTTGGAAATGTCACCCCCTAAAAATTTAAAACAATTACAATCTTTTCAAGGGAGGCTGGCGTATTTAAGACACTTTATCTCTAACTTGTCATGTAGATGTCAACCTTTTTCTATGTTGACTAAAAAGGATGCAAAGTTTACTTAGGATAATAAATGTCAACGCGCTTTCAAGAGCATTAAGCAATGTCTAACGATACCTCTTGTCTTGGCAGCACCTATTTTGGGCAGACCTTTAATACTTTATACCGCAACTTTGGATGACTCCCTCGGAGCTCTCTTAGCCCAAGTCAACGACGAAGGAAAAGAGAATGCTCTTTATTACTTAAGCCATTGTTTAATTCTACAAAAAATGAGATATCCTCCGATCGAGAGACATTGTTTGGCTTTAATCTTCGCAGTTCATAAACTCCGTCATTACATGCTTTCTCACAAAGTCAACCTTATCTTGAAGTTTAATTAGTTGCAATATTTAATGACCCGACCAATGCTTTCAGGTAGGTTAGCAAGATGGGCCATGGTATTATTGCAATTTAATATAACTTTTGTTCCACTCCAAGCTGTGAAAGGACAGATTTTAGTAGACTTCCTAGCAGGACACCCATTACCGGCTAGTTCCCCTCTCAATGATGATTTGCCAGATGAACAGATAATGGACGTGGAAAATTCTAAGACTCAACGTTTGGAACTATATTTTGATGGAGCTTCTTCAGCACAAAGAGATAAAGAATTGCAAACAATAATACCTGGTAAAGCAGGGATTGGATTAATCTTCATTACACCGGAAAAGGGGATGTTAAGGTATTCTTATCATTTGACAGAACCGTGTACGAATAACGAAGCAGAGTACGAAGCGTTGATAACAGGGTTACAATTAGCAATATTAATGAGTATAACTAACATTAATATTTAAGGAGATTCACAGTTGGTCATTCAACAGATTGCTGGGCAATACAGAATTTTGAATCCCAAATTGGAACAATATCATCGTTATACAATGAAATTATTAGAATAGATTCCAGACGTGACAATATGTAGAATCCCAAGGGAAGAAAATACCCTCGCAGATGCTTTGACTAAACTTACCAAGGAATTTGCATGTCCACAAGAAGATTCCATTAAGATCACTGTTCAAGGACTTCAGATTTTGTCCCAGATTGATGTAGATACTTTGGATAAATTGGGTAAAGAGAAAATAGTATGACAACTACCGAAATTGTAGAAGACTGGTGTCAACCTTGCACATAATATTTACAAACAGGAAAGCTGCCAGATGATAAGTCAGTAGCATATTAAATAAAAAAGAGAGCTCTATCATATGCTTTAATAGATAATGTTCTTTACCGAAGATCTTTCGACCAAATGTGATTGAGGTGCTTGAATGCTATAAAAGCTCAATAAAACATTAAAGAGGTACACTCAGGACTTTGTGGCACTCGTCAGTAAAGTCTGAAGATGAAAATGAAATTAAAAGACTAGGATATTACTGGCCCGCGATGATGACCGACTGTATGAAATTTGCCAAAAGTTGTCACCAATGCTAAGTACATGGAGTGGTCTTACATCACCCCCCAAATGTGTTACACCCGACAGTTGCGTCATGGCCATTTGAATGTTAGGTCAATTATGTGGTGGGTCCTATAGACCCTCCATCTTCAATGGGACATCGATTCATCCTAGCCGCTACCGATTACTTCTCAAAGTGGGCAGAAGCAATACCGTTGAGAGAAGTAAGAGCATTACATGTCTTCAGTTCTTCAAGTACCAAATTGTCTATCGTTTCGGAATACCACGTAGAATTATCTCAGACAACGGGTCTTCATTAAAACGCATGAAGATTAATACTTTTTTCAGAAGACACGGAATTGAATGGCGTTATTCTACAATTTATTGTCTGAGAGCTAATGGATTGGCCGAGGTTTTTAATAAGACTCTCATCCAAATTCTAAAAAAGACCTTGGATGAAAACAAAAGGAATTGGCACGAGCAGTTATTAGAAGCCTTATGGGCCTATAGAACTACGTTCGAACTCCAACCCAGTCTACACCTTACGCTCTTGTGTATGGGTCCGAGGCTATGTTACCGTTAGAAGTTCAACTTCCTTCTCCCAGAGTTATCGTTGCCAACAAAATCACTACTGAAGAAAATGCCAAATTATGACTGGAAGAATTAGATAGTTTGGAAGGAAAACAATTGGTAGCACAATAAAATTTGGAATTGTATCAAGCCAAGATGATTCAAGCACATGACAAATTGGTCCGCCCCAGGACTTTTAAAGTGGGTGATTTGGTTCTTGTCCTTAGAAGACCTATCCTTGCACATCGCAAGATAAGAGGTAAATTTGAACCAACCTGGGAAGGACCGTTCATGATTGAAAGGGTTTACTCTGGAGGAGCATACCAATTGATAAATTGTCAAGGAGAACGACCTATGCTTCTTATTAATGGACGATATCTGAAGAAATACTTTGCGTCATGATGTTTCGAAAGAGCAAACTTTAGAAATAAAGTCTTGTTCTTAGAAACATCGATGTTCTAGTTGCAAAGGGGTTCAAACATAAATTTGCAATAAAAAATTTTTGAATAATAAAAAAAAACTAATTTTGCAATATATTTTATATATATAACTTGATTTATGACTTTTTTATTGTTTTGTTTTTTTCACCTTTCTTATTTCATGTTAGTTCGATCATAAAAAAAAAATAAACTTAATACGTGTATACAGGTATGTATATATATATACATAAATATAAATTAAGATATGTACATAAAAAATACATTTTGTAACATACATGTATATAAAATATATTTTTATATAAATCATTAAAATATAAAAAAAAATTCATATTGTTCTTGCTGAAAAGCCCGGACTGACATACTGATTGTTTTCCTGTTTTATTGCAGGAGAATGTCAGAAGGAAGACTGATTTTCAGATTCAAGAATGGCATTGGTTTTGCCCTTGATAAGACAAAAGTTGAAGAAGGAGTAGTGGTTGAATTTTATTTTAACTTAGATCAAATTGAGTTAGATTATGAAAGCTCAGCTTTAATCGTGGTAAAGAAAGATGAGTTTTGCAAGCAGAAGCCTGTACTGAAATTCAAAAATAAGAATCAATTTGTTGCTAAGAAGAAAAGGAAATTAAAAAAATTGACGAGGTTGAATCAACCAATGATGCAATTAATTGAATTAAATCAATGATAATGACCTCTAAGACCGAGCTTGTTGGTGCTACTCCTACCGACGATCAGTCGGAAGGTAAGGCAACACTCACTCGTACGCAGAAGAGGAATTGAAACTGTCGTATTCACAAGATGCTGGAACAATTAAAAGAACAAGAGGAGGATAAAGATACTATCGCTCAGATGGCAATCAAATTAAAAGGGAAAACCCCATATCAGCCGGTTGAAGTGCCACCTCAACCCATGAAAACTGAAAAAGAGGTGACTTTCAAAGAAAGAGAGATTAAAGAAGGAAACATGGAAGTTGAACCTTATGTTCCCCAGTTCGTGAGCAGGTCACGTCATTTACAGATCATTCCAGAGCATGAATTGGAGAAATATGAAAAGATGGGAAAACAAAATTTTGAGCATTTTCAAATGTTTCAGGGTAAGTATGTTAATATATTAGAAGGGTTGGAATTGCACACCAATGTGTTCACCAGCAGTGAACAAGACGACATTGTAGAACGTGTTCTTTTGGAGTAAGAAATGGGACGTGCTGGTCGGCTAAGAAGAAGGACTTATTATGAGCCGAGAAAATGGAAATGAGGTAAAGGAAGGGTTACGATCCAATACGGTTGCTGCTACAATTTTGCCCAAGATAAAGAAGGAAATCCTCCCGGGATAATTCGTCACGATGAGGTTGATCGGTTAACGTCATTTATCAAGAGGATAATTAAACGATTGGTGACCTGGCGTATACTTCCAGCAAATTGTATCCCAGACAGCTGTATAGTTAATATATACAAAGCTAGTGATTATATCCCTCCGCACATCAATCATCACGATTTTACAAGGCCATTTTGCACGGTATCATTCATAAATAAATGCAATATCATGTTTGGAACAGAAATTCAGATCGTTGGTGATGGAGAATTTCAGGGTTCTGTAGAGAATCCTTTTTTTGTGGGCTCTGTGTTCATATTGAAGGGAAACGACGCTGATGCGTCCAAAACCTGCACAATCACGTCCGGAACACCGATTTTATTTAGAAAGGACATTCAGTTGGCTACGCTTTTGAGAGCAAACCTTAAAAACGTGAATTATTGTTCATAGCCATATCGCTGAAAAAGCGGTCCGAGCGGCCTCAACTGGATAACTCCGCCGGCACGTTTCTCAGCCATCGGAGCTGCCGACCTCGTCAAGGTCTCCTTCGCTGCCAAGCTCCACCATTTGCAGCCCACCCCTGCGACTTTTGGGAGATCTTCTTCCTTTTGGCCGGTCACTTTCCGATCTCTCTTCCACGCCGAGCACCTCCTCCCTTAGCCGTTCCTCTTCCTCGCCGGCCGTCCGTGCCTCCAGCCGACCAGATCTGTGGTGTTCTCCACTGGAGCTCCTTCCTCATCAATTTATTCTCCCATTTTTGGTCAGCCACCTAGGGCTCCCTCTTTCTCCTCCGCCGAATCTCTTCCTTCTCACCGGCCCTGTGATTTGTCGGCGTCGTATTTACGTCGGAGAAAATCAGTGAGGAGAACATCATATTTTATGCTCTCCTCCATGTTTCCTTCGTTCCTAGTGCGCATCGCCGGCGGGCTAACTTCTCCACCTCCTTGTCCCTCACTCCCCGGTGGTTGAAATATCTCGCCGGAGTGGTTTGCCGCCAAGGGGCAGCGACACCGCTGCTTGAAGAGGCGTGGACATCTTCTATTTTTATGAGAAAAGCCTCCTCCCAGGGTTCATCGGTGTCGAGCGTCGCTAAGGTATGCGTTTCATTTGCATTTTTCTATATCAAAATTATTTTTTTGGTACCTTGCATACCTCCTGCTCTCACAATTTTCCATTTTTTTTTATTGTCCTGTGCACGCCCTACGACACACACTGGAGCATGAATTGGACGTCGGGAGCTTGGAGCGAGTAAAGAAACGCATCTGCAACCGTCACGGTGGTGAGACTTTCTACCTCCTAGCCAGCCTTAGGAATAGTGGAGTCAGGCGTGTGGGTTCGATCGCCCACACGGGGTGCGTGCACCGACGTGGGTCGGCGCGATGACGTGCCTGCGTGATGGATTGTTGGTTTTCCTAGAGCCAGCCTTTATTTTAGGACTTCCTCTGCGTGGCCAAATATCCCCCGTAGAGCCGACTGTCTCCCCTCTTGTTGTGAGGCTTAGCACAAGTCCCAATGGTTCGGAGTCTCTCAGTCCCCTTGCTTTGGATTCCCCAGATTTACTTGGAGAAGTTGGGAGATCAGACTTGGTAAAGCAAGATAAGCTTTGTAGTTGGCTCGCTTTGCAAAGTCTGGAAGAGTTCGTGAAATGGGAAAGCTTTGTAGCTATCCTATTTCGCGACGTCGTGCAGATTTTCCCCTCAGATATCCGGGGAGAAATTCCCCACATTTCCTCACCAAAGCATGGGGCGGCAGTGCTGCATATCCAAGGGTCTAAACCTTAGGTCACCCTGGCGAGTTCGTTAGCACGGGCCAGGTTTGCTATCTTCATGTTGGTTCACTATATATTGCATTTTTTTGCTTGATGCATGTTGCATTTCACTTTGCTCCGACTGGCCACCCAAGGCAGCGAGCATCTTACTTAGCTCCGACTGGCCGCCCCGACCCAGCGAGCATTTCACTTAGCTCCAACCGGCCGACCCGACCCGGTGAGCCTCTCACTTTGCTCCGACCAGCCACACCGGCCCGACGAGCATTTCACTTTGCTCTGATAGGCCGCTCCGGCTTGGTGAGCGTATCACTTTGGTTCGATCAATCACCACGGCCCGGTCGACCGATCACCTGCATTTTGTCTGCTTTTGCATTGTATCACATGTTTGCCTGCTTGCATGTCACACCATATGTGTTTGCATTTGCATTTGCACTTGGGTGATTCTCCCTAGTGAGAATCACCATTATCTCCGGGTCACTGCCGCCTCGGTACACCTTTTTTCAGGTCACTGCCTCCACGGCACACCTATCTTTCGGGCCCCTGTCGCTGCGACACGCCCATCACTTTTGGTCACTGCTGCTACGGTACACCTTTCTTCGGGCCACTGCCTCCACGGCATGCCCATCACCTTTGGTCACTGCTGCTATGGTACACCTTTCTCCAGGCCGCTGCCTCCACGGCATGCCCACCTTTTTCTGAGTCACTGCCTCACGGTAGACTCACCATTTATGTCACATGACTGATTACATTTGTATGTTTGCATGGATAGCGAGCCAGGCTCGTTAGGAGAGTGACCCCGTGTTGGTCGCGATGCCTTAACAAGCACTGCTTGCTGGGTTGATCTCGGTGAGCAATGCAAGTTAATTTATCGGGATTGAGACGAGTATGGCTGTGCTAAAGATCTAATAGATCTAACTCGTATCATAACTCTTCGTGACACCCTTTAGATCCTTTGGATCTTTAGGATGGGGCCGGTATGACGACCCTGTCAAAGTCATACTATACCCAGACCTACCCCACACTTAGATACTAGGTTGACGCACTTTTTCGTTAGAGGTGTGCTAGGCCAGGATCTAGGGTGCTAGGTAGTCTTTTTGATGCCTGACTATTATTTTTTGCTGGATTGGTTGCCCTAGTCAGGTATCTTTCTTCTACATTGTGCTTGTCATGTGACTGCATGCTGCATATGTGTGGTAGTATGTTAGGGCGTTCTTCTACAGGGAGCCATGCCTATTTATTTGCACACACACAGGTACCGTTATACGGGGAGCAAATAATGATTTCTGACCATTTTTGCTTGCAGGTGCTATTAGCTCCCCCACTTTTAAGGCATGGCTCATAATACGTTATTTGCATGTGAGCTTTCTCGCTGACATTTATTTTCATGCAGGATTGAGTCTTTTATTTTCCTTTGTACCTTTTAGAGTCTAGGAAAGTCCTGTAGCAGAAATAAGATACAGGCACGGGTTCCAAGAAGTTTGACGTGGGAACCACATGGAGGGGACTACGAGCTAATGCTCGAGCCCCGTATCTTAATTCTGCATTTTATATTGATGTATAAAATTTGGACCGGACATGTATATGCAGAGTCCGGCCTCCGATTTCTTTTCTGGGATATGTTGCCGACCTAGCGGCATCGGGCCTGTTAATTATTTTGATTTGACTTGTTTTTTTTTGCTTTTTGCATCATATTGCATGTTTGCACTTGCATGTGTTTTTCTTGTTTTTTTTTTGTGATCTGGGATTTCATGATATAATCTAGGCTCATTAAGGACCCTAAAATATAATTTTCTACAAAATCCTAAATAAAATATTCAAGATAATTAAAATTTAGGATAAAAATATTCAAGATTTAAAAAACTTTCACATTTACTTTCCTGCTTATATTAATAGGGCCTCCACAATACTTAAGGACCACTCTAGATAACTGCATCATATTTGCATGTCCCGAGGAGGAGTCCCCGTGCTTCGTCAACCTGACTGGCCTAGTATAGCTCTTTAAAGGTGGTTGTCTAGTGCGCCTAGGCTGTTAAAAGGCTCCCTAACCCAGACAGGGTGTATGTCCTTTTTTTTGGAGTGTTTCCAGCTTTGTAGCTGAACCTCCATTTTCTTTTCCTTCCTGAGGCATCCTTGTCACTTTGTCAGGTATAAGTCCCACCTCTTGAAGCTCCAGCTTTTAGTCATAGGATAGAGTTTCGTTCTTTTGACCTTTGGTCTACCGAGGTTCCCGTGGACGACGCAATTCATGGATTGCTGACTGGGGATTTCAGGACGTGTTGGGTTGACTACCTTCACGACCAGGTAGACTTAGGGTCTTAGTAGCTGTGGATGACGGGTCCGTGGTACCCCGACCCAGTTACCTCTACCTTTTAGGATCACACTACCATTCCATTTTTGTTGAGCCCCTTTGAGCCCTGTCGCTCCTTGACTTCGTTGATATCATTTCGACAGGTCCTCTGCCCTTATGGACTGGACGTGCATTGACGTGTTTGGATATCCCCGTCAAGATGATTTAGGTTATTCCGTGGGCCCCGTGTGTCGATGAGCCGATGCCCATTTGGGATGTGAGAGACTCACTCTCTGCCCGATGGCTTAGCGTGAGCTTTGAAGCATCGGGACTGTTCCCACACGGAATAACCTTCCTTTGAGTACCTATTGCCCCAGGTTCACGATAATCCAAGCGAAATTCCTTTTATCGAGAGTATTCTTGGGTACCCCCTAAGATGTAATTAACCAAGTGAGATATGTTCCCTTGGGAGTGCTCTTGACCCTAGAACAGACACCTACACCTGACTCTCTGGTTTTGTGTAGTCTACGTAGGTATTCTTTAGCGAATATCAACTTAAGATGCTTTTGCCCGATCTTGTTTGGGCGAACACTCTTAACCCCATCCTTGCGAGGTTTATCGCACGTATGCTCTCCACGTTTTGTGTTTTAACTTGTTTGTCGTTTTGTCGTATTTCCCTTCTTATTTGATTCCTCTCCTCTTTGAATCATGTATATGATTCGGGAGGGAGATTTATTCGGATAGGGGAAGTATACGATGATCGACAAGCTGGCGACACCTTCTAAAATAAAAGAGAGAAAAACAAACGAAAATAGATTGGCGACTCTGCTAGAGAAATTACTCTCTCTCCATACTTGGAGTTTTGCTTGGGTGACTTGCGGATCCCAGCATATTCGCAAAATTGACGACTCCGCTGGGGAGGTTACTCTCTCTCCATACTTGGATTTTCGCTTCTGAGGTTATATCCTCTCTTCGTATTAGAAGTTTTGCTAATATTATCGTGGTCTGGTTTTCTTCCTTCGAGTCACAGTTGAGCCTTTTTGTGAGACCTTTGGTTTTCAGTCCATGTGTCAGTTGCTAGGGGTAGCAACTCGATGCATTTTGTCCCTTCTCTCACCCTCGACAATTCGGTTGCTGCATTATCGCATGCATCGATGTCGTTGTACTTTATGATTCGTTTCATGACCTTTCCCTATTTCTGATCATTGTCCCTTTTTGCCCCGCTACGCGGAAGAGCAGGAAGATGGATACGGTCGCCATCGCCGGGGGAACCCTTTCGCTTCTCCTAGAGCATTTTCTGTGCTTCTGAAGGTGTCATCCCTTTTAGTTCCTTCGAGCACTTTTGTGGGATTACCTTACGTGATCCTACGCCCTCTGAGGTGTTTACTATGCGCCCTCCCTTTTAAATGGGGATACATGCATATTGAGTTGTTCCTATTCCCTCTGAGGCATTTGCTCTGTGCCTTCCCCCTTAAAAGGGGAGACGTGCATATCGAGTTGCTTTTGTTGTAGTGGCTCGCATCGCGCCTGCTTCTTTTGCAAAAAAGAGGTTGATACTTGATTGCGACGCGCCGTAGCACCTGACAGTCTTCTCCAGACCCGTTCCTCTATTTTCTCACGGATGTCCCTGTTATAGGTAGGTGAGCCTTTTGCTAGCAGTAGGTCTACCACTACTGTCACTAGTGTGACTTTTGTCCCAGCTCTCTTTCTATTCCGGTTCCCCTGAGGATCCACCTGTCCCCGCGAGAGCGCACCCCTGTTGATTCTCTCCTTTTTTGAGGATAGAAGTTGATCGCCCTACTCCAGCGAATACTCTGTGGGTTAAGCAAATCCTTGCCACCACGTCTCTTGGCGTCCCAACGCTGCATGTAGAATGACTTTCTACATTTGATGACGAGGGATTTACTTGCCTTTGCTTTGAAAAGTGTTTTATCCTACCTCTTTCATTTATTAAGCAAAGCTATATTGGATGCTCTATACTCCAATTGGGGTACACCCCCAAAACCTCTTTGTTGATGACATGTTGTATCGATTAGACCACCTTGCTAGTCTTAATCGATCCATGTTTAGCTAGGATACACATCTCTCAGACTGTTTTGAGAATGCGTCACTCTATTTGAGCTATGTTTGTTTTTTGGCTAAGCTCTTGATGTGTGTGTTTTATTGCTTAGACCATTCTACATGTCTAAGCATTTGATTTAGTCAGTTACTCTGAACCTGACTAGTATTTGGTGCCTCGCCTATCTGGAACCTTATTGACTTTTTTAGGTTTTTGGTGAAAGAGCATCTTTTCGAGATTGATCCACCTCTCTCATATCCAACTCCATGGATATGTTTTGTTTGACTTGGTTGATTCTTTTCACCTTGTCAGTAGTCATGTTGAACTGATTAGACACTTGGTTTCTATAAATCAGTCCATGACTCGTTGTGATACTTCGAAATCCAACACTACCGGTTATACCTCTCTACTTATCTAACCGAGATATATCTAAATTTATTTATGCTTAGGCTCCAATTTTTGGAGGCCGTTAAGATGGTTCCAAAAGGAATCTTACCCCTTAGTTGATCTTGTCTTGGGTTCGCCTTTGATGATTCTTGAGGTTGAATCTAGGATAAATCCTAAGGCTAGGCTTGAACCAGACCATGTATGCACCTTCTTAGGATTTGCAAATGCTCATGGTTTGGGGAGATTTGAACTAAGTCATGATGACTGCATCCCTTCCTTTAATGAACTTTCCTCTAAGTCCTGAGAACACCTCAGAATGACTTGATGGGTGTCATTGAGATGTGAGTAGTTTCAGAGACTATTTAGATCTCTTACTTTTCCATTCAGTTAAACTGATGGAAGCTTGACAAGTAATGAGTCATAAAATCCTAAGAATCTTTATTCGGGAGATTTTTGAGTCAGAAAAAAATGCTTTATAACAAAAAGAAGCTCACCAAAAATAGGCATTCTCAGGAAAACAAAAATAAAAAAAAAAGTGAAAGGCTTCAAAAAAATGAAAAAAATGAAAAACAATTCCTCAACACTCCTGAGAAGAATCTTCAGGTGAGTCGAAAAATTAGAAACTTTAATATAAAGAATTTTTTTATCCTGATAAGATCCTTAGGATATTATGTTCAGAGAATTGTTTAAGTGACATTGGGATGGCTAATGAATCAATAATGGATTTAAAGACATCTATAAAATAAAAACTTTTCCTTGACACCCGGATACGAATGACGAGGCCTACTTAGGCCAAGGGTGAAAAGAATTATAAGACAGGCGCTAGGGAAAAGTACTTAAGGAAAATCCCACCTGGACCTAAATTTTGCAAAATCTCATGATTTGCATGGTATCTCTGGTCATTCTAGGATGCCTACATGAGAGCTCTTTGTACCATCTCAATTTGCCATGTTATGCTAAATCATTCTAGATAGTGGTTTAGCCATATATAATAAAAAAAGGAGATTCTAATAAGCTCTATAAAAAAAATTTTGAATGCCAATAAAAAAAATATATATCTATGAATGGCATGAGAGGCTCCTAGAAGCTCTGTGGGCTCTTCACCCACTACCTTTTGACGTTTTATGCGTCGACCCTCTGGGTCCGGCAGTCCTTCCTCGGAAGTTGACTTGCCTCTTTGTATGTGGACTTTTCACCCACTTATTTTCAAGCTTCGTGCGTTGACCCTATGGATCCGGCGACCCTTCCTTTGGAAGTAAGGCTTATCGTCTTGTAGCCCACCACTTTTACACTCTATGTGTTGACACCCAAGGGTCCAGTAGCCCTTCATCTGAAAGTTGAGCTACCCTTCTTGTTAATTTTTGCAAATAGATCTCACCCAATGCCCCTATCAATGGGCAATACTTGAAGAGATATTTTCCTTATCCTCTTTTTCATGTACTCATTGTACTTTATGAGGAAATTCGATTTTCAAAGCACATGCACTTTGTAATCTAGTTTTTGGAGCAACATAAAATGTGCATTTTCAGTTATCTCTTCATTATGTGAACTCCTTATAGTGATCACATTGCGAATGTCAAAAGACCACTTAAAGTTCACAACAGTTTCGTGTAGGAGAAATCCTGTTTTTCTCTTAATTTGATTGTTGGCTCGGATTTCGGGCAAAGTGGAAGTCCTACGGGCGTCTTATACCTGGTGCGGCCACCAATCTCTATAAGAGAAGCCTCGCCTTTCTCTTACCTTGTCTTTCGTCGATCTACTCTACGCAGGGTTCGAAGACTACTATTCCCGCTCGTCACGAGTATGGTTGATATACATGTCCCGCTCATCCTTATGAATGTGAAGTGCGTGTTTATCTTGCTTGCTTTGAACGATGTGGTTGAGATTCTTCTATGGAAGTGGTTTAGCTTATAAGTTAGACATTTTTGTGGGTAGACCATCGTCATAATCTAACCCCCTCTCCATATCCCCCACAATATGAGCGATCCTTATAGCTTTGTCGGGAAGAGGCATGTCGTATTGGTTACAACACTCAGCTTACATAGCTGATCCGTGCCTAAGCGGAGTACTTCCAAACCCGCATGAAAAACCCCCAGTTGGGTCACATCGTCAGGTGTGTTAACAAAGCCACTTCTACAGGTTGGGCTGCTTTTGTTTCCCTCATATAAGAGCTACTCTGCTAGTCTTTGAGGTATCCCCATTGGGGGACGCTTTTTTGAGATGAGCTATTGTGTTCATCCAATTACTGGGTCCAGTTACTTTATGCTACCCTTCTGATAGGAATTAACTTGTCAATTTTGAGGGGTCCCCAGTGAGAGTCTCGCTTCACAGACTCCTGGTCAGGATATCCCATGTGGGTTTGGCCACTTAGCCCACCTAATTTGAGTAATTTGCTGCTTTTCCAGCAAACATGTTGTATCAGTCAGGGCACTCTCTCTTAGCTGATCCATGCCTAATCGGGATCCTCAATGCCCAATCAGATTGTCATGTTTTCCTTGACAAAGACTACTTTGCTTGTTTTTGAGGAAATTACCAATGGGGACTACGCTTAGCCGTGGCTTATTAAAAGCACCCCGAGGTTAGACATTTATGCATCTGACCCTCCTCGATACCTCTACGGTATTTTGACCGATTTGGTCAATTTTGCTCGCCACCTCAAAGTGTGTGTCGCACTAATTCGAGCATTATGTAACATCGATTAGTCCATGCATAAGACGGGTATCTTTATGCCCACAGAAAAGAATCCCTAGCAAGGGTCATATGGAACTCCTAGAGAGGGATCACCTGAAATCCCCCACTAAGGATCACTTTGTTGAGATCATGCCTAAGTGTCATGAGGTTGGATCGCTTTATGCATTCAACACCTTTCTGATGCCTCTTCTGATTGGTTTGAGTTTGCTCACCACGTCAGAATGAAATGTTTAAGTTCCCACGAAGCATTGGCAGAACCTTAAAGGTATCCCCAACGTGAGTCTTCCATGGGTACATTTTGAGATCGCCTCTTCAGCGATTTCTTCGACTTGGTTGATCTTACTCTCCATGTCTAGTTGCACGTCATACTAATCCAAGCTCCATGCTAGCTCGATTAGTCCACATTTAAGTTGGGTATTCTCACACCCGCAAAACTCCTCAGCGAGAGTTATATCGCTAGTGCTCACGAGGCGTCCTAGTGGTTAGACTTTTCTAGGTCATATGACCCCATTATCTTTTTTTCTCGACTACCACAGTTGGATCTGTCCGCCAAGTTGAATGCCATGTTCTATCAGTGTAATGACTGATCCATGAATCCCCAGCAAAATTTGCTTTGCTCGTGTTTGCAGAAGCACTATTATGGTTAGACCATCTTGGTCATGTAATCATGTCTTTGTCTAGATCGCTTTGGCTGGTCCTGACCGCTAAATCAAGGAACATGTTGTATCGGCTTTACCACCGATCCATGTTTCATCGCGACACTTGGATGTTCGACTACACTCCAAGCATGTTACCTTAGGCTTTTCAGTCATATACTTGCTCTCTTGATGCAGGGTCAGGATACATATCTCCTGTACCATTTTACATGCATAGGCAGGATACCTACCTCCTGTTCTATTTGATATTTAACTTGGTTGACGCTATTCACCATGTCGGGTTGCATGTTGAACTAATCCTAGCTCTATGCTAATTCGATTAGTTCATGCTTAAGCCAGGTATTCTAACCCCCCCAAAACTCTCCAGCAAGAGTTACTTTGCTCAGGTTCGTAAAGTACTATGAGGTTGGATCGCTTTGTTCATTCGACCCCCTTCACACCGTGTTCAACTTGGTTGATTTTCATCACCTTGTTAAGGGACATGCCGTATTGGTTTAAACTACTTCAGTTGGTCAACCGATCCTTGTTCGGTCGTGATAGTTTGATATCTGACAGTAGTGTGACGTCGCGTACGGTGCGGACCGCTTCGCTCGGTCTTATCGACCCGTCTCAGATTGCTAGAATGCTTCGCTCAGCTAGCATTTGACACCTCTCAAACCTTATGATGTTCTAATCGGTTCTTTTATGAGCGTGTCTCATCTCATGACGACCCTTTGGTTTCATAGCCAAATACTACGATGTGCCTCGAGCCCTACAACCTTAGAGTCTGCTCTTTTATGAGAACATCTTATCTTGTGGCATTTTCGGCTCTATAGCCACCTGCTTCAATGCTTCCTGGATCATACGACACTCTAATCGGCCTTTTATGAGAACATCTTGTCGTTTGACATTACATCTTTAATGCTGGGCTTCTTAACCAACTCGCCTACTTGTTCAAAGAGCGTCATAAGGCCCGACGGCAGTCCTCATGAACATAGCGTAGATGTTCAGGGTTCTAATACATTGGTTGTTTCAGGGTCACGCCTCTACTGCCTCTCAACCCTTTGTCCAGAGCGAATATAAGTCTCAAGTGCATTCCTCACGGACGACGTCTCCAATTTTGGCTTCTCAGCCATCCACTTTAGTGCTTCTCGGACCACACGACATTCTAGTCGGTCCTTTTATGAAAACATCTTGTCATTCGATGATTTAGCTTTGTTGCTCGGCTTCCTAGCCAACCTTTGCTACCTCTCAGGTGATGATGTTAAACTGTTAGTATTCATCACAGATGTAGTGCGGGTGTTGAGGCACGCACCTTGATCAGTTTGTAGGAGGGATCAAAGTCTCATGGCTCTCCTTCCTAACTAATCAATGCAGACTAGTACACAAAGGAGAGCCGAAGTCCGTGGGCATTCTCCTTTCGATCTAATCAACCTGTTACCACTTAGTGAGCGATGTGAGGCCCCATGGCATTCCTCATTAAAGTGACAGGAGGCTTCCTAGCCAACCTTCCTTCCTCTCATGAGCGATATAAAGTCCACATGGCAGTCCTCATTGATGGAGCGCGAGTGTTGAGGTACGCACCTCGATCAGTTTGCAGGAGGAATCTGAGTCCCTTGGCTCTCCTTCCTAACTGATCAACGCAGATTAGTCCTCAGATGTGAACTTTACGGCATTCCTTCTCGATCTATTCAACCTGTTACCTCTTAGTGAGCGATATAAGTCCCCATGGCATTCCTCATTAAAGTGACGGGTGGCTTCATAGCCAACCTGCCTTCTATACATGAGCGACGTGTAGCCCGACAGTCCTCATTGACGAAGCGCAGGCATTCAAGGGTCTAACCCCTCAGTGTTGTGTGGTCATGCCCCTGCGGCCCTTGAACCACCAATTTGAGTCATGTTTCTATGACCTCTGAACTCACCCCTAGGTCATGCCTCTACGGCCATTGAACCTATTTTTGTGGTTATGCTTCTATAGCCTCTGAACCACTTTTCTGAGTCATGCCTCCACTGCCCCTGAACCCGTTCATAGGTCATGTCTCTATGACCCCTGAACCTACCGCGTGTGGTCATGCCTCTACGGCCTACAAACTACTTTTCTGGATCATGCCTCTACGGCCTCTGAACCCATTGTCGGGGTGGATGTAAGACCCATGTGCATTCCTCCACATCCCCCTAGAAGTGGATTTGACACTTGTCGCTTTTCCTTCCTAGGGTACTTGGCTATTTTTGATCGCTTAAGCTGTGTAGCTTCAACACTAACCTAGGCTGGATCAAAAATTGAGCATCTTCCAATAAGTGCATTGTGCCTTGACTGCGCAGCACACTTGTTGGGGGTCCTTTGTTGGCATCAATTTTTTATGTCACGAGTGTAGGGTTTCCACCCGCATGACTCAGAATAGTTTACGGCATGTCCGTGACGTCCGATAGTTTAGATACCTGCCCGAGACCTTTTTGGCACGAGTTGAGGGACACGTATCGAGAGTCATTCTGCTAGGCTTTGGGTTTCACTTATGCGAAGGCCGGTCGGCATTTGGCATGTCAAACGAGTCCAATCAAGGCGAAAAATATTATGTGGCGCGTCACGTGCGATTTTGGCTCGAATTGGCCCGATCATCAGCGAGGTTGTCCAGATGACCCCGAACGACAAAAAGGACTGTGCGATCATGTCCGAAACGCCAATTTTATTTAGAAAGGACGTTCAGTTAGCTACGATTTTGAGGGCAAGCCTTAAATACATGAATTATTGTTTATAGCCATATTGCTGGAAAAGCGGTACGAGCGGCCTCAAACGAACCCGAATTGCAAAATAGATCGTGTTAGCATACCTGAATTGTCGTTCCCACCTAAGTCGGACATTCGTTACATCACAATTTTGCAGACGAATTAAAAAAAATATGGAATTTATCATTTTTGGCTTGATAATCAAAAAAAGGTGATCCGGACGACCCCGAATGGCAAAAAAGGACTGCGCGGATGCGTCCAGAATGCCGGCTTTAGTCAGAAAGGACATTCACCATGCCGCGAGGATGTATACAAGTGAAGAATACGCGAATGATAATTATAATGATATAATAATAATTATTATTATATATTATATTATATTATATTATATTATATATATATATATATGGCGTCGGCAGCGGCATCGTTATTTGCTAGGGTTTTGCTCCCACATGGCAATTCCCGATAGTGATTCTTTGATTTCTCATTTCTCTCTGTCGTCTCCCGCGAGTCGAAGTTTCACGCTCTCACAGACATCATCCAGTCGACGAGTCCAAGACGCGCTTCGACGACGCTCTTGTACTCGAGGATGCTCGCGCTCTCGCCCTCCAGTCAACGGCTCGTGTTTACCTATAGTGGACGGCTCGCATCATTCTCTTTCTTTGTCGCTCTGCCCAACAGACATTTCCTACTCAGCTTGCGTATCTCACCCGCAGTCGAAGGCTTGCAGCTCTACTACTTTCGAAGTTTGCTCGCCTATTTCCAGTGGCTCGCCTAGCTGCTTTGGAGATGGCATCCACGATCCGTTCTTATGTCACTGCACTTGCCGACGACATTNCAGAACCCTGCCGCCATCTCTGTTCGCGAAACTCCACCCGGGACCCCCTCCTCGCCGGTGAACAGAGTCAGCGCCGACCTTCTCCTCGCCGGAGGAGCCCATCGCCAGCCCTCCTTCTCCCTCTCTCGGCCAGCCGTAGGCCTCCACCTCGCCTCAATTGGATAACTCCGTCGGCAAGTTTCTCGGCCACCGGAGCTGCCAACCTTGTCGAGGTCTCCTTTGCTACCGAGCTCCACCATTTGCAGCCCACCCCTGCCACTTTTGGGAGATCTTCTTCCTTTTGGCTGGTCACTTTCCGATCTCTCTTCCACGCCGAGCACCTCCTCCCTTGGTCGTTCCTCCTCCTCGCCGGCCGTCCGTGACTCCAACCGACCAGATCTGTGGTGTTCTCCATTGGAGCTCCTTCCTCGTCAATTTATTCTCCCCTTTTTGGTCGGCCACCTCGGGCTCCCTCTTTCTCCTCCGCCAGTTCTCTTCCTCCTCGCCGGCCTTGTGATTTGTTGGCGTCGTATTTACGTCGGAGAAAATCAGTGACGAGAACATCGTATTTTATGCTCTCCTCCACGTATCCTTTGTTCCCGGTGCGCCCGTCGGCGGGCTAACTTCTCCACCTCGTCATCCCTCACTCCCCGGTGGTCGAAATATCTCACTGGAGTGGTTTGTCGCCGAGGGGCAGCGACGACACCGCTGCTTGAAGAGGCGTGGATGTCTTCTATTTTTGCGAGAAAAGCCTCCTCCCGGGGTTCATCGGTGTCGAGCGTCGCTAAGGTATACGTTTCATTTGCATTTTTCTATATCAAAATTATTTATTTTGGTACCTTGCATACCTCCTGGTCTCACAATTTCCCTTTTTTTTATTGTTCTGTGCATGCCCTACGACACACACTGGAGCATGAATTGGACGTCGGCGAGCTTAGAGCGAGCAAAGAAACGCGTCTGCAACTGTCACGGTGGTGAGACTTTCTACCTCCTAGCCAGCCTTAGGAATAGTGGAGTCTAGGCGTGTGGGTTCGATCGCCCACACGGGGTGCGTGCACCGACGTGGGTCGGCGCGATGACGTGCCTGCGTGATGGATCGTTGGTTTTCCTAGAGCTAGCCTTTAGTTTAGGACGTCCTGTGTGTGGCCAAATATCCCCCGTAGAGCCGACTATCTCCCCGCTTGTTGTGAGCCTTAGCACAAGTCTCGATGGGTCGGAGTCCCTCACTCCTCTTGCTTTGGATTCCCCAGCTTAACTTGGAGAAGTTGGGAGATCGGACTTGGTAAAGCGAGATAAGCTTTGTAGTTGGCTTGCTTTGCAAAGTCTGGAGGAGTTTGCGAAATGAGAAAAGCTTTGTAGCTATCCTATTTCGTGACGTCGTGGAGATTTTCCCCCTCAGATATCCGGGGAGAAATTCCCCACATTTCCTCACCAAAGCAAGGGGCGGCGGTGCCGCATATCCAAGGGTCTAAACCTTAGGTCACCCAAGCAAGGTCGTTAGCACGGGCCCGGTTTGCTATCTGCATGTTGGTTCTCTATATATTGCATTTTTTTTGCTTGATGCATGTTGCATTTCACTTCACTCCGACTGGCCACCCCAGGCAGCGAGCATCTTACTTAGCTCCGACTGGCCGCCCCGGCTCGGCGAACATTTCACTTAGCTCCAACCGGCCGCCCTGGCCCGGTGAGCCTCTCACTTTGCTTTGACCAGCCGCCCCGGCCCAGCGAGCATTTCACTTTGCTCCGATAGGCCGTTCCGGCTCGGTGAGCGTATCACTTTGGTTTGACCGACCACCACGATTCGGTCGACCGATCACCTGCATTTTTTTCTGCTTTTGCATTGTATCACATGTTTGCCTGCTTGCATGTCACACCATATGTGTTTGCATTTGCATTTGCACTTGGGTGATTCTCCCTAGTGAGAATCACCATTATCTCCGGGTCACTTCCGCCTCGGTACACCTTTCTTCGGGTCACTGCCTCCACGACACACCCATCTTTCGGGCCCCTGTCGCTGCGACACGCCCATCACTTTTGGTCACTGCTGCTACGGTACACCTTTCTTCGGGCCACTGCCTCCACGGCACGCCCATCACCTTTGGTCACTGCTGTTATGGTACACCTTTCTCCAGGCCGCTGCCTCCACGACATGCCCACCTTTTTCTGAGTCACTGCCTCACGGTATACTCACCATTTATGTCACATGACTGATTACATTTGCATGTTTGCGCGGATAGCGAGCCAGGCTCGTTAGGAGAGTGACCCCGTGTTGGTCGCGATGCCTTAATGAGCATTGCTTACTGGGTTGATCCCGGTGAGCAATGCGAGTTAAGTCATCGCGATTGACACGAGTATGGTTGTCCTAAAGATCTAATAGATCTAACTCGTATCATAACTCTTCGTGACACCCTTTAGATCCTTCAGATCTTTAGGATGGGCCCGGTATGACGACCCTATCAACGTTGTACTATACTCAGACCTACCCCACACTTAGATACTAGGTTGAAGCACTTTTCGTTAGATGGTGTGCTATGCTAGGATCTAGGATGCTAGGTAGTCTTTTTGATGCCTGACTATTATTCTTTGCTGGATTGGTTGCCCTAGTCAGGTATCTTTCTTCTGCATTGTGCTTGTGATGTGACTGCATGCTGCATATGTGTGGTAGTATGTTAGGGCATTCATCTGCAGGGAGCCATGCCTATTTATTTGCACACACACAGGTACCGCTATAGGGGGACCAAATAATGGTTTCTTACCATTTTTGCTTGCAGGTGCTATTAGCTCCCCCAGTTTTAACGCATGGCTCATAATACATTATTTGCATGTGAGCTTTCCTGCTGACATTTATTTTCATGCAGGATTGAGTCTTTTATTTTCCTTTGTACCTTTTAGAGTCTAGGAGAGTCCTGTAGCAGAAATGAGATACGGGCACGGGTTCTGAGAAGTTTGACGCGGGAACCACGTGGAGGGGATCAGGAGCTAATGCTAGTGCCCCGTACCTTAATTCTGCATTTTATATTGATGTATAGAATTTGGACCGGACATGTATATGCGGAGTCCGGCCGCCGTTTTCTTTTCTGGGATATGTTGCCGACCCAGCGGCATCGGGCCTGTTAATTATTTTGATTTGACTTGTTTTTTTTGCTTTTTGCATCATATTGTATGTGTTTTCCTTTTTTTGTGATCTGAGATTTCACGATATAATCTAAGCTCATTAAGGACCCTAAAATTATAATTTTCTACAAAATCCTAAATAAAATATTGAAGATAATTAAAATTTAGGATTAAAATATTCAGGATTTAAAAAACTTTCACATTTACTTTCATGCTTATATTAATAGGGCCTCCACAATACTTAAGGACCGCTCTAAATAACTGCATCATATTTGCATGTCCCGAGGAGGAGTCCCCATTCTTCAACTTGACTGGCCCAGCATACCTCTTTATAGGTGGTTGTCTAGTGTGCCTAGGCTGTTAGAAGGCTCCTTGACCCAGACAGGGTGTAAGTCCTTTTGTTTGGAGTGTTTCCAGCTTTATAGCTGAACCTCTATTTTCTTTTCCTTCCTGAGGCATCCTTGCCACTTTGGTAGGTATAAGTCCCACCTCTTGAAGCTCCAGCTTTTATTCATAAGATAGAGTTTCGTTTCTTTGACCTTAGGGCTACCGAGGTTCCCGTGGACGACGCAATTCACAGATTGCTGACTGGGGATTTCAGGACGTGTTGGGTCGAATACCTTCACGACCAGGTAGACTTAGGGTCCTAGTAGCTGTGGATGACGGGTCCGTGGTACCCCAACCCAGTTACCTCTACCATTTAGGATCACTCTACCTTCCTTTTAGTTGAGCCCCTTTGAGCCCTGTCGCTCCTCGACTTTGTTGATATCATTTTGACGGCCCGATGCCGATGAGCTGCCGCCCATTTGAGATACGATGATTAGTCCTCTGTCCTTATGGCTTGGACGTGCTTTGACATGTTTGGATATCCCCGTCAAGATGATTTAGGTTATTCCGGGGGCCCTGTGTGTCGATGAGCCGATACCTATTCGGGATGTGAGAGATTCACTCTCTGCCTGATGGCTTAGCGCGAGCTTTGAAGCATCGGGGCTGTTCACACACGGAATAACCTTCCTTTGAGTACCTATTGCCCCAGGTTCACGATAACCCAAGCGAAATTCCTTTTATCGAGAGTATTCTTGGGTACCCCCTAAGATGTAATTAACCAAGCGGGCTACGTCCCCTTGGGAGTGCTCTTGACCCTAGAACAGGCACCTACACCTGACTCTCTGATTTTAGGTAGTCTACGTAGGTATTCTTTCGTGAATATCAACTTAAGATTCTTTCGCCCGATCTTATTTGGGCAGACACTCTTAATCCCATCCTTGCAAGGTTTATCGCACGTAGGCTCTCCACGTTTTGTGTTTTCTCTTATTTGTCGTTTTGTCATATGTCCCTTCTTATTCGATTCCTCTCCTCTTCGAATCACATATATGATTCGGGAGGGAGATTTATTCGGATAGGGGAAGTATACGATGATCGACAAGCTAGCGACTCCTTCTAAAATAAAAGAGAGAAAAACAAACGAAAACAATAATAATCAATATATATGATATAGATAAACAAAGTTATAAATGAATAATAATCAATATATATATATGTATATATATATATATATA
>JXCR01141330.1:700590-716963 GCA_002079205.1 Phalaenopsis hybrid cultivar
TATATATATATATATATATATATAAATATAATTATCATCATGAAAATTCAAAAAAAAAAATTTGTTTGATTATTCCCTCACGTCACAAATTGATTGTTTCTGTATCCCATTGGGTTTAATTTCTTCTCTCACAATTTTGCAAAACGTCACATGTTTCGACATTTTTTCCTATACACTCTCATTTCGGGGTCAGTACCTAAATTCTGATTCCCTTTCTTCGAGATCAGTACCTAAATTCTGATTCCTTTTTTCGAGTTGATACCCAAATTTCAACTCTAATTTTGGGGTTAGTATCTAAATTCTGATTCCCTTTCTTCGAGATCGGTACCTAAATTCTGATTCTCTTTTCGAGTTGATACCCAAATTTCAACTCTCATTTTGGGGTCAGTACCTAAATTCTGATTCCCTTTCTTCGAGATCGGTACCTAAATTCCAATTCTCTTTTCGAGTTGATACCCGAATTTCAACTCTCATTTTGGAGTTAGTACCTAAATTTTGATTCTCTTTCTTCGGTATCAGTACCTAAATTTTGATTCTCTTTTTGAGTTGATACCCAAATTTCAACTTTTATTTAAGGGTCAGTACCTAAATTCTAATTCCCTTTCTTCGAGATCGGTACCTAAATTCCGATTCTCTTTTCGAGTTGATACCCGAATTTCAACTCTCATTTTGGGGTCAGTAACTAAACTTTGATTCCCTTTCTTCGAGATCGATACCTAAATTCCAATTCTCTTTTCGAGTTGATACCCAAATTTCAACTCTCATTTTGGGGTTAGTACCTAAATTCTAGTTCCCTTTCTCCGAGATCGGTACCTAAATTCTGATTCTCTTCTCGAGGTTGATACCCAAATTTCAACTCTCATTTCGGGGTCAGTAGTTAAATTCTGATTCCTTTCGATCAGCTCTTGAGTTGGATGTGAGTCCCCGCGCTTTTTATCTCAATCTGATCTTTTCGCTACCTCTTGGGTTGGATGTGAGTCCCAGTGCTTTCCTCCTCAATGTAGCAGACATATTTTCTTTGTCACCACTTAGGTTGGATGTCAGTCCTAGTGCTTTCCTTCCTAGCATGACATATAGTCTCCTGTCGTCTCTTAACTCGGATGTAACTTCCTCGGTGGTATTTCGAGTTGATATAGTCTTTTTTTTTGTTTCACTTATTTTCTACACATTCTTTGGAATCAGGGTCATATTTTTATTCCTTTCTCTACACATTCTTTAATATCATAGCCAAATTCTGAGTATTTGTTTTACATATACTTTGAAAATTGACATTTGAAATCATTCAAAAATTCAAATCCCACAACAGTTTGAAAATTCATTTACTCATACCCAACGAAAGTCATACCCTGCCTCAATTCAAACTTAACACTCTATTTATCTCAAGTATGGTTACTTGGACATTCTTAAGGAATCAGGTTGATCATTTCAGTCAACGCCAATAGGCGCGTTGTGCTTGTGTAGCACACCAGACCTATTGGGGGTCCATTTGTTGACCTCATTTTGGAGGTCTTCTTTTCCCCTTCTCCAGATACCCTAGGATTTAGTTTTAAGATTTCCTGGTTTTGACTCTCTTAGAGGTCTAGACTAGGACTCACCCCCTTTATAAGTTCAAGCCATTTCCTCACTCTTTGTAGTTTCATATGGACGGTTTTAGACCCTCAACATTCGATTGAGTTGATTGAAAAGCCGACTTATTGAAGCTCAAATTGAGCTCCTATAGAAATTTGAAAGACGTAGGTGGACACTGTGGCGCGTCCGTTGTTTGACTTGCCACTGCGAGCGTCGTATTTAACTTTGGTTGTTGCTTATGCGAGGACCGTTCAATATTTTCATCTTACTTGTTAAATGACTCCGATCGGGTCAAAATAATTTCATTTGTCATGCCACACACGAATCAAAGTTAATTTGACGTGATCGATGATGACTTTGTCCCGATGACTCCGGATGATGAAACGGACTACGCTATTGCGTCTGGGATGTCAATTTTAGCTAGGGAGGACACCCATTTTGTCATGGCTCCTAGCGTGAGTGGATCACACAAAATCTAATATTTTATTATTATTTTATTTAATAAAAATAAAAATATATTTGATAAAGTTTTTTTATAAAAGATAATCATTTAAAACCTAAAAAATCTAAACTCCCTCGCGCCTCTGTTCTTTGCCCTAGCCGAGCCATGGAGCCTCTTGTCGGTTTGTCCGTCATCCCTTCCCTTTCTGAGCCTTCATCACCGGTGGCCGCACTGGTAGCCTCGTCGTTAGCCTATCGTAACAAACTTTCCCGCCTAAACTAGTTCGATAACCTTCCTATTTTGAATCTCGTTGGGATTTTTACTCTTCGTGGGTGATTCTCTTCACCGTCCCGATGCTCACCGCCGGTGAGCCATTCTCTCGTCTCTACCTATAAATACCTCCAAGGGGGAGAGAAAGAGGGTGACGTTTTTTTCTTGAGATTTTAAAGGGATTTTGGCGGAAGCTTTCATCTCGTGACTTCTTCTTACTCTTTTCATTTCTTGAGCTAGTGAGAAATCGAGGTCAGATTTCAGTTATTTTGAGAATTGGGTATTCTTGATCATGATTTTGATAGATTAATATCACAGTTATATTATTTGGCCCTATTTGAATTCATGTGTTGAGATCTTTTGGGTATCAAATGCTATAGTTCCTGCTCTTCTTTCTGTTCTTATTTGAATGTATATACAGGCATTATTTCCTTATGGTTTTGGAATAACTATTTGGGACTATAATTTTATGCTTCCTTTGCAGCCTCCTTTAACACCATAGAATCTATTTCAAATCAGTTTAGGGTGTTGATTCAATTTCTGAATTAGTTATTCAGGTGATACTACCTATGAGATTATAAGATGGAGAATGTTCTTTTAGATCAAATGAGAGTTGAGAGCTGTTTTTGCTGCTCCTTTTATTGATCTATTTGTATATATATGTGTAGAACTTTCTTTTAGATCTAACGAAGATTGGAGACTGATTTTGATCTTCTTGATGCCCCTTTATTCGGATATAACCTCTGGAATATGTTGGTGTTCTAAATAACTATATTGGGGCTCGATTTTTGTCCTCATTACTGTCCTTGATATGAAAACATATGTTGGAGATGCATTTTCTGATTTTGAATATCATTTGGGGGACGGTTCTCTGTGCTTCTTGTAGTCCCTATATGAATACATATGTTGGAGATGCGTTTTCTAATTTTGAATATCATTTGGGGGTCGGTTCTCTGTGCCTCTTGTAGTCCCTATATGAATATATATATTGGAGATGCATTTTCTGGTTTTGAATATTATTTGGATACTGGTTCTCTATGTTTCTTGCTACCCTTTTGCTCGAATATATATTAAGAATCATTGATATAATTTTGAAAGCCATTTGATGTTTTGAATTGGCTCATATTACATTTCGATTTGTTAATGATTTTGCCTCAAAATGGAAGCTCAATTTTATTCTTTTGGATGAGTCAATTCGGCCTTAGTGCTAGTTTCAGTTTTTAGTCTGAGATTCGGTTTGGCTTATTTTGGCCGGAAATTTGGAGTTACAGCTTTGTCTTATGATTGGGAGTTTGGGTCTTAGTTCTTGCTCTCTCTTGTAATTTGGTTTCAATTCCTACTTCTTGTTGGAACTCGGTTCTGGTTCTCACTCTCTGTTGGAACTCAATTTTGGTTTCCTTTGCTGCCTTAATTAATGAACAAATTGGAAATTATATTTTCAAGCTATTGAGAATTTATTTGGGGTTCGATTTCAATTCCTGGACTTTGTATTGGACTTGGCTTAAATTCTTGCTTCTTGTTGGAACTCGGTTATGGCTCTTACTATCTATTGGAACTTGGTTTTATTTTTTTCTTTTCCTATTTTCCCTTGTTTGAATATATTTTGGGGATCCTGTTACATGTGTTTGGGGTCTATTTCTATGCTCCTTGATACCCCTATTTGAGTGCATATTTGGAGATTATTTTAGTTTAGAATAGAAGCTTGAGGTTGCGGTTATTTTTTCTCCTCTTGCTGCCTTACTCAATACATATCAGAAATCATTTTCATTTTGAAAAATACTTTGATATCTCAAATTTGTTATCATTACTCTTATTTGAAAAAGCATTGGAGTTAATCGATGTTTTGAATGACTACTTTATTATCTCGGATAATGGCTCAATTTCATCCGCTTTTATTAGGCTTGAGTTTGTTCCTTGATGACTCGGTTTGGTCTCCCTTCATGGCTTAGTTTTAACTTGGTGATGGCCTATTCTTTTTGGTCATTTGCTGGATTCAATTTAATTCCCATGAGGAGATTCAATCATATTTCTAGCAATTCTCTTTATTTGAACTTCGACATTGGAAATCATTTTTATGGTTTGAGGAGTATATGTGGGGCTCGGTTTTTGCTCCCTTTGCTTCCCTTTGTTTAAATACATGATGGAAATCTTTTTTTATGGCTTGAGGAGTATATGTGGGGCTCAGTTTTTGCTCCCTTTGCTTCTCTTTTCTTAAATATATAATGGAAATCTTTTTTTATAGTTTGAGGAGTATATGTGGGGCTTGGTTTTTGCTCCCTTAGCTTCTCTTTGTTTAAATACATAATGGAAATCATTTTTATAGTTTGAGGAGCATATGGGGGCTCGGTTCTTGCTCTCTTTGCTTCCCTTTGTTTAAATACTTGTTGGAAATCACTTTTCTAGTTTGAAAATATATGTGAGGCTCGGTTCTTGCTCCATTTGCTCCCCTTTATTTAATATATGTTGGAATTCATTTTATGGTTTGAAAATATACATTTGGGACTCAATTTTTAATGTTCTTTGTTGTACTTTGTTCGAATACTTGCTGACAGTCATTTTTAAGGTTTGAAAAATGTATTTGGAATTTGATTTTTGTTCTCTTTGCTACTCCCTTGTTTGAACATATATAGGAGATCATTTTAACACCTGTTTGGGGCCTGTTTTTATACTTCTTGCTACTTCTGTTTGAAAACATATTGAGATCGATTGTTTGATTTTAAATAAATAGATAGGGGCTGATTCTATGCTCATTACTGCTTCATTTAAATGCATGAAATAAAGGAATATTTTTTTATTTGAATATTTACTTTTGAATGGTAATTTTCGTACCTCTCGTTGCCTTATTTGAATGTACAAACTGAAACTTTGGAGGGATGTTTATTTAATCCTTAAAAATTGTTGGAATTGGCTTTCGGCTTATATCAATTATATGGATTCAAATTCAATAACACAAGAATGCAGCATATTTCTTTATGAAAAGTTCATAGGGTTTACAATAAGGATATGTATATGTTAAAGTTTAAACTAAAAAGTGGAAGATAGATGTTATAGAAAGGCTTGAATGACTGCTTCTCCCATTTCCTTGATATGAAATATATAAAATTTTTTGTTGGATGAGCATTTGAAATATTGAGGTGGCCTATTAGTTCGAGATGTGGGGTAATAGGCAATGATGTAAGAGAACCATTTGACAGCTTAGTTTATAGCTGAGATATAAAATCAACATTCAATTATTGTGATGCCCTTTCACCCCTAGATCATTAACAGCTCTAACCTTTTTTCAAAAGTTTTGAGAATCGGTACTCACAAAAGAAAAGATACTACAAATACTACATAGATACCACACTCACAAAAGAACAGATACTACAGACATTGCACAGATATTACACTCACGAAAGAACAGATACAACACTACACTGTAGACACCATATTCTGACTAATACATGCAGACATTGGATATCACCTACACGTACATTTCACACATCACATAGTACATCTTGCACACCACATACAGATACATCATGTATCTTTGTTTGATGGATCTAAGTATTATCATATCACCATTTTATACTGCAGACACTATATCCACACACTACATTCTGCACGACAGGTATTACATATCATGTATAGATACTACGGCTTTTACACATATATTACACTTACATGAAAAATATATACTACACTCATACACACTATACAATTCACACACTACCCCCTGCACGACAGATCCTACACTCACATACATATACACTATAATTCAATGAGAGGTTCAGATACTACATTTCACATATAGGTACACCACACTTCGAGAGGTTCAAATACTACTCTATTCACATATTCACTAAATGATAGGGTTTAAGACTATCTGATTATAGGGGTGATTCGTTGGTGTCCTCTAGTTGATGTTGATAGGTTGACCTCGATATATCAGTTGCATGTGGGATCGAGATGGAAAGAAAGGGGGTCTAGTCTGAGACTATCTCCAAATTGAAATCTAATATCGCATCTCGAAACTTTCATATGCTCATCATTTAACTTTTATTTTATAATCTGCAAATGTTTGCCTGACCCATTTATATCATATAATTGCAATCTATTTTGAAGCTTTAGCATAATTTGATCAGGTACGCTTTTATTTATTTAATTTCCGTACTTTATTTCCTACATATTTCCTTTTATTCTGTACCGTAATATACTTCGCTACATTTCTCATGCACTTTACTATCACATTTTATAGCATAGCCTTTTTGTCTGTTCTTTGCTGAACTGTACACATTTACTAGTATTCACACTTTAGCTATTATCTTTCTAGTATGTTTGTGCAGCCCCCTAAGATAGGTCGTTCGAGGAATGATTTTTTTTATTACTCTTTATTCTCTCTCTCCTCTTCTCGGAATGAGACGACGACGTGGTCGATTGACGATTCATCTCCGGACAACGATTGAGACAACTACCAAAGACTGAAGGATGAGCTTATGTAGAACCTTGATAGATTTAAATAACATATCTATAGGACGTTGAGGTTGTTCATTTGACACAACGTAAATCCTTGCACTATCTTTTAGGAATTTCTACGATTTTTATATCGTATGATATAAGTCCTAAACTTTTTAGGATTCTGAGGTCGTCATTTAGTATGACCTATATCCTCATATTTTCTCGGGCTATTTGCATAAGATATACAGATATAAGTCCCAAATATCTAAATAATTTGCATGACTGAAATATCAACTAATTTCCCTTTCAAAGATGTAAAACCAAATCATAAATTAGTTTGAGATGTTACTGAATCTTCTTCAATATCTTCGACATCTCCTACTTTTTGTTCTTTTAGATTCTAAAAATAACTGTTCCTATTTGAACCTATCCCATTTGATTTTTCCTATGAACAATCGTGGAAACTTGAACGTTGAATTCTTGAAGACAAAACCTCTGATCATTATTGAGTGTTTTCTTAGGTAACTCCGGTTGTCTAAGATGTAATTGACTATAGAGCTTGCTCCTATAGGGAGTTTAAGAACCCAGATTAATCTAAACCCTATCTAATCTGTATATTAGATAGCGGAATTTGTCAGCTATAAATTTTGCAGACCAAAATAGAGTCATAAACTTTTAAGTTTAGATAGTTAAGCCTAATGATAAGTAGTATGTCCATTCTTCAAGATTATTTATCATTTATGATATCGTGCTCAGCTGTTTAAACTATTAGATGTATGAGGTCTACTCGGTCTCATCATTTTTCAAAAAATAAAAGATACTATTTTCAAAAAATTAAAATTACATTGTATATATATATTAAATTATGAATTTAAATTTTAAAATCTTATTTTTGAAAGAAAGAGAAAAATAGCCGACAGTTCTTAAAGGTAACGGTGCAAACTTTGTCAAACATTGCATTCTAGGGGTACGACGCCATAGGGTGTCTGTGACTTTCCGCAGGATGGATGACAGCAAAATACCATATGGATTCCAGCCGAACTTGGAACTGGAAGAGCTACTTCCGAACGAGTTATGAGAGGGCTGTACCTCTAAGTACATGCGAAGGGAACTCTTATCCTAGGGCATGACTTAGAAGGTCTGCTTGATCAGGAGCTCGTCGTACCTGGTACAGATGGTCAGAGGGTTCACTTTTTTTATATAGCAACATGATATGTATCTGATATATTCAGTCTACAATGTATTCATGGCATAAGATGTTCTGAGTGTACTTCGACATGGACTATATATTGTACCTTTTTAGGCTTCTGCCCATGTTCGATCTGTGACATCTTTGTTGAAGCACATTAATGGAAATTTCTCTCAGAAATGTGTCTTTTTGTCAGTTGCTTTTTTGTGCGATGGATGAAAGCCATGAACCACTCGTTGGTTCAAAATTTCAATGAACAAAAACAAAACAATAATTAAATTTAAATATTTTTTTATAAACAACAAAACAAATTTATTTTGAAAGTCAACCAACTAAAATTAAAACTTTAAAGACATATTTTGAAAAATTAAATGCGATAAAAACAACAAGAAAAGGAAATAAATCTGTTGAGTGGATTCTCTCATTTTCAGAGTTCCTTACTCTTTGTGCATGCATCACAAACATCTTTATCTGCATTAACTCTCTTCACATCCCTGCGGAATTTCACATTCTGCACAAAACCACACAAAGCTCTACAAATCTTCTTCAACAAAATCAACCTTCTCACATGATACATTTCTACAAATTCAAGATCACAAACTCTCTACACTATTTTCATATGACTCTTGGGGTCAGTACCCAAATTTTGACTCCCCATATCTGAAGATTGGTGTAAGGCCTCTCCACGGCTTCTAATTCTCTACCTACATCTTTGAGATAGGATTAAGAATCCCGTTTATGGAACATCACATCCTATTCTCAACCTTTCGAAATTGGTGTAAGGCCCCTTTATGGCTTATTTTTGGGATAGGGGTAAGACTTCCCTTTATGGAACATCTCATCCTATTCTCAACCTTTCGTGATTGGTGTAAGACCCCTCCACGGTTTCCAATTCTCTACCTACATCTTTGAGATATGAGTAGGACTCCCCTTTATGGAACATCACATCCTATTCTCAACCTTTTGAGATTAGTGTAAGGCCCCTCCACAGCTTCCAATTCTCTACCTACATCTTCGAGTAGGAGTAAGACTCCCCTTTATGGAACATCGCATGCTATTTTCAACCTTTTGAGATTGGTGTAAGGCCCCTCCACGGCTTCCAATTTTTGACCGACATCATTGAGATAGGAGTAAGACTCCCCTTTATGGAACATCGCATCATATTCTCAACCTTTCGAGATTTGTGTAAGGCCCCTCCATTTCTTCCAATTCTCTACCTATATCTTCGAGATAGGAGTATGACTCTCCTTTATGGAACATTGCATCCTATTCTTAACCTTTTGAGATTGGTGTAAGGCCCCTTCACGGCTTCCAATTCTCTACCTACATCTTTGATATAGGAGTAAGACTCCCCTTTATAGAACATCACATCCTATTCTCAAACTTTTGAGATTGGTGTAAGGCCGCTCCATGGCTTCCAATTCTCTACCCACATCTTCAGGATAGGAGTAAGACTCCCCTTTATGAAACATTGCATCCTATTCTCAACCTTTCAAGATTGGTGTAAGTCCCCACAACGACTTCCAATTCTCTACCAACCCCTTTTGAGATTGGTCTAAGTCCCCTCAACGGCTTCCAATTCTCTACCAACCGCTTTGATATTGGTTTAAGTCCCCTCAACGACATCTAGTTCTCTGCTCACGTCTTTTGAGCTAGGAATAAAACCCCCACCGTGGCATCCTACTCTAAATCTTTGAAGTCATCACCTACACACTGATTCTCATCCTTTATAAATACCTGAAATTTCATAACTCAAAATTCACTCTCCTATCCCTAGCGAGAATCCCTACTCCTTGATTTCAATCAAACGATCACATGCTAATATCCCTCAACATTAGAAATTCTGCACTCCTCTTTACTCAACTTGAAGTTCCACATATTGGTCCTAACCTCTAGCACTTAGTAGGTGGGGTCTCTATGGGGGAAACTCAAGATGAGTCACCCTTAAGACTGCTAGACCTTAGGGTTGACCCTGGGTGTTGGTCTAGGGCTAAGGCACTCACATGCAATCACTTGCATTCACAATCACTCACTAACCTAAACCCAGAATTTCTAGGCTTTGGTCCCTTGGCACTTTTGGGAGACTCCTGTAGATGGTTCCCTAAATCCATTAGCCTTGGGCTAGGGTTTGGCTAAGACCACTACATAGAGGACCCAAAATAAGGTTTCCATTGGTTCATAGCTTATTCAAGGTGGTTGGCACTCCATCTCTACAAAGACATCCAACCTAGCCTTTTGCCCCTAAATTCCCCCAAATTACCTTGATACCTTTGTGACCCCAAATTTGGCCAAAATTTCCAATCTAGCCAAAATACCCAACTTGGTTCAAAAATTATTTCAAACACCTTAAAAACACCCAAACTACCCAAAATCCCCAAATTGGCCAAATTACCAAAATACCCGTCCTTACCCAAAAATTTCAAAAATTCCCAAAAATTTCCAAAACCTCCCAAATATTCCCAATTTAATTTTTTTTAACTATCACAAGACTCAATTTCTCTAATTTAACCATCTTTGATCAAAACCCCCAAATTGCCTTTTAAAGGCCCGTATTTTCCCTAAATTACCTCAAATGTCTAGCCAATTGGACTCAATTTACCCTAATTTCAATTCTAAACTCAAATTAACCTTCAATATGACAAAAAAAACTAAATCCAAGCTCAATAGACCCATGATTTGGACCCAATTTTGATTTAAACAAAAAACCCATTTTTGACCCTATGACTTGGTTCCACCAAATTGAACCCATAGCCCACTCAATTGGCCACAATTTGTGTTAAAAAAACTTCATAACATCCCCATAAATAAAACTTGACCTTCAATTGGCCTTGGTGAGACCTCAAATTAATTTGATTTCAACCGAAGTCCAAAAGCCCCAAATTTGCCCCAAATTGGCAATGTCTCAAGATCTCACCAAATTAAGGGTCTTAACCCCAAAATTTCCACTCTATCCCTTCATGAAAAATCTTCACAACATCTTCCTTGTTCAGGTGGACCATTTAATTTGGACTTATCCCAAGGCTAGCTCAACCTAGACCCATGTCTAACCCAACATGCCCAAAGTGACCAAATTTCAAAAATCCTTCAAATTGACCTACCAATTGAACTCAAAATCACTTCAACCCTTCACCAAAAATCTTCATAATAATCATATACATAATGTTAATCAATAAATTGGGTCAATTGACATGGCTAACGTAGACCAAACCCAAACTTTGATCACTTGAACCCACATTGGACCTATGCTTTAAAGATAGTTTAACTACCCCAAAGTCATCAAATTAACTCCACCTCAGCCATGATTTAAACTCTAGTGACCAGCCTAAACCTCTTAAAACCACCTAAACTAAGCCATGGACCAAAGGTCCTCTAAATCAAGGGATTTAATGCCATATTTTCTTAAGCCTTAGATATTTTTTGCCAAAACAAAGCCTAAAATTATTAAATTGTTGTGACATACTCTCCTCAGTTCCCTTAGCTCCTAGCCACCTCCTTTTGGTCGACCACCCAGCCTAGTGGTCGGAAAATGGCCAAACCGAGAGCCACCCCATGGGATTAAAACAAATTCAAACCTATAGGCAACATCATCCAAATTGAAGCTTAGAGCCTCTCTTCCCTCACCTAGGCAGCACATTTCACCCCCCAATTGGCCATGACAGTAAGCTTAAGGCCATTTTTATAAAATGCTCCCCTCCACAAGCATGGAGGGAGAGCTGAAAATTACTCTAAGAGACTTCACCAAATTGATCCCAAAGCCTCTTTGAGACCTCCTCAGTGCAACCCAACCACCACATTGCCTTGAATCCCCTTGCCAGAGCCTAATTTTTTAGCTCAAAACCTTGCCGGAGATAGGACAAAACTCTCCACACCTCCAAACTTAAATTAAACTCTCCCACATCTTCACAACAGTGAAAAGAGCTAAAGCTTCATGAAATTCCCCTCTCACAGAGCCTCTATCATAGCTCTAGACCAACACCCAAATCCGGTCGTGATTGAAATCATATCTAGGCCTGACACCAAGACTAGAGACTCAATCCTTAGCCTCTTTGGATCACAACAAATGTGTCGAGACTCTCTGATCAAATCTTCACTTCTAAGAGCAATGATATAAAAATCCTCTTCCTCCTGAGCCCATTTTGATTCTCCATATAATTAGGCGAAATTTAATTGCATGATTACCGTATGGATGTGTTCGTCTCACTTAGACGAGTCCATAGGATCAAACTTAAAGTGATTTGGTTGAGCTTAGGTCGAGATCTTAAGGTTTTAGTGTGGAAAGTCATGGGATCGCTCTATCAGGGACGATGACGGGGAGCCGTTTGATCAAGCGTGTATCGAATGGATGGAGGAAATCGAGCCAGACAGCGCTTTGGAACATAAATCGTGGGCCGAGTCAGCGCTGAGGTGGAAGGCAGCGTCAAATGGGAGCGTACCGCGTGGAGTTCGAAGCTGCCTAGAATCTACATGGCGCCGCGCTGTTTAAATAGATAAATAGGGATTTTTCCAATTTATTTAAATACCCCTAACTTAAAAAATTCATATCTTGGTGTAGGAAAATCACAAAAATAAAATAAAAATACTCTCTTGCTCAGTGAACAGAGGAGAACAGTGTGGAAATAATTTTAAGTCCATATGATACATGCATATAGGCATTTCATTATAGCTTGAAATTTTAGCATGTTGTTGCATCTGTCTTAGGGAACATTTCCTTATTTTTCCAAAGTCAGAGGATATCTTTAAATAGAGAATCACATTTTTTGAAGTTTAGGTGCATTATTTGCTTAAAATAATCATGTAAATTAGCATGTTTCTTAGAAAAATCCAAGAAAATTTTGAAAAGTATACTATGACCAGAGAACCTTTAAGAAAATTTCACATGAGCCAAATCATTCAAAATACACATAATCTTTAGAAACCCTAAATCACTAAGATAATTAATTTTGAAAAATACAAACAATAAAATGACTTAATTTTTGACCTCCACTATTTTTTAGAATCCAGAAAATGCATCATAAAAATTTAAAAGCATTTTAAGTTCATTTGATAACTTAAATTGATTTTTCAAGTTAAATAACATTTTTGGCATAAATATGATTTTTGAAAATTAAAATATAACTTGAAAAATTATAAAACTTCATCTTTTGAGTTCCCTGTAAGTAGGGTTATTTTCTAAAAATAAAATGATATTTAAAATAAAAACTAGATTTTTAGCCTATTTTAAATATTTAAATAATTAAAAAATCCATAAAAATCACAAAAATAAGAAAATTCACAAAAATGTTCTAAATTATATCCTAAGCACTTATAAATAATTAGAATATTTTTCTTGGTTTTCTAAATAAAGATATTGAATTTTAAAGCTAAAAAATAATTTTTTTAAGGCTAAAATGGGTTTTCATTAAGAATAATTCCAAAAAATCAAATAAAACTCAAAAAAACATAAAATCTTCTCCTTTAAGCTCTCTGACCTTGGGGAGATTTTTCAAAAAATATAAAACTTAATTTTCCCCATTTAAAATAATTTATATTTAATAAATAACTCAGAAATTAAAATAATTCTTAAATTTCAAGTAACATTCAAAAAATCTTGAAATTTAGTCCAAAGGTTTCTCTAGTCTAGATCTACCTCTAGTAAAATTTTTAAGGGATTAGGACTTACCTTGATCAAGTTAGGAATTTTCTTTGAAAATTCTTATTTTTGCATGAAAATAATTATATAAAATAAATTAAATTTTGAAAAATCACCTTTTCTCCTTTCATGTCTTAAATGACCCATGGATGAGGTAGCATAAGAAATTCAAAGTCTTTGAATTAAATTTGATAAATTATGAAGTGTAGAACCTTAGGGGCAAATGTGTAATTTTGGAGATTTAGCATTAATTAACATTTAGGCTTAATTTAAAGAGGGAAATGGGTAACCTCTAATCTTAATTTGGATGTTTGAAACATAAGGGGTTAATTGGTAGAAATCAACCTCACTTTCTTAATTGAGAAGATATGTTAATAAATTTCTAATTATTAATTTGGGAGTTTATTAAACTAAAATGAACCTAGGACTTAGGGGTATAACTTTTGAAGTCAATAATTAATCAATTTAATACCTCTGATTTGATTTTCAAGTAAGATTCAAATCATGAATTATGACCACCTAAAGCTTAACCTTTTCAAAACTAGTTAAGACACTAATCTAGGTCTTACGGGCTTAGTAGTGACTTAGGCTAAATCAAGTTTCATTTAAATAAGGATTAGAAAAGTAAACAAGCTTAGTAGTGACTTAGGCTAAATCAAGTTTCATTTAAATAAGGATTAGAAAAGTAAATATCATTAAAAATTAAAACAACTTTCAAACATTACAAGTTCAATTATAACCAAAATTTGGTTAAGTGTTCCAATAACACTAACTTGCCTCTTTAAGAGTCTTGACCCATATAATCTTCAAAATTAAATTGGAAATGATAATTACCTTATTTTTAGGGATAATTGAGACATCAATGTTCATTGAGCATTAGGGTGTTTATAGGATGAGTTTTTAAGCAACATAATAAGTTCAAAAGAACTCCGGATTTTCCACCAAGCAGCGAGCTAGTAGAACAGACCTGCTTCTTTCTCTAGATCTGTTGGATACCTCGGAGATCTACTAAACTTAATATGTTTTGCTTGAAAAAATTATCCTTAATTAAACTCTTAAGAACCCACCAAGATATGACCTAGGGTTAGGTAGGTCGCCAAACTTTACTTTCATGTTTCATATAAAATGTCTTAACATGTCTTTTGAGTTTCAGGTGGTGGAACGAGAAGACTCGCCAAGTACGCTTTTACAATTTTCAGCATTATCTTTCTTGTACTTTCATACTATACTTTTATACCTGTAAATATGCAAGCTAAACAACGACGCCACCCTGCATGAAAACTAAAACTATCAGGATAGCCACAAAACCAAAACTAAAATCAACCAAGTTAAAATTCACCGCCACAACATTCAAAATATAAAACAACTCAAAATTTAATCTCAAACATCACAAAAATAACAGCTACAACTAAATTAAGATGTCTCTATTGGATGATCGGGAATCCCTTGGAGAAGGTAATAATTGTAACTAAATTAAGATGTCTCTATCGGATAATCGGGAATCCCTTGGAGGAGGTAACCTACGGTTTCTAACGAGGCTTCCCATGGTCTAAATGAAATTATGGAACTCATTAAGTTGAGTTTAGTAAGTTCATTTGGACATAGTGATTCCAATAGAAAATAGTGGTGCCGGGACGATGAAACCGTGGGATCTTGACCGGTGTCTTTTCCCACGATCTAAATGAAATTATGGAACTCATTAAGTTGAGTTTAGTAAGTTCATTTGGACTAAGCTATGGTCTAAATGAAATTATGGAACTCATTAAGTTGAGTTTAGTAAATTCATTTGGACTAAAGTCGGTCTAAATGAAATTATGGAACTCATTAAGTTGAGTTTAGTAAATTCATTTGGACTAAGTGCATCCAATAGAAAATTGTGGTGCCGGAATGAGGAAACCGTAGGATCCTAACCGGTGTCGCTCTAATCAACTTTAACATGCCCTCAAAAAAATTTAAAGAACTTCAACCATAGGGCCACCTGATTTCACATTATAACTTGACACACTAGAAAACTCAAACTCATCACGACAAGGAGCTTGGAGCTAGGATGGTGGGCAGCACGACCATCTTCAACAGCAAAACCAATCTTCCCCAGCTAAACCAATCTTCCTTCCTTAAATATAAACAACAAAGCCATAGGACTTCGAGGTTACTTGTTTATGCAATATAAATCATCACCTTATCTTTAGGTCTTTGTATAACTCTGCTATACAATATAAGCCCTAACTCGTCTTAAGATTCTGAGGTTGTCGTTTGTCACGAACTAAATCCTCATATCTTCCAGGCTATTTGTGTGATAGTTTCACATGAATGTAAGCCCTAACTAATAAAATTGACCGGATGAAACACCTAAATATTTCTCCTCAGAAATTGAATCAAGACGTTAGGATAGATTAGGAAGTCACTAGGGTTCTCCTTNTGAATCAAGACGTTAGGATAGATTAGGAAGTCACTAGGGTTCTCCTTTGGTTCCATGACATCCCTTAGTTCTTCCTCCTTTGGATTCTACAACAAAATATTCCAAGTTTGAACCAATCCCCTTTCACACCTCTACGTTCGATCTCATTGAAAAGTCTTACCCTTTGAAACTCTTTGAAGATAATATTTCCTGTTTTTTATCGAGAGTCTTTTTTGGTGTCTTTGGTCATTTTGGATGTAAATAACTATAGGGGCTTGCCGTTATAGGAAGCATGTCTGAACCCATCTTAATATAAACCCTATTTAATTTTTTATATTAAATAGAGGAACTTGTCGGCAAATACAAAGGTTTCACAAACCAAACGAATGTCATATATTCCTTAGTTTATTTGATCGAGCCTCATCCTCAAGTATTGTGT
>JXCR01141331.1:4476-22679 GCA_002079205.1 Phalaenopsis hybrid cultivar
GACAAGGTCGGGAAGGTGCGGGGCTATGAGGAAACCGTGGAAAGGCAACGTCAACTTGCTGTCTTGGGCGGTAGCATGCAGGGAGTATTTGTAACCAGCAAGAACCAATACCTGGGATGTTGTAATGAGGGAGGACAGCAGTGGGGTGGTGCCAAGTTTGGGAGAGGTGGCTGGGAGGGCAAAATACTGCTGGAAAATAGTGATTTTCTGCTGTTCCAGGTGACATAAATGATGGAAATAGTCCGGAAACAATGCAGGGAGATTGGGAAAGTGTGGAGGGCGAGTGTGTGAGGCGGCAAGCGGTGGTTGGAAATGGAGGAACTATAGACAGTTGTTGCAGACGAACAGTGATATCGACTACTGGGAGTGACTTGGGGAAAATTGGGAAGGGGATAGGGAAGATAATCACCATCTCGGGAGAGAGATACAACCAGAGCACCACCTAAATCCTTAATAAATCCCTCGAATGGCGAAGCCAGAAGCTGGCGGTTGTCCTAAACAAACTCATGCCAATAACTTCCCATTCAAACCCTAATATAACACATATATAGGAAATAACTAGAAAGAAAAGAAAGGAAAGTAGGAAACTTGCTGGAAAGAAAACGACTTAAAACAATTCGATTTGGTTCTACGCTTCTCATGCGACCCAGGAACTACGTCGAGTCCACACGTGGAAGACCGTTGGGTCAGTTTCCTTGAGTTAGGGAAGCTTCAACCCCATCTGTTGAAGCTTTTGTTTCCTTGTAGTATGAAATCAGATCAGACACAATGAAAGTAGCGAAGCTGTTATAACCTTAAGAAGTTGAAGGATATTCGGCTGTCCCTAAGAGCATCTGGATCTCATTGTTGGCTACACTATCACCCAAAACAGTTGAGTTTTCCCAACTTGCGAGCAGCCATCCATATCGATCCAATCTTATGGGGGCACACTTCAGAACTAAATTAGGACTGCGTGTCACTTATATTCTACTTAATCTTTCAAATTAGGACCGCGTGTCACTTATATTCGACTGCTCATCCCTCATAGTTTCAGTCTGTAGGATCTGTCGAATCATAAGCATCTCGTTGTCATGCGGTGGAAGAAGGCTATTCACTCTTTTAACTACTTTCTCTTCGCTCATTTCCTTCACTACACCCTGCTCGGTGGTAAACACAACTCGGTTCGTCGGGCAATTAGAAACGACGTGTCCAAAATCATGACATTGAAGCATTATCTGGCTGGAACTGTAGTGGGCGGGCTGCTTTCTCAGGATTCTTTTTATTTTGAGTGGCATTGTCATACTCTTGATCAGTCTGCTCCACTTCCTGAGGTGTGCTCCTTCTAAATTCTCCAACTGTGGGTGGTTGTCTGACCAGAGGTGGTTGCTGCTTCTGCTTCCATTTCTATTATCTCTTTACTTGCAGTGCTAAGATCTACTTGTCCCTCAGTGTCTAATAGCATTGCAGTTGAACGACATTACTGATGGCGGGCTTCAGGACTCCCAAGTACCTGGATATGGTTTGGTTCTCTATCTTCTTCAGCTCACATATCAAATTTAGTTGCATAAATTCTGTTGTGTGCTCCTCCAAAGATAGCTCCTCTACCGCAGATAGTGGAGCTTCAAGACAATATTCTAGTGGTACTGTGCGAGTAGCTATTGTTGCTACATCGCCTCATTCATTTTCTCTCAAGAAGTGATTATGTCATGTCTTCTCCGTCTCTCCCTCTTCATGTTCTCCTACAACAAAGAAATATTCTTCAGCTTGATGGAGGCAAGCTTCATTCTTCAGCCATCAAGCACTTCCTTTTATTCAAAGATTTGCTCAACAATTTGCATTCGCTTGAGGAAATCATCTGGATCCATTCTCCCATTGAAGTCTTGTAGGTCCACTCTCATTCCTAGATCTCTGTATCCTTCAATAGGCATGCCTTCTTTATATCTTCTAACAAACACTTCATCTTTGCATTCTCTAAGAGACATTTCATCTTTGTATCCTCTAACAGACGTCTCATCTTTGTATCCTTAAACATACATTTTATCTCTATCCTCCACCAAACACCTCATCTCTATATCTTCCAATAGGCACTTCAACTCTAAGCATCTATTGATATTGTACCACAAACTGTTGACATGTCTTCCTGACTGCAATCATCTCTACGGAGGAGATTCAGGTGTTGTTCCTACTCCGGGTTCTTTCCTAAATGACATCAAGTCTAGCACTTGGCGGAGTAGCTGTTGTATGTCGTCCATGGTAGACTCCTAATCAAATTCCTGCAATTGTCTCCTCAACAGTGTGGTTAGAGTTTTGGGTGTATGTAGGTGGAAGGAGGTGTGTAGGGTGGAGGGAGAAAAAATTTTTTTGGGTGGGGGGTGATATTGGGGGTGCTAGAAACCCTACGATAGGATTAGGGTTATGTTAGTTTTGATTCCAAAGTATATCAGAGTTAATCCAAATCATGATAGAAAAAACAAATATTATTACTGAAAGCAAAGAGACCGTTGCAACTAACACACTTAAAGGGAAAAATATAACAACTAGACACCCGAAAATTGGAAATAGCAACAAAGAGGACATAAACACTCAACTAAGGTGGATCTTGAGTGGTAGTGGTGACCATAAAGGACTTGGAAGGTAGCGAAAAGGTCGGGAAGGTGCAAGACTGGGGAAATCGTGGAAAGGCAATGTCAGCTTGCTGTCCTAGGAGGCAACACGCAGGGAATTGTTGTAACCAACAGGAACCAGCAAGAATAAGCTGCCCTCAGATACTGAAATGAGGGAGGACCGCAGTGGGGTGGCTTTTTGGGGTGGGCGGCAAGTCTAGGGAGGAAAAGGTGGCTGGGAAGGCGAAATACTGCAGGAAAATAGTGATTTCCTATAGTTTCGGGTGACGACAACGAAAGAAATAGTGGGAAGCAGTACAGAGAGGTTAGGAAAGGGTGGAGGACAGGTGTGTGGGCAGCAGCAAGGCTGGCAAGTGAGAGAGGTGGCTGGAAATGATGGAACTGCAGGAAACAACAACAAAAGCTACAATTGCGGGCGATTACGACGAGATAAAGTAAAGAGGAGCGACGTGAGGAGGATGGAGAAGGGGATACGGAGAGAGGTACAACCGGAGTACCATCCAAACCTTCAGATATTGCCCTCGAAAGGAGAAAGGAGAAAGGAGAAAGGAGGAGACAGACGTCGATGACTGTCATAAACAAACTCAATTCAAAAACTCTTCATGTAAACTCTAATGCCAAACATATATAGGAAATGAATAGTAAGGAAGGAAAGGAAAGTAGGAAACTTGCAAAAAATTGGAAAGAAAATGTCTGAAAGTCGTTAGATCTTTGTTTCTTGTGCAACTCTCGAAACAAGTCAGGTCCGCACCATGGAGACGTCCGCGTCAATAAGATTTTCTCCCAAAATCGTGTAATATCTTGAAGTAGATAAACTATTCATTGGTGATCTCGCACGATGGGAGCTACAGTTGGGGCAAGGAGGCTCGTGCTCCCACTGACTAGGCGCTCTGAAATTATTTTTTTTTTAACCCTAACCACTAAGCATTGCGGCAATTGGACTGTTCGTGGGATCGTGGGGCAGAGTAGTGTAATGGAGTTTTCGTGGGTGAAGAAGCCCATCAAAGTGTTTAGCCCCTATTGTTGGCATGAGATGCTTCTTTTTTTTCTTTGTAAGCCGAGGAAATGGACAAAGATTAGGGGGGAAAAAAGCACAAATGCCACTACCATGCTCATCTCTTTATATGAAATATAAACAAAAGTCAAATTGATAATATAGATTTTTATATATTATATACCAATAATACATAAATATATATGATCTAATATTTTTTGGATCTCACAAGCAGCCAAAAAGTTTTGAAAGAGGACTAAAATTCAAATTTAGTTAATAAATAAAGATTTTTGTAATTTTGTAATGCGCACACACATATTCAGAATTACATGATTCAAATTGAGAAATTGAAGTAAAAAAAAAAAAGACAGAAAGATCGCCACTATCCTCATCTCATTATATGAAATGTAAACAACTGTCAAATTGATAAGATAGGTTTTTATAATATTATGTATGAATAATACATAAAATATATACATATATCATATTTTTTCGGATCTCATAACCTGGCAAAAAGTTTTGAACGAATACAAAAAGTTTGTTGGAAGAAATTACTTCGAAAGAATCTCCTGGTTTCACAGTGGAATATGATCACAGGATTCAAGAAAATCGGAACAATAAATTTAAACACATAAGAAAAATCAAAACAATCAGAAAAACACACAAGAATTTATGTGGAAAAACTCGAGAACGAGAAAAATCAACATGTCATATACATACAAAAGAAACAAAATTTAACAATTACCGAAATGTTTGATGAAACAACAATAGTCTGCCCGACACTTCAATCACCTATTGTCTGACATGAACTTGTCAAACCTTCTGTACTACTATCTCATGGTCTGCTTCAAGCCATAGAAACTCTTCTTCAATCTGCAGAGCAAACTTTTTTTATCTAGCACCTTGAAACCTTATGGCTGCACCATGTTTAGTTTCTTTTTCAGATCTCCATATAAGAAAGTTGTTTTTACATCCATTTACTCTAGATATAAATCTTCTTCTCCTACCAGACTTAGCACAACCCTTACAGTCATCATTTTCATCACTGGCGAGAATATCTTTGCATAATCCACTTCTTGCCTATGTCGGAAACTCTTTACAACAAGTCTTGCCTTGTAGCACTTGCTACAGTTCAACTCTTCTTTCCGCCTGTAGACCCACTTGTTGTGATGTATTTTTTTGTCATTTGAAAATCCCAAGTTTGATTTGACTCCAAAGATCGCCACGTCGAACTTTCAATCCCTTGAATCTTCAACTTGAGCGGTCTCCTCAAAATACTCCTGTTCACTACTATCAGTTAGTAAAAAATAATGTAAAGAATGAGGATACATTTGTATGAGTTGTTTCACTATGCTGGATCTCCTAGCTTCTTTAGAAAGTCTGATTTGACTCCAAAGACCGCATTTCTTCATCCATGGCGAACTCCCAATCCCTTGAATCTTCAACTTGAGCGGCCTCCTCAAAGTACCCCAGTTCAACACTATTAATTAGTAACAAATAGTGTAAAGAAGGAGAATACCTTTGTATTAGTTGTTTCACTATGCTGAATCTCCTGACTTCCTTAGTAGGTGTCTGAGGAACTTCCAGTGCTTCTTCTGGTTGAGCACTTCTTCTTTCTCCATCATTTTGACCACTAATATAATCTATGTCCACATATTTGGATATTTCAGAAGTAGCAGACGAATTGTCCATAGTTCTAACACTATCCTTGTACATCTCCATCTCGTTGAAAGTGACATTCTTGCTTTTTATAAATTTCTGATTGTGATAATTTCAAAACTTATACCGAAACTCATCTGAATCATATCCAATAAAAGTGCACTTGACAGATTTTGAGTCAAGCTTGTTTCTAGAATCTGCATCAACATGCACATATGTAGAACACTTAAATACTCTTAAATGAGATGGACATACTTTTTTGTCACTCCAAGCTTCAGGTAAAACTTCCTTCAAAGGTATTGACGAACTACAATTAATCAGATAAATTATAGTGTTAACTGCTTTAGCCCAAAACTATTTCGGGAAGCATGAATGAAACCTCATGCTCCTAGCACGCTTCGTGGTTGTTTTGTTCATGCGCTCAACCACACCATTATGCTGCGATGCCTTGGGACAATGACCTCATGCCTGATGTAGTATATAAATTCATGAACTTTTGATCGCGATACTCACCTCCATTATCTGATCCGAGGCACTTCAGCTTCAAGTCTGTCTCATTTTCTATCATAGTATTTCTTTTCTTAAAGACTTTAAATATATCAGATTTTGACCTTAAGAGATAAACTCATATATTTTTCATGTGAACATCAATGAATGTTACAAAATAGTGAGAACCTCCAATAAATTGAACTGTAGTAGGACTCCATGCATTAGTATGCACTAACTTCAGTTTCTTTGATTTCATCAATAACCTACACTTGGAGAAAGAAATTTTCTTTTGCTTGCCATAAGTACAGTCTTCACAGAAATTCAGATCAATTGATTTCAAACTCTGAATCTTATTCTTTGAAAGTAGGGACTTCATATCTTTCTCGCTCATATGTCCAAGCTTACGGTGCCTATAAACCTGCATCCACTTTGGTTCCAGTCACATCAATGAAATCAAGTCTTTCATTGATCAGATAAATGGTGTCTTCAATGCTGCCTCGAGCATCACTAAGGCCCCCTGATCACCTTTCACGAATCACCTGTGAAAGTTGTCACGAGTCTTGATTTTGTCAGTTGGCTCACAGAGATAAGATTTTTCTTAAAACTTGGAATATGTCTGACATCAGTAAGCTTCCACATTGTTTCATTCGACAACTTGATATCAACATCACCATTTCCTATTATACTGCAGACATTATTATCTCCCAAATAAATCTTCCCTAGATCACTCTGAGTGTTGTTTTTGAATACATATTTATCGGGCAAGAATGCAAAGTGACACATAAAACTTCTATCTAGAATTCAGTGCTGACTAAAGATAACACCGGGGAGTCATTTTGAATTTCTTTTTTGAAGACTTTAGTAGAGAAACTACTATCATGTCCTTCGCCACCAACTTTTCTTGGAGCTTTGCAGTTTTTCTTGAAATGCCCATTCTGTCTCTGCCTATATTTCTGCCCAGATTCATTTCCCTGTTATTTGAATTCAACCTAGAACCGGAAGATTCACCATTCGCTACTTTTCTGTGAACTTCTTTATTCAGAATCTGACACATATCATTGTAGTTCAACTTTGAAGTCCCTGAAGAATTACTCAACTCCGTTACCAAGCCATCCCAGCTTTCCGACAAAAAAGATTGTATCATCGGTGCACTAACCTCATCATCAAACTTGATCCCCACAGAACACAACTGGCTAGTCACAATCTTAAAATTTATTGAGATGTTTTGCCACTGAACTGTCTTCCACCATCTTCATATTGAATAATTTCTTCATAAAAAAAATAATTAAAAGCAGAAGGTTTTTCATACAGCTTGGACAATGCCGCCATCAGATTCACCGTAGTTTTCTCATTCATAATGTGAACGCAACAAATGAGGAAATTGTTATCCTGATCAAATCCAGTGTCGTTTGATCTAACACTTCTCATTTCTCCATAGGCATAGACTCAGGTTTCTTTGTGATTCCTTGTAGTGACAAATAGAATTTTTTCCGATACAACAAATTCTCAAGCTGAATCTTCCAGGAAGCGGAGTTCATCCCATTGAACTTCTCCACCTTTAACCTTGCTTCTTCGGTCATTGTTCCCACTTGAATCGAGCCCCGCTTTAATACTAGTTTAGATTGCATTCCCTCAAGTTTGTTTAGATTATTTCAACCTATCCACTAAATTTTTTGGCTTTTATATTTGTCAAAAATTTACAAATGGATAATGCTGCAGCTTATTTTTTATAGCCTTCTATGAACGAAGTCCTATTCAGATTATGCTACTTTTCATTTAGGAAAGGTTGCGTGGAATGTCTTTCAAATTGTGGACATTAGCAGAGTTAAATTTGAATGCATCTCAACATATTTTTCATCCTGCAAAATTTTTGGACATTGTTCCTTTGAATGGTTCAAGTCTCATCTAGATCTTATGAATTCTAACAATCGGGCATGATAGTACAATCAAATGATTTAATCCAACTGTTTACTACTTCGGAGGCTATTTAGGTCTTCAATCAGAACTTGGAGGTATTATAGCATTGCCTTGCCAGCCTTATACTAGTGGTCACTTCAACACCTACAAGCATTACCATTGATCCCGATCCTTACCTCTCCTTAATTTGTGAAGACAACAATGATCACGACACTTTGCAGCCTTATGATTTATATGAGAGCATTCAGAGTGTTTGCTCTTGTTTTATATGAAATTTCCAATTTGATTTAGTAGTTGAGGCAGGTATTAGAAAAAAAAAAATAACTGTCGCCTCTCCACTGAATTCACCATGCTTTAAAAAAAGAGTTCCAACGAGTTATTTTGTAGTTTTTCTATTTCTAAGGATTAGCATCATAGAATATCTCTCTTTTTTTTTTGTATCTCGTCTTGCACAATTTTCCTTTGTGTTGGTGTATTCATACCATTTTCTAATTATTATATTTTATTTTAAAATATTGGTTTCTTTTTTGTGTTGTGCGTTTATTGAGGATTTAAACTTTATCCGTTCACTTCTACACTAGTTGTGCTTTTAGTCTTCTCACATAAAATCATCTTGTGATGCAATTTAAGAACAAGAAAGCTTATTTATGTCAATATGTATCCATCGACATCCTTTTCTTATTCATTGAATACAGAGCGCGATTAAGGTGATTACAGGAAACAATTTTTCATTCTAAGCATAAATCCGGTGGATAAGAACATACATTACTCTGTTTTGTTCAGATTGTGCCAGGCAGGTTACTAAATCCTGGAAACAAATGAAAACCAGGGATGCAACATTAAGTTAGTGTTTCAACAATGGGTTGCTGAAAGATCTCTTGAACCTTGTTGTGCTACAAATATTAGTTTTGATTTCTCTTCGCTATTTTTAGCTACTAAAATTAAGTATGCAAAGTGCAGGTTGCCCGGAATTTAGGAAAAACTTTGAGATCTTTCCAGCCGACTATTAGAGAGCTTCAGGTTTGTGAAATTGATTTTTTTTTTTCCTGAATAAAATAAACAGGAAAAAAATTCCATCAATTCTGCTAACAATGAAGTCTGTAAAGAAATGGATTCTCCACTGCTTCAGTTATCATCTTATATGTGCAAGATCTTTTTTTGGCGGATGTCATGCTTCAGGAAGTTTCAAGGGAATTCAAGAGCACACTTGAGAGAGAGATTGGATTCGATGAAGTTACCAACTCATCGAATAGTGCCTATAGATCCAGGTCAATCTTTAATGAGAACCAGCATACAACATCAGATCCAAGTAAGCAGATGCTTTACTTTTCCCTTGACTATTGATGGCGTATTATTTTTCCAACTCGAATAAAAAAAAAGATTTATTCTTTCACCACACCATTTTGGTATGTTTTCCATAACTTAAAACACGTTTTCCATAACTTAAACAGTCTATATTTGTGTCCTGCTCCTCCAAAGTCAATGTATCTCAGCAATCATTATCAGAATCAAACTCATTTGTGCTATTAAGCATCGACATTTTGGCTATCATAACTTGTTGTAATCCTCTGTTCCCTTTTTATTTCTGCAATTAAATTACAGGCTCTTCAATTTATTGTGTTTTCATCATTTTAAGCTCGGCGTTCTGCATAGCTTTATAAGTGAAATTCTCGGTAAATTTACATTATTCTAGTCTCTTCTGGGGCAGTTTCACCATCAACATACTAATAATATATCATAACAGAAAATCAAACCAAATCCGCATCTACCTGTTTGGTTCAATGCAGTTTCATATTTGAGTGGTTTGATTTTTGTATGAAGTTGAGGATTTCGGTTTGGTTCGTCCCAAATAAGATTTGATTTGGAAGCAAACCGAGTTGTACTCATCTCTCTATTNCGTATTCATATCATTTTCTAATTTTTATATTTTATTCTAAAATATTGGTTTCTTTTTGTGTTGGGCGTTTATTGAGGATTTAGTTCACTTCTACACTAGTTGTGCTTTTAGTCTTCCCACATAAAATCATCTTGTGATGCAATTTAAGAACAAGAAAGCTTATTTATGTCAATATGTATCCATAGACATCCATTTCATATTCATTGAATACAGAGCGCGATTAAGTTGATTACAGGAAACAATTTTTCATTCTAAGCATAAATCCGGTGGATAAGAACATACATTACTCTGTTTTGTTCAGATTGTGCCAGGCAGGTTACTAAATCCTGGAAACAAATGAAAACCAGGGATGCAACATTAAGTTAGTGTTTCAACAATGGGTTGCTGAAAGATCTCTTGAACCTTGTTGTGCTACAAATATTAGTTTTTGATTTCTCTTCGCTATTTTTAGCTACTAAAATTAAGTATGCAAAGTGCAGGTTGCCCGGAATTTAGGAAAAACTCTGAGATCTTTCCAGCCGACTATTAGAGAGCTTCAGGTTTGTGAAATTGATTTTTTTTTTCTTGAATAAAATAAACAGGCAAAAAATTCCATCAATTCTTCTAATGAACCCATTTAATAACAATGAAGTCTGTAAAGAAATGGATTCTCCACTGCTTCAGTTATCATCTTATATGTGCAAGATCTTTTATTGGCGGATGTCATGCTTCAGGAAGTTTCAAGGGAATTCAAGAGAACACTTGAGAGAGAGATTGGATTCGATGAAGTTACCAACTCATTGAATAGTGCCTATAGATCCAGGTCAATCTTTAATGAGAACCAGCATACATCAGATCCAAGTAAGCAGATGCTTTACTTTTCCCTTGACTATTGATGGCGTATTATTTTTCCAACTCGAATAAAAAAAAAGATTTATTCTTTCACCACACCATTTTGTTACGTTTTCCATAACTTAAAACACGTTTTCCATAACTTAAACATTCTATATTTGTGTCTTGCTCTTCCAAAAGTCAAAGTATCTCAGCAATCATTATCAGAATCAAACTCTTTTGTGCTATTAAGCATCGACATTTTGGCTATCATAACTTGTAATAATCCTCTGTTCCCTTTTTATTTCTGCAATTAAATTACATGCTCTTCAATTTATTGTGTTTTCATCATTTTAAGCTCAGCGTTCTGCATAGCTTTATAAGTGAAATTCTAGGTAAATTTACATTATTCTAGTCTCTTCTGGGGCAGTTTCACCATCAACATACTAATAATATATCATAACAGAAAATCAAACCAAATCCGCATCTACTTGTTTGGTTCAATGCAGTTTCATATTTGAGTGGTTTGATTTTTGTATGAAGTTAAGGATTTGGGTTTGGTTCGTCCCAAATAAGATTTGATTTGGAAGCAAACCGAGTTATACTCATCTCTCTATTGACTTTTCTAACGTCCTATTGAAATTGTTTTGTTTTGGCTTATTTTGGTTTGTCAAAATGTCAAAAACTAAACCAGACTATATATCTGGTCAAGGAATACGTCAAATTTAGATCTAACTGATTTTCAGTTAAACCGAACTGAACCATCAAATTTTAATGGTTTGTTTGATTTGGTTTTTTCATTAAAATCGGTTTATCTTGGGACCTGTAGATAAACATCAAATATTAAATTTCTTGTAGANTGAACTGAACCTTCAAATTTGAATGGTTTGTTTGATTTGGTTTTTTCATTAAAATCGGTTTATCTTGGGACCTGTAGATAACCATCAAATCTTAAATTTCTTGTAGATTATTACAAGTTTTTCGGGCAATTACTGTAATAAATTTCCTAAACATGTTCCTTGTGCAGTTTATATCTGCTTTTGAATTATCGATGGTTGCTTTTTGGCTTGAAATTACTTAAGGGACAAGAAGCGTTTCCTCAAATAATTAAAAAACTGAAATCTTATTATAATTGAAATTCCATATTAATAATATATATAAGAAATTCATGGCTTATATGTTGTTTTCACTACCTTCAAGCATAGGAAAATAATTAATGATGGACTTTTGATGATGCCAAATAATTATATTTTGAACTGATTTTTTGTAATTATTGTCTCTGATGTTATTTTTAATTTATAGCTAGGCTTACATATAAAATTTCATTCAAGGGTTTTATCTTATAGATAATTTATAATACTGTATTGCACTATTTGGAGCATCTATTCTTAGAAATTTTGGAACATGTCTNTTAATTATATTTTGAACTGATTTTTTGTAATCATTCTCTGATGTTATTTTTAATTTATAGCTAGGCTTACATATAAAATTTCATTCAAGGGTTTTGTCTTATAGATAATTTATAATACTGTATTGCACTATTGGAGCATCTATTCTTAGAAATTTTGGAACATGTCTGATTGATGACTAAGGGCTTCTAATATCAAATGAATGCAGCATATTTTAATGTTTGAACTATTCATAATATTTGTAATTAATATATGATTTTGATTGATGAAGTATTTTGTAGATAAATAAAATTAAGTTTCCTAGATTATTATTCGTGTCAACGAATAATTCTCATTTTTTGATATATGTTAATAAATAGCAGACATTTAATGATCCTCAAATATTTCTTCTTTTATGTGAATATGAATGATGTGATTTATTTGATCATAAAGATTGTAGACTTTAAACCACATTTTGGTCCAAAATCTCTTGACTTGGAGGAGGGAAGTTCAAACATAAAAATTTCTCTAACTAATTTTTATGTTTTATTGCATATTTCATTTTGGTAAAAAACTCTTAAGGAGGGAAGTTCAAACATAAAGATTGTAGCTTTATTGCATATGAAATATGCGATTACAAGTTTGCAGAGTCTTGACTATTCATTAATGATATCATGAGCATACCAATTGAAATTCATACACTTGTGTAATTAAATTAATTTTCGTGTTAATATATTTTAATTTTTGGACATGAAGGCAATAAGGTTGATATTAATTTTGATTTCGATAGCTCAAATAGAATGTGTGTGTGTGTGTGTGTGTGTGTGTTTAAGAAATGAGCATGAACGTGTTCTTTTCTTCCAATAGGATCGTATGCTGTGATGTTGGTTGAAAATTTTGCTTTTCTCTTCAAATATCTTTTTTGTTAGACCAAAATTCATTGGATGGTGTGGTTATTTACTAATTGATTGGCTATGCTCATAATTTCTATTAAAATCGTCAAGATAATAAATAACAGTTTCACCTATTTTTCCAATCTATAATTTACTTAAACGGAATAAAATTCCACGTACATGCCAAATTTTATAATTTGGATTTATTATTAGGCCAATGACTTAACTTTCAGAAATGACAAAAATAGGGTTTTTTTTCTTATGCATAATGGCCAACTAAATCTTCATAAAATCTTACAAAATTCGCTTAAGAGTTTTCCCTTGTTGAAGTTCAAAATCAACCATGTTGATTTCAATTGGAGCCTCTGCAGGCAAAATTCTATTGATAGGTGTGAACTTTTTCAGTTCGAACGAGAGAACATGCATGCATTCATACTTGTATAGAATGTACCCTTGAGTCGACTGTAAATTATAAAAATTAGTGTGTACTTTTGATATTGATTTAGGTGATTCCGTTAAAAGTTTTTTAATGAGGTTTCAAAGTTAATTTTATGTTTTTATTTTCTTTCCTTCACGTCATTTTGAATGTGAACATTTTTTCAAGTTAAAAATTTTTATTTGCCATAGATGTTAAAAGTCCTTGTTTTAATCATGAAGCCTGTAGGAAATTGGTGGAATTAAGCTTCAATTCTTTGATTTATCCTACCTCAAATTTTTTATATCAACTTGTTATCTTTCAATCTTCATGGCGTATATTTTCACTAAATTTTCTACATCTGTGCATGCTAAGATGCATAAATTTTTTATTACAATAAATATAAATTTTTTGTAGTAATGACAATAAAACTATTAAAACTATAATTTCTATTGATTATAATGAAGTTGTGAGTATCCTATCTATTTGTTGAAATTCAGAATAAATNGGTTATTATAGATTGTTAACGACAACAACAACAAAACTTTTATCCCACTAAGTGGGTCGGTTACATGAATCTTTTTTCTCCACTATTTCCTATTTAGTGTCATATTTTCATTTAATTCTAATAAATTAAGATCATTTTTTATACAATATGCCCAAGTCATCCTAGATCTACCTCTGTCTTTCTTAACAAAAGTCGAATCTAAAACACCTGCTCTTTTAATAAGATCATCAAATGGCCAACGTTTAATGTGACCAAACCATCTAAGTTGACTCTTTCTAATTTTGTACGTCATTGGAGCTACACCAACCCTATCACGATATATTCATTTCACATTTTGTCTCTAAGTGTAAAGCCACTCATCCACCTAATCATTTTCATCTCGACAACACTTAACTTAGTTTTATGCTTCTCTTTTAAAGGCCAACATTCAACACCATAGAACATTGCAGGTCTCACCACCATCTTATAAAATTTTTCTTTCAGTCTAAGTGGTACTTTTCTATCACACAATAAACTTGAAGCATTCCTCCACTTCAACCAACCAACTTGAATTCTACCAATAACATCCCCATCAATATCATCATCACTTTAAATAATAGACCCGAGATATCTAAAGCATTCACACCTTTTAATAATTTGGTCACCCATAGTTACATTTTTGTCACTAGAGCTACTACTGCTAAAAATACATTCCATGTATTCAGTTTTATTCCTACTCGAATGAAGGCCTTTAGACTCCAAGGTAGACCTCCATATTTCAAGTTTTTCCTGAGCCTTTTCTCTCTTCTCATCCATGAGAGGGATATCATCAACAAGCATCAAGGTACATCCTCCTGTAAGTGTCCAGTAATACCATCCATAACTAAAGTAAAATGATATAGGCTTAAAGTTGATCCCTGATGTACACCAACAGAAATAGGAAACTATTTGGTCAATCCTCCTTCTATTCGAACACCTTTTTTCTAAATCAATAAAAATCATATGTAGATCCTCCTTATTATCTCTGAACTTCTCCATCAGCCTCTCAATAAATGTATAGCTTCCATAGTAGACCTGCCCGACATAAATCTAAATTGATTATGAGAAATAAATAACATGTACAGCATTCATAGTAGACCCCCAACATAAATCAAAATTGATTATGAAAAATCTTTGTAGATTGTTAAATGAAAAAAAAAAATAATTATATTTAAGTGGACATAGATTATCAAATACAATAAAAATGGGTCACTCAAAAAATATAAAATTAGACTATTTGTAAAAGACTTCACTCAAATTTATAGAGATGAATATGCAGAAACTTTTGCTTCAATTGCAAATCTAAATATCATCGAAATTCTTCTATCCCCAACAGCCAATCTCAATTGTTCCTTACAATAATTGGATGTAAAAAATTGTATTCCGACATAACTAAAATAAAAAGTCTATAAGGGACAACACTAAATTTTAATTAAGATTTTAGTACTCTACATGTCTTCAACTTGAAGAAAGCTCTTAATAGGCTCAAACAATCCTCAAGAGCTTGGTTTAAAAATTTTATCGAACATCGAACAAAGTCATAAAGATCATACTTACTTATATTAAAAAAAAATCCGTCATGGGCAAAATGTAAGTTTCTATAGTATATGTGGACGATATGCGTGCAACAAGATATTATCTCAAAGAATAAGAAGTGTGAAAGATCAATTATCCAAAAAATTTGAAGAAAATTATCCAAGAATACTTAAATATTTTCTTAGAATTGAAACGGTCCACTCAAAGGGTGGGATATTCATCTATCAACAAAAATATATCCTAGATCTACCAATTAAAATAGTTATGATGGGATGTTCGCACATAGAAGTTCTGAATGACTGCTGCCATGAACTTTGATAAACAAGCGATAACTTATGAGCTGATGAAGGGAGGTATGAAAGGTTGATTGAGAAACTTATCTAATTTGCTCACAGAAGATCAAGCATGGTATATGTTGACAGTGCTCCAAGTTAGTTATGTATTATCCTAAAAAAGCAAATTTACATTCAACGTTCAAAACTCTTGAATACCTTGAAGTAGTAACTTGACAAAGAAATTTTGTTTAAAGAAGTGGAAATTCAGTTTAGAAGTATACATACATGCTGAATTGGCAAGATCCCTCATAGATGGAAGGCTTCTTATCAGTTACACCATTTTTTTGGGTGATAACATAATCAATTGGAGAAGCAATCAATAGTCGTCAGATTTGGCATTGAAGCTAGATTTATGAAGGATGAATTAGGGATGAGATGAAATGTTATTATGAAATTATACTATGACGATAAAATGCCATAGTCGCCGCACATAATAAATTCCAATATGACAAATCAAATGCATAGAATTCGATTGGTATTTAATAAAATAAAAAACAAAAACAGTGGAATGATATGTATCCCGGGTGTTCGAATGAATAAGCAATTGACTGATATTCTAATCAAAGAACTATTGAGATCTACTTCTCACAATATCGCAATCCAAGTTAGGCATGGAGAAAATCTTTTTTGTAGTTCAAGGGGTTTTAGCATTTTTAGAGGCTAACTTGGCAATAAATGGGATTGCAAAGCTGGCGATCCAACATTGTACAAGGTTGGGATCTGCAGGCCTCTACAAAAAGCAAAAGTCTCATATTCTTAGGTGAATAAATATGTGCAAGATGTAATATATCGTTCTTATTTTCATATCAGTTGGTACTTTTCTTTGATAGAAGTTACCAAGCTTAATCTAAATTCTACTCTATAAGTAGAGATGCAAAATCTCGAATAAACTCATACAGATTAAAATCATTATATACATACATATACATACATACATACATACATACATACATACATATATATATATATATATANAAAACATTATATATATTTCAGTACTAAAGTTGAAGGTAATGTCGATACCATCAAAATTGTTATAACCATTGAAGCAAAATATTTTTCGTCTTTCATAAACCAAAACTGAAATAAGATTTCAATGGGACATGTAAATACCACTAATTTCTGAATTTGTTTTTTAAGCATATTAAAATAATACAAGGCTATATTCAGATGGCAAGCCTACTGCTGAAGCCCCACTTACTGCAACCGAGTTGCCGGAAGAGCAACCTCAAGGTCTTCTTCTTTCAACTTCCTATTACTCTTTTAACCTTTGTCCATTGTCAAATCTATATTTTATGATATATATATATTTCTAGACTCAAATTAAAGGTAATGTTGATAACATCAAAGTTGTTATAACTATTGAAGCATAATATTTTTCATCTTTCATAGACCAAAACTGAAACAAGATTTCAATGGGACATTTAAATACCACTAATTTCTGAATTTGTTAGTTAATCGTATTAAAATAATACAAAGCATATGACACGGGGATGTGGTGGATCGACCGGTCCTCAAAGGGAGGGGGGCTGCCGCTCCTCCCCTTTCCTTCTTTCCTTCTTAGCACCTTCCTAATAAAAGTCTTTTCAAATCAGAATTTCTGAATATTTTTATTCCTCTTTCAAATTATGATATATGATTTTATTATTTCTTCTTATTTTAAAACCTTTCCTAAAATCTAAAATCTGATTTTATTCTCCTTATTTAAAAAAAGTCTTTCCTAAATCTAAAATTTGATTTTATTTTCTTTCTTATTTTAAGTATTGCCTAAAATAAAGTCCTAACCCCATTATAAATAGAGGATGACGTGTTTAGAGTTAGCGGTCTTATTTTTTATATCGGAATTCAGATTTTAGCCCTGGTATTTTCCCTTTCCAATGTTGATCCAACTTCGAGGTATTGTTTTGGTTCCCTTATTCGAGGTGGTGATCATCTCCAAGGGTCTGAGTGGTGCTCCGGTTAAGCTCGATCTTGACGAGTTATTTATCTTACCATACTTTTGTTTCTCTGCTATCATTTCAGAATCCAACCACTACAACCCCCTCTTCCACTGCTGTTAGCCACCTTCCTGCTACCGTCCAGCCACCGCAGCCCCACCAACTTGTTGTCCAACCCTTTCAGGCCCTTCCTGACAACCCGTCAGCACCCCTACAACGGCTATCTTGTTGTCCCGACCTTTCTCATCTTTGTCAGTGCTTCTCCGATTGTTGTACACCCTCCCAAAGTGCCGACGAACCTTCCCAACTACTAACCTACTTCTTCCACAGTAACCCACACCTCTCAGGCCTTCACCGCAGCAGCCTCTGATCCAACTTCCAACAACGCTCCTGCTTCTCTCCAGTTGCAGTTTGACGCTATTCTATCGCTAACCTGTTGTCCTACTTCTTCCATAGCAGCCCCCACCTTTCCGGCCTTCACCGCAGCCGCCAATTCTGTCTCCCTTGTAGGATTCCCTCCTTATCAAGCGTGTTGTGTTTTTTTTGTTGAGTCATTTGTTGTAATCCTTTGTTTTGTAATTTTATTTTGTGTGTTGTCTTTTGTTATTTTGAGTCTTTATTGAAACCTTGTTTTAAGTCAGTAGTAAAATTGTGTTTTGCGCCAAATTTTGGCTTAACTCTTGCATCATTTGGTATCAGAGTTAGCCCAACCTTAATCACATCTTGGAGTTTCTAGCATCCACCACTACCCAATCCAGCACAATAATTTTTTTTTTTTTTTTTTTTTTTTTTTTTATTTTTTTT
>JXCR01141331.1:22685-47384 GCA_002079205.1 Phalaenopsis hybrid cultivar
TTTTTTTTTTTTTTTTTTTTTTTTTTTGTATTACTTCGTTCTTTGTTCCTTCTTTCTTTCCTTAGATCCCGAACCTTAAATATGCCATTAAGAAGATTTGTGCCCGAGCCTACTCGAGACGAGATAGGGCGAGAGCTTCGCCATTTTCAGCAGAGGCTTATGGATATTGAAGAGGAAATTCAGTGGGAGGATACCCTCGATCGTGATCTGGAAAGTCGAAAGGAAGTACGAGAAAATATGAAAATGAAGCGAGAAACACAGTCAGTTCCTACTAACTACTACCTCTAAAAGTGGTATACTCTAGCTTCCAAAGTGGAGAAACTGTATCACCAAAGGACTCCCTTGCTACTATCCAATAAAACCAATCCGCAAGTTTGTCATTGCCATAAGATGTTGCTAGTGTCACGGATTTGGACATGTTGAAGCGGTCTTCATCGACCAGTGCATCATCGAAAAGTTGGGTAAAGACACTGCAGGAACTAAGAGCAGTTTGAACGTGAATTTTCATCTGATGACGTCTTCCTCCGTGGAACCCCCTTGTTCGTGGATACATTCAATGTCTTTCCTCCATGTGATCAAAAGAACATGCAACTTTTGATAAAATTGTGGTTTCTGCTTTCCTAGAAGGAGAACTTTTGGTTGAGACATTAAAATCATGCAGACTAGAAGATGCCAGAATTTAAAATTTTAATGGATGGTCTTAGTAACGAACAATTGATAGCATCACAAGCAGCTACAATTCCAACCATAACCCCCAGTGTTCCATATGAAGAGACTAATGTTTAGTGTGAAGCTTTTGTTATTATAACACAACATAAGATATCAGTTTTCCAAAACTTCAAGAGTTAGAGGAAAGACCCGAAAGATAATAATAATCACACATCAACCAAATTATTGCAAATCTTCAAACTCGCTAAGGCCCAACTTGTTATAGATGAAAAACATATGAGTTATTTACTTGTTCAGGATTTGGCTCAGGAGAACCTATGTGGTGGGTGTATCTCCGGCTCAGATTATGCTAAATCAGAACAGATTGATATGGGGATCAATTTTTTATTTTTCATCAATCCAAAAGCTTCTCGTTCTCCAAATTTCAATTCATGCTATAATGCACTTCATGGTGTTGCTGGAGCTTATGCCAAACGCAGTTTCGTTGAAGAACTTGGTGCAAAAGAAAGCTCTATGTTAAATTGCACTCCTAAAGAAAACTTTGGTGTGGGCCATCCAGACCTTAACTTGATTTATGCCAAGGAATTAGTTGTGCGGTGGGGATTACGCAAATCAGAATAGCAAGATGAACCCCTTGAGTTTGGTGCAGCTGCTGATGGTGGTGTTGATCATAATATGATACTTGGTAAAAGGTTCTTTGTGACTGCCTGATTTTGTTGCAATCATCGCTGCTAACATTGTTCTGTCCATTCCTTACTTTTATTCTAAGCTGAAGGGTGTTTGCTAACGTTGTTCTGTCCATTCCTTACTTTTATTCTAAGCTGAAGGGTGTTGCCAAAAGCATGACAAACTCTGCAGCGCTTGATGTTGTAGCAATTAATCTAAATCTGAACATTTTTGAGGTGCCAACTGGATGGAAATTCTTTAGCAACTTGATGAATGTTGGATTTTATTTGGTTTGTGGTGAAGAAAGCTTTGGGACAAGTTTAGATCATATTCGTGAGAAGGATGGGATTTGGGCAGTTTTAGAATGGCTTTCTATTCTTGCATACAAGAACAAGGACAACCTCAACGGAGGAAAGCTAGTGACATTAGAAGACATAGTTTGCCAACACTGGGCTACTTATGGTCGCCAATGGGATCCAGGGCTGGTTAACAACAACACAAAAGCTTCGACCTATAAAGTTGAAGCTCCCCCAACCCGAGGAGACTGATGCGGGGGCTATGGAGGACCGACCGGTCCAATGGGGGGAGGGTTGCCGCTCCTCCCTTTCCCTTCTCTCCCCTTCTCTTCTTTCCTTCTTAGCACCTTCCTAATATAAGTTTTTCCAAATTAGAATTTCTGAATATTTTTATTTTTCTTTCCTAAATTTTGAGATCTAATTTTATTTTTTCTTTTTATTTTAAATTTTTTTTTAAAAATCTAAAATCTTATTTTATTCTCCTTTCTTATTTAAAAAAAAAAATTCCTAAAATTTGAAATTTGATTTTATTATGTTTCTTATTTTAAATATTACCTAAAATAAAGTCCTAGTCTCATTATGAATAGAGGATGATATGGTTAGAGTTAGGGGCCTTGTTTTTGAAATCTGAATTTCAATTTTAGCCTTGGTATTTTTCCTTCGAGGGTTGTATCCAATATCAAGGTAGTGCTCCAGATGTCCCTCGATCGTTGTGGGGATCGTCTTTAAGGGTAAGAGTGGTGCTCCAGCTGTAGCTCGACCCTTACGAGGCATTTATCTTACCATACTCCTGATTCTTCGCTGCCATTTCAGAATCCAGCCACTACAACCCCCTCTTCCAATATTGCCAACCACCTTCTTGCTCCCATCCAGCCACCGCAGCCCTTCCAACTTGTTGTCCAACCCTTTCATGCCCTTCCCGACAGCCCGCAAGCACCCCTATAGCAGCTACCTTGATGTCCCGGCCCCATCGCTGTCAGTGCTTCCCCGCTCTTTGTCTATCCTCCGAAATATTGGCGAACCTTCCCAACTGCTGTCCTACTTCTTCCACAGTAGCCCCCACCTCTCCGGCTTTCACCGCACCCTCTGATCCAGCCTCCAACAACGTTCCTATTTCTCTCCATCTGTGGTTCAAGATCATTACTATCATCAGCCTGTTATCCTACGTCCACAACAACCCCCATCTTTCCGGCCTTCACAGCAGCCGCCAATTCAGCCTCCCTCGCTAGCTCTCTCCCCATCAAGCATGTTATGTTTTTTTTGTTGAGTCATTAGTTGTAATCCTTTATTTTGTGCTTTTATTTTGTGTGTTGTCTTTTGTTATTTCGAACTTCATTGTAACTTTGTTTTAAGTCAATAATAAAATTGTGTCTTGTGTCGTGATTTGAGTTAACTCAGGTATCAGCATATATTTAGATGGCAAGCCTACTGCTGAAGCCCCACTTGCTGCAACTGAGTCGCCTGAAGAGCATCCTCGAGGTCTTCTNATTTTCATCTTTCATAGACCAAAACTGAAATAAGATTTCAATGGGTCATTTAAATACCACTAATTTCTGAATTTGTTAGTTAATCGTATTAAAATAATACAAAGCATATGGCGCGGGGGATGTGGTGGATCGACCGGTCCTCAAAGGGAGGGGGGCTGCCGCTCCTCTCCTTTCCTTCTTTCCTTCTTAGCACCTTCCTAATAAAAGTCTTTTCAAATCAGAATTTTTGAATATTTTTATTCCTCTTTCAAATTATGATATATGATTTTATTCTTTCTTCTTATTTTAAAACTTTTCCTAAAATCTAAAATCTGATTTTATTCTCCTTATTTTAAAAAAGTCTTTCCTAAATTTGAAATTTGATTTTATTTTCTTTCTTATTTTAAGTATTGCCTAAAATAAAGTCCTAACCTCATTATAAATAGAGGATGACGTGTTTAGAGTTAGCGGTCTTATTTTTTATATCTGAATTCAGACTTTAGCCTTGGTATTTTCCCTTTCCAATGTTGTATCCAACGTCGAGGTATTGTTTTGGTTGTCCCTTATCCGAGGTGGCGATCATCTCCCATGGTCCGAGTGGTGCTTCGGTTAAGCTCGATCTTGACGAGTCATTTATCTTACCATACTTTTGTTTCTTTGCTATCATTTCAGAATCCAGCCACTACAACCACCTCTTTCACTGTTGTTAGCCACCTTCTTGCTACCATCCAGCCACCGCAGCCCTTCCAACTTGTCCCTTCCCGACAGCCGTCGGCACCCCTACAGCAACTATCTTGCTGTCCCGACCTTTCTCACCTCTGTCAGTGCTTCTTCGATTGTTGTCCACCCTCCCAAAGTGTCGGCGAACCTTCCCAACTACTAACCTACTTCCACGGTAGCCCACACCTCTCAGGCCTTCACCGCAGCAACCCCTGATCCAACTTCCAACGGCGTTCCTGCTTGTCTCCAGTTGCAGTTTGACGCTATTACTATCGCCATTCTGTTGTTCTACTTCTTCCATAGCAGCCCCCACCTTTCCGGCCTTCGCCGCAACCGCCAATTCTGCTTCCCTCGTAGGATTCCCTCCTCATCAAGCGTGTTTTGTTTTCTTTGTTGAGTCATTAGTTGTAATCCTTTGTTTTGTAATTTTATTTTGTGTGTTGTCTTTCGTTATTTCGAGTCTTTATTGAAACCTTGTTTTTAAGTCAGTAGTAAAATTGTGTTTTGCGTCAAATTTTGGGTTAACTCTTGCATCATTTGCTATTAGAGTTAGCCCAACCTTAATCCCATCTTGGAGTTTCTAGCATCCACCAATACTCAATCCACCACAACAATTTTTTTTCTTTTTTTTTGTATTACTTTCGTTCTTTCTTCCTTCTTTCTTTCCTTCCTCAGATCCCGAACCCAAAATATGCCATCAAGAAGATTTGTGCCCGAGCCTACACAAGACGAGATAGGGCGAGAGCTCCGCCATCTTCAGCAGAGGCTTATGGATATTGAAGAAGAAATTCAGTGGGAGGATACCCTCGATCGGATCTGGAAGGTCGAAAGGAAGGACGAGAAAATATGAAAATGAAGCGAGAAACACAGTCAGTTCCTACTAACTACTACCTCCAAAAGTGGTATACTCTAGTTTCCAAAGTGAAGGGACTGTATCACCAAACGACTCCCTTGCTACTATCCAACAAAACCAATCCTCAAGTTTGTCATGGCCATAAGATGTTGCTAGTGTTACGGATTTGGACATGTTGAAGCGGTCTTCATTGACCAGTGCGTCATCGAAAAGTTGGGTAAAGACACTACAGGAACTAAGAGCAGTTTGAATGATAATTTTCATCTGATGACGTCTTCTCCCGTCGAACCCCCTTGTTCGTGGATACATTCAATGTCTTTCCTCTATATGATCAAAAGGAACATGCAACTTTTGATAAGATTGTGGTTCCTGCTTTCCTAGAAGAAGGAGAACTTTTGGTTTAGACATAAAAATCATGCAGACTAGAAGATGTCAGAATTTAAAATTTCAATGGATGGTCTTAGTAACGAACAATTGATAGCATCATAAGCAGCTACAATTCCAACCATAACCCCCAGTGTTCCATATGAAGAGAGAAATGGTCAGTGTGAAGCTTTTGTTATTGAAACACAAAAGAAGATATCAGTTCTCCAAAACTTCAAGAGTCAAAGGAAAGACCCGAAAGATAATAATAATCACACATCAACCAAACTATTGCAAATCGTCAAACTCGTTAAGGCCCGACTTGTTATAGATGAAAAACATATGAGTTATTTACTTGTTCAGGATTTGGCTCAGGAGAACCTATGTGGTGGGTGTATCTTTGGCTCAGATTATGCTAAATCATAACAGATCGATATGGGGATCAATTTTTATTATTTTTTCATCAATCCAAAAGCTTCTCATTCTCCAAATTTCAATTCATGCTATAATGCACTTCATGGTGTTGCTGGAGCTTATGCCAAACGCAGTTTTGTTGAAGAACTTGGTGCAAAAGAAAGCTTTCTGTTAAATTGCACTCCTAAAGAAAACTTCGGTGTGGGCCATCCTGATTTATGCCAAGGAATTAGTTGTGCGGTGGGGATTGCGCAAATCAAAATCGCAAGATGAACCCCTTGAGTTTGGTGCAGATGCTGATGGTGATGTTTATCATAATATGATACTTGGTAAAATGTTCTTTGTGACTGCCTGATTTTGTTGCAATCATCGCTGCTAACGTTGCTCTGTCCATTCCTTACTTTTATTCTAAGCTGAAGGGTGTTGCCAAGAGCATGACAACCTTTGCAGCGCTTGATGTTGTAGCAATTAATCTAAATTTGAACATTTTTGAGGTGCCAACTGGATGGAAATTCTTTAGCAACTTGATGAATGTTGGATTTTGTTTGGTTTGTGGTGAAGAAAGCTTTGGGACAAGTGTAGATCATATTTGTGAGAAGGTTGGGATTGGGGCAGTTTTAGAATGGCTTTCTATTCTTGTATACAAGAACAAGGACAACCTCAACGGAGGAAAGCTAGTGACATTATAAGACATAGTTTGCCAACACTGAGCTACTTATGGTCGCCAATGGGATTCAGGGCTGGCTAACGACAACACAAAAGCTTCGACCTATAACGTCGAAGCTCCCCCAACCCGAGGAAACTGATGCGGGGGCTATGGAGGACCGACCGGTCCAATGGGGGGAGGGTTGCCGCTCCTCCCTTTCCCTTCTCTCCCCTTCTCTTCTTTCCTTTTTAGTACCTTCCTAATATAAGTCTTTCTAAATTAGAATTTCTGCATATTTTTATTTTTCTTTCCTAAATTCTGAGATTTAATTTTATTCTTTCTTTTTATTTTAAAAACAATTTCTAAAATCTAAAATCTTATTTTATTCTCCTTTCTTATTTTTAAAAAAATTTTCCTAAAATTTGAAATCTGATTTTATTCTCTTTCTTATTTTAAATATTACCTAAAATAAAGTCCTAGTCTCATTATGAATAGAGGATGATATGCTTAGAGTTAGGGTCTTGTTTTTTATATCTGAATTCCAATTTTAGTCTTGGTATTTTCCCTTCGAGGGTTGTATCTAATATCAAAGTAGTGCTCCAGTTGTCCCTCGATCGTTGTGGGGATTGTCTTCAAGGGTAAGAGTGGTGCTCCGGCTGTAGCTCGACCCCTACGAGACATTTATCTTACCATACTCCTAATTCTTTGCTGTCATTTCAGATTCCAGCACTACAACCCCCTCTTCCAATACTGCCAACCACCTCAGCCCTTCCAACTTGCTGTCCAACTCTTTCATGCCCTTCCCGACAGCCCGCCAGCACCCCTATAGCAGCTACCTTGATGTCCCGACCCCATCGCTGTCAGTGCTTCCCCGCTCTGTCTATCCTCTGAAAGTATTGGCGAGCCTTCCCAACTGCTGTCCTACTTCTTCCACAGCAGCCCCCATCTCTCTTGCTTTCACCACCACAGCCTCTGATCCAGCCTAAAAAAACGTTCCTATTTCTCTCCAGCTGTGGTTCAAGATCGTTACTATCTTCAGCCTGTTGTCCTACGTCCACAACAACCCCTATCTTTCCGGCCTTCACAGCAGCCGCCAATCCAGCCTCCCCTCGTTGGACTCTCTACTCATCAAGCATGTTATGTTTTCTTTGTTGAGCCATTAGTTGTAATCCTTTATTTTGTGCTTTTATTTTGTGTGTTGTTTTTTGTTATTTCGAGCTTCATTGTAACCTTGTTTTAAGTCAATAATAAAATTGTGGCTTGTGTTGTGATTTGAGTTAACTCAGGTATCAGCATATATTCAGATGGCAAGCCTACTGCTGAAGCCCCACTTGCTGCAACTGAGTCGCCTGAAGAGCATCCTCGAGGTCTTCTTCTTTTTACTTCCTAATACTCTTTTAACCTCTGTCCATCATCAAATCTATATTTTATAATATATTTGTAGCACAAATAACTTCAGAAGCTGTTACCTCTCCCTCACCTTCACAAGATGCTTCAATTCCTGCTGCTCCAGAAATCAACGCTCAGACATCGTCGTCGTCAGAGAATGTGGAAGAAGTATCAAAATAGATAAAACAATACCAGCAAATTAAGTCCAGCAAAACCAATAATTGAATGTGGAAAAGATGGCTCATTATGGACACAAAAGGAGACCTTCAGGGTCGATTTTGAAATTTTAAGATGATGGGGGTGATTATTTGNTCTCAGACATCGTCGTCGTCAGAGAATGTGGGAGAAGGATCAAAATAGATAAAACAATATCAGCAAATTAAGTCCAGCAAAACCAATAATTGAATGTGGAAAAGATAGCTCATTATGGACACAAGAGGAGACCTTCAGGGTCGATTTTGAAATTTTAAGATGATGGGGGTGATTATTTGACAGGTGCTCCACTTGAGGGCAGCTTCTGTAGAAGTTTACATCTATTAGCTGTATTGTAACTTTTACTGATTCAAATGATATGTTTGTAACAATATATTTTTTCTTGAATTCTTGGGCAGAAGTTGCAGAATGTTTCAGATGGTTGGTAACTGTTATTGTGATTACTGTATATTTTTGTTTTATGTCTACATTTTGTTTATTTATTTGTTTATTTATTTATTTATTTTAATTTGTTATGGACCCATATGGAATTTTATTGTTAGGAGGTTTATGCTTTGAGAAATGAAAATGCTTGCTGAAAGAGTTTGCTTGTGTTGTTGACAGGGTCCGTTGTTAGAAGGCCCAATGCTTTTATTGATGCAAATAGATTTTATTATGTTTGATTGTGGCAGCTACAACTTATTAAAAAATAACTGTGAAGCTGCTGAAAAATAATCTGATGTTCAAAAAGTTATGATAGTTATTAATTTTTTTTTTTAAGTCAGACCGCAACTAAAAAGTTATCACCGTACCTAGCCGTGAGAAAACGTAAATTTCAACTGCAAAAAAAGTTATCAAAATAAAGTTTATTCAAACAGATAAAACTGCGGTGTGGTACCGCACCGTCACCGCAATGGTGCCCTTTATTGTTTTTTGTGAAATTAAAAGAATTCGTTTTTGCAAAAAATGAACATGCAAAATAATTTTCAGAGACTTTATAGAAATTAAGTGTTTTAAGAAAATTGATCAATAGTTTTTTATTCATAGATTACCTCAAAGCCTATTGTCAAACCATTCATCTAAGCTTAGTATGACTAGTATTAATATTTAGAAAGATTTACTTACACACCATTAAATTCTTATTTATTTTCATAGTGTATGCCCAAATTTTAATTTTTATATCTGCACCACCTTACTCATGAATGGAAAGGTATATTTCATTTTTTTTAAAATTAAAATGATGTTATTTTTTATGTAATACGAAAGATTTGGGCGTTATAATTGTATTATAAAATAAAATAAAATAAAATAAAGTTGAAAAGATAGTGTAAGATGTGTAAATGTTGAAGAATTTGGTGGTATGTATGCTAATGCCAGTTATAGATGTGTAAATCCATAAGAATGGGGTGGTACGTACGTTAATGCCATTAACCGTAAATTTAATATCAACCAATTTAAATAAACATCGTCATAATATTTAGTCTCCCCAAAAAAAATGTTTGGAGTCAGTTCTTACATTTTTGACAATATTCATAATAAACCTCAGACTTATTCCGATATTTTCGCTGAAACCAAATGTCAGCAGCTTATAAAATGTCATCAGTGCACACTAATGGAGGACAGTAGACGATGCAAAAATCACACTTCAGACTAGTGTAATTCTAAGTTCTACATTTTTGCATATATACCACACAATCCTTATTTATTTACACATCTAACACAAACTTTAAATTATCGCTTTTACTAACTTCTTAAAAATAAAAACACCTTTTTCATGCATAAATTTATAGCACCAAAATGTTATAAATATAAATATTAAATTTTAAGCATTAGATATATATAAATCCACAAGAATTATATGGTATATATGTAAATTTCCAGTGAAATCCAGCTCCCAACTGTCATCTTATTAACAGATTGACTTGTTGGGTCACTCCATATGTTTGATCCAAATGTAACAAAGATAAGAGGCGTCAGGCTTCAAATCCATACAATAATCCCACTGCTGATAAAAATAAGTGTCCATAAAAACACTCCAAATCACAAGTTGGCATAATGTTAATAAGCATCAACAAGATCAAAATAATTCAGTACTCATACATGAACGAGCATTTAATACAGTAAAGTTATCAAGTTCTCAGAAGAAAGCCAATAATATCAAACTATAAACAAAGGGTTTAAGATGCAAACTATATACAGAGTTCTGTAGTTGAACTCTCACAATTTTGTGATATTATGGACCTCTTTTAGGTATTTCATCATCTTCGTCATCGTCGTCGTCTTCTTCTTCGTCATCGTCGTCGTCACCACCACCATTACGCGTAATCTTAGAAGGTCGGGTGAAGCCCTTCGCTCATTGATTTGTAACGGTGGTTGCCGCCTGCCAGAAATTTTAACTGGCTGACAGGTCCAGCGATACTGTTCTTCTGCCAAAATTTGAAATTCATAAGAAATGGAAAAAAAAAAAAAGGTTTTGGGTGAGAGACATTTATATGCATACCACCCAATTCTTATGTATTTATTTACATATCTAACATCTAAACTTTACTTTTTTTACATTTATACCACCCAAATCTTTCATATCACATAAAAAACAGCACCTTTATTAACTTCTAGAAGGTGAAATACGTTTGCATGTATGGATAAGGTGATATGTATGTAAAAATTGAAGTTTGTATGTTAGATATGTAACTACATAGAAATTGAGAGGTATGTACGCAAATCTTCCCAAACCCACCCCTAAAATATGTGAGGAAATGAGAGAAATTCAAAATGGTAAAGAAAGGAATGCTGGCAGATATAATTGGCAGGTAGAACCCTGGCACAACCAAGCATCCATAATTTAAAAGAAATGGAACGACTCAAAAAGAACAAGCATGTGTAGGCTACCGAAATATGGGGGGAAAACATATCAATAACAAGGGGCATTTACATACATACCACCCAATTCCTATTTATTTACATATTTAATACCTATACTTTTTATATTTATGCCACCCAAATCTTTCATATCACATAAAAAATACTACCATTTTAACTTTTAAAAAAGTGAAATGCACCTTTTCATGCATATGCAAGGTGGCATGAATGTAAAAATTAAAGTTCAGGTGCTAGATATGTAAATACATAGGAATTNATACTGAAATATGGGGAGAAAACATATCAATAACAAGGGGCATTTACATACATACCACCCAATTCCTATTCATTTACATATTTAATACCTATACTTTTTATATTCATGCCACCCAAATCTTTCATATCACATAAAAAATACTACCATTTTAACTTTTAAAAATGTTAAATACACCTTTTCATGCATATGCAAGGTGGCATGAATGTAAAAATTAAAGTTCAGGTGCTAGAGATGTAAATACATAGGAATTGAGTGGTATGTATATAAATACTAAGATATAAGCCATACATGAAGATTGAATCCGCTGGGCCATGAGGGTGAGATTCAATAGAAAATAGAACAAACACAGAATGCATCATTTGCCCACGTCGTAGGTTTCGCAATGTTTTTAATTTTGGAGTTTATTTATAAAATTAATTCCATTGGTATAACCTAAAGATAGCATCACCTTTTATGAGGAAAGAATCAGGGCAGCAAAGAAAAAACACAATGACATGCCCGATACGCCATTTAAAAACTCTGTGAGCATAAAAAGTTTCTTTATAGGGCATAAAATAGACTACGTAACTTAATAGAGACCAAAGGTCAAGATAAGAGAATCTCTTTAATGGTTCAATGTTTACGGGAGACTCCTCGGAGAAAGAAACAAGGTAGGTCAAACCTAGTTCAAAGGCAAAATTAAAAGAATTTGAGAGATATTAGAGAGTTGGGTGAATTTACAGATTTGGCCTTGATTTTACAAGTCCTATGTTTCATCCTACCCCTTATCATGCTCAACCCTTATTTGACTTGCGTCTCATTTAATATAGTAAAGTTGTCATTCTCTACAAGGTTAGTTACCAATGAACTTTTCTAGTAGGATTCTCCGTAGAAATTAGAGCAAATCAAATATTTTATTTCTCCAAAAAAAATAATACAACTACAAACACATAAAATAAAGGATAAACACCTATAATTTGAGAGGTAAGCAATCTCTTCCAACTCCTATAATTCGAGAGTTAGGAAATCTCTCCCAAAACATAATCCTAAGATTCACAACAACAAACTCATGCATAATCTTAAACCTAAACATATTAGTCATATTTATACTAAACAATAATAAATGACAAATGACTACATTACTCTTAGGCTAATAAAAACTAAATTACCCATACGCGCCAACATAACATTACTCCCCTCCCAAAAAGGCACATTGCCATCACGATGAAAAAAACTATTGTTGGATCAAGTCATATGACTCCCATGTGGAATCATCATCTGCAATCCCTTCCATATAATCAGAACTTGTAATGACTCTCGTTGTCTTGACATGTTGTTTTGTGCACACCTTCGATCATATCTGAATACGATGGTACATTGACTTCAAGTCAATCTCAGAGAATATCGTCGCTCCAAAACTCATCCAGTATCTTATTGATTACCAGAATCTCTGCCAACCGTACCATGTTTTTCATGATATGAAACTCGATCAGGAATATCAGTCCTTCATTCTGAATTGTCTTCATCAGTCTTCAGCGTCACCAACATTTTGCATAAATTGAAGTCACCATGAAGCAACACCATCTTATCTCCCTCTCAACTACTTTGTATTGTCTAAATCAACCACTTACAAACTCCTCCAATCTTCTTCATTTGTCTCATTCGCCTTCCGCCGCTGTCGTAGCAAAAGACAATAACGCAATCGGAGGTAGCCCTCTGTAGGGGACCAACCCGTCGTGCTTCTTTATCCCAGGCTACAATTCTTTGAAGTGATCCTCTCCAGCTCTAAATTGCATGTTGTCATATTCTGTCTGATGTTGTTCATTCCAAACCTCATGATTTCGTGCAATTCTCTCCAAAGGTTGTAGCTCAAATCCATCCCCGACTCCTTTGTTTGATCATGCTTGCTTCCCTTTGTTCGAGTGGTCCAAATGTCGCGGTATTCTTCTAAGTATGTTACTCGAGTCCGCTCTCATTTCCTTCGCTCAATACTGCAGCTCTCGATCTGTCTAAAGTAACGACACTGCCATGATGTCGTGCAAATCCCTCTAGTTGCTGCTGCTCGTGCCTATTCTAGAGTCGTCGCTCGATCTCACAACAGACGAAGACGGTCTTGTATGAAACTTGGTGATTTTCTTCATCATTTCTTCCAAAATCGTGAATCTCCGCTCGAACTGTCTCTCACGGACGAGAAACGCTCTTACATAAATGAGAAACACTTATGTATTTCATATCTGATATGAATCAGCTCTCTCTCTAATTTACTCTCCAGAACATCTACTTGGTTGTCATTATTCCTATATGATTTTGGATCACAAATGTGAATACAGTAAGCCTGTCGTTGGCTTTCCATGTCAAATGAAGCCAAATCGTGACTCTATCATGACATGCGGTCGCATAATCGTGAGTATTCGAAAGTGATTCTGTCGACGACTTCTCAGCTAGCCCTCACCACAATCACGAAAGCGTGCGAGGGAGATTTTGTATGCCGTGATCGGTTAGCTTCCTAGCTAACTCAAGTCGCGATAGTTTTGTAAGGTCGCATCGTCACTTTCCACCGAGCTCGATCGCAACTGGGTCGCATGCCACATATCCCTTGTATGTCGCAACTCTGATGTTGCTTCCAAGAGAACTCTAACAGCGATTTAATTGGGGTCATTGGCATTCCAGCGAGAGTTCTAATTGTGCCAGTGATGTGATCCCGTTCTCTTACGTGCCTTCCAAGCTAGCTCTTACTGCGACAATTGTGCGCCACAACCGCGACCTCTCAAATGCCTTGGATTGTGACAGTTTTGCAAGGCTAGGTCATGGAGTGTTTGTAAGATGCAGTTAGACTGGACTCCGATCCAACGGGGACTAATGGTAGTTTCGAGTCCCTGTACATCGAGATCTTCCTAGCTACCAACCGTAATGCTCACGCCTTATCTTGTATGCAGAGATCCACTCGTTTCTTCACATAATTGTTGCTCTGATACTATTTGGTAGGATTATCTATAAAGATTATGACAAAACAAATATTTTATTTCTCCAAAGAAAAAAATACTACCAACACATAAAATAAAGGATAAACACCTATAATTCGAGCGGTAGAGGATCTCTCCCAATTCCTACAATTCAAGGGGTAGAAAATCGCTCTCAAACCCTAACCCTAATACTCATAACAAAAATCTCATGCAAAAACCAAGCCTTAAACATATTAGTCATGTTTATACTAAACAATAATAAATGACAAATCACCAAATTGTTCTTGGGCTAATAAAGATTAAATTGTCCTTAGGCGCCGCCATAACATTTTGATCTTTTATGTGTGTGCATAAATATGTATGTGTATGTGTGAGGGCACACGCATGTGTGCTTGCGTCTGTGTGCATGTCTGTATGTGGGTGTGCGTGTGGGTGTGTGTGTGGGTGTGTGTGTGGGCGTGCGTGTGGGTGTGCGTGTGTAAGTGTGCGTGTGCGTGTGGATGTGAGTTGGACAAGTAGAAGGGCATATTAAATGAGACAAAAATACAACATCTATATCATGAATAATACCAATAAGTAGTATAATAAAAACATACAACAACAACAACAACAAAGACTTAATCCCCAACAACAACAAAGACATACAGCAACAACAAAGGCTACATGAATCATTTTTCTCCATTGCGTCCTATTTAGTGTCGTATTTTCATTTAGTTCTAATAAATTAAGATCATTTTTTTATGCAATGAGCCCACTTCTTCCTATGACTACCTCTGTCTTTCTTAACATAAGTCAAATCTAAAACATCTACTCTCCTAATCGAATCATCAGATGGTCGACGCTTAATGTGACCAAACCATCTAAGACGACTTTCTATAATTTTGTTTGTCACATAAGCTACACCAACCCTATCACAGATATATTCATTTCTCGTTTTGTCTCTAAGTGTAAAGCCACTCATCCACCTAATAATTCTCGTCTCGACAACACTTAACTTAGTATTATGCTTCTCTTTTAACGGCCAACATTTAGCACCATAGAGCATTGCAGGTCTCACCACCGTCTTATAAAATTTTCCTTTCAGTCCAAGCAATACTTTTATATCACACAAAAGGCCCGAAGCAATCCTCCACTTCAACCAACCAACTTGAATTCTATTATTAACATCCACATCTATATCACCATCGCTTTGAAGAACTGACTCGAGATATCTAAATCGTTCACACCTTTTAATAATTTGATCACCCAAATTTACACTTTTATCACTAGAGCTACTACTAATAAAATTACATGTCATGTATTCAGTTTTCAGTTTTAGTTATACTCAAATGAAGGCATTTAGACTCCAATATAGACCTCCATAATTCAAGTTTTTCCTGAGCATTTTNCGCATCCCCTTTATTCTTAAAAATGGGGACCAAAATACTCTTCTTCCACTCAGACATCTTTTCAGTTTTTAAAATAATATTAAAAAGTTTAGTAAGCCAAAACTCCCCAATATCCTCAACATTTCCATACTTCAATTAGGATATCATCAGGTCCTATAGACTTTCTACCCTTAGTTTTTTTTAAAGCCTCCTCAACTTCTTTTTTACTAATGCAGCGACAAAAAATAAATGTATTATTATTATTATTAATGATATTAAGATCACTAAAGTCGATCGTATTTTCAGAAACTTCAATAAAAAATTTATCAAAGTAATTCACCCACATATGTTGAATATCTTTTTTTAAGAAAAATACTTTTTGATTTTCATCTTTAATACACTTTACTTAGTTAAATCTTTACTTTTCTCTTTGTTTGACTAGTTTATACATATATTTTTCACCCTCCTTATTATCTAATCTATTATAAATATCATTAAAAATAAAATTTTTAGCGTCATATATTGTTCTTTTAGACTCCTGCGAGTTGTTTAATATTTTTCTCAGTTCTCTTTGTTTTTACATTTAAAACAATTTTTATAACATAATTTCTTATATTTTATCTTTGTTTGCACATTATTATTCCACCATCAACTATTTTTATTTAAAGAAATTTCTTCTTTTGATTCTCCAAGTACATCTTCTGCTACTTGTTTAATAGTATTTGTTACTTTATCACACATAGCATTTGTTTCATCATGAACATCCCAAATTTTGAAATCTTGAATTTTACTCATAAAAATAATTTTATTTGGGTTTTTTAGGTTCCCGCATATAATTCTACGATGATGAATCCTAGCATACTTTTATTTATAACTATTCATCTTAAAATCTAAAACTAATAAATGATGTTGGGTACTTAAATCCTCAATTGGAATGACCTTACAATCTTTACAATCTCGAAGATTTCTTCTTCTCATAAGAAAATAATCAATTTATGTTTTATCTTAATGCTCATCTCTTTTTTTGAATAAAGTATTAGTAATAACAAAATCATACGCTAAAACAAAATCTAAAATAGTTCTACATTCTTCATTAGTCACTCCAAAACCGTAGCCACCATGAATATTTTTAAAATATTCTACCACTCTACCAACATGTCCATTTAAATCTCCTCCAATAAAATTTTTTTCTTCAGGAGGTATCATTTGTATTAAGTCTTCTAAGTCATTCCAGAATTTACCTTTAGATCCTAAATCTAAAGCTACTTGAGGAGCATAAACACTTATAATATTAAAAATCTTAAGGGTTATAATTTTATCTCCAACTCTATTGATTTTTACAATATTATCATTTCAAACTCTTATTTATAATTACATCTACACCATTTCTAGTGCGACTCTTACCAGAATACCAAAGTTTAAAACAAATCTCCTTAGCCTTTTCTCCAACTGACTGTCGACTACCTAACACAACCCTTCACTTTTCACATCCGAGCTTGGGACCGACAATGACAGTGTTAGTATAATAAACACATTAAAAAAATCTTTGACATTTTTATTAAACAAAATTAAAGGGAATAAAAGCAAGAGTTGAAACGACTAACATGCAATGTTCTACAAAAGAAAGTAATTTTTTTTTAAAATAAGAAATTCACACAAGCCTACTTTGCTTGTATCCTTACAAGGGACAAACAAAGAATTATCAAAGAACAAGAATATAAAGCCTAAAAAATCATACAATTTTATTAAGGGGCATTTAAATGCATGCCATAGTACGATTATTATATATTTACATATCAAACACCTAAAAAATTCATATTTACATGCATAAAACTCAAATCCTTAACATCAAGTGAAATACACTTTTTCATGCATGGGTTTATGAGAAAAAGGTTGTATAAGAGTAAATATCAAATTTTGGGTGTTAGATATACAAATAAAAGAGAATTGTGTGGTATGTATGTAAATTTCCCTTTTATTAAAGCATAGCATGGTTGGGAAAAAAAACATTAAACCATAGGCTGACAACACAAAAACAAAAGAAAATTTTCCAACCTCGCCAGAGCTGAACTTCCATTTAAATTGCTGAAATTGAGATTTTTCTCTCCTCCATCGTTGTCCCAGAAAAACAAGTCCCGCAACTGCCACAGCAACAAAGATGGACCAAAACGTGTTTGTCCCCTTGGCGTGATTGTATACAGATATTGCCCTCTTCTTCCACCAAGATTCAGAAGAATCATCATAGCTTTCGTTGTCATCTTCATTCGGCTTGCAACCATCTTCTCTCCAAGAATAATCAAGTTTCTCCTCAGAAGGGTTTCTGGTCACAGCAAGGTCAGAGATGTCATCATGAATTACAGGAAGGCTCACATTAGCCACATTATCAAAAGAACTATTATTGGGAGAGACAAAAAAGTCATGCTCCTTTTCTGCCATTTTCAGATCTTTCTCTTGCTTTTCGTCTCCCACACTAATATCACAATCTGATAAACTGCGCCCAATACCAAATAGTTGACTTCCATGTAAATCATTGTTTGAGTCACTCTTGCTTTTGTATTTATAAGACTTCTCAGGTTCGGTAACTTCTTCAACGTTATAAATTTCACCGTAATAATTTTCTGCTGGAAGTTTCTTAGGTTCCTGTGATGCCACATCAAAGTGCTTGGACATGAACATTGTCTCAGAACATTCCTGTTCATTTTTGTTCAACTCGTCTTTTTTATGCTGCATGGTTGGATCAAATCCTTGAGGACCAGGTGCTGCAGCATAAGTAGATGCAGTGAGAGAGACGACCTCCCAATCAGTTCCCCGGGTATTTGCTTCATTAATGTCTCTCCTGTTATCTTCCATTTCTTACTATCTAGGCTACAAAAAAAGAATGAGAAAAGATGCAAATTGTCAGATAAAAGTTGTAAGGCAAGTGTCAATTAGATTATTCATCACCCAAAAGGCCAAAATCCCAATGTAAAAAAGAGAGAGAGAGAGAGAGAGCATTTCCATAGAAAACCAGTATGAATATCTTGGTAAAATAAATTGTACAACAAGAACAACAAGCTTTTATCCCACTAAGTTGGGCCGGCTGCATGAATCCTTATTCTCCATTGCATCCTATTGAGTGTAATATTTTCATTTAATTCTAATAAATTAAGATCAGTTTTATACAAGTTTTTCTAGGTCTACCTTTGTCTTTCTTAACATAAGTCAACATCTGCTCTTCTAACCGGATCATCATATAGTAGACGTTTAACGTGACTAAACCATCTAAGACAACTCTCTCTGATTTTGTCCCGCCTCTGGATCTACAACAACCCTATCACAGAAACGTTCATTTTGTATTTTGTCTCTAAGTGTCAAGCCACACATCTATCTAAGTATTCTCATCTCGGCAGCACTTAACTTTGTTTTATTCTTCTCTTTTAAAGGCCAACATTTCGCGCCAAAGATCATTGCAGGCTTTACCACCATCTTATAAAATTTGTCTTTCAGTTTAAGCGGTATTTTTCCATCGCACAATAGGACATAAACATTCCTCCACTTCAACCCACCAAATTGAATTATACTAATAACATCCCCATCTATATCACCATCACTTTGAAGAATTGACCAGTGATATCTAAAGCGTTCGCATCTTTTAATGATTTGATCACCCATAGTTACAACTCTGCCACTAGAACTACTACCACTAAAATTACATTTCATGTATTCAGTTTTACTTCTGCTCAAATGAGGGTCTTTAAACTCCAATGTAGACCTCCATAATTCAAGTTTTACCTGAACTCTTTCTCTAATCATATCCACAAGAAGGATATCATCAGCGAAAAACATACACCAAGGCACATTCTCCTGTAAATGTCCAGTAAGAGCATCCATAACTAAAGCAAAAAAGATATGGCCTTAAAATCTATCGCTGATGTAATCCAACAGAAAAAGGAAAATATTTGATCAATCCTCCTTCTAGTATACATATCTTTAATGACTTAAATTTAAATTATATTAACACCTTTCTTCTTTAGGACTCTCCAAAGGATTTCTCTTAAAACCTTATCGTAAGCTTTTTCTAAATCATAAAAAATCATATGTAGATCCTCCTTATTATCTTTGTACTTCTAAATCAAAACTCTTAATAAATGTATACCTTCCATTGTAAACCTGCCCGCATAAATCTAAACTAATTATGAGAAATCTTTGAAACATGTCTTAACCTATGTTCAATTATCCTCTCCCATAATTTTAAAGTATGACACATCAACTTAATTTACTATAATTTGCACACTCTTGTGCATCCCCTTTATTCTTAAAAATGGGAACCAAAATACTCTGTTTGTGATGCGTCTTAACCTATGTTCAATTACCCTCTCCCATAATTTTAAAATATGACACATCAACTTAATTCCTCTATAATTTGCGCTCAGTGCATCTAATTTATTATAAAAAATGAGGATCAAAATACCCTTCCTGTACTCTTTAGGCATCTTTTTAGTTTTTAAATAACATTAAAAAGTTTAATAAGCCAATAAACTATCAAATCTCCTAAATAGTTTCACACTTCAATTGTGATATCATTAGGTCCTACTGATTTTCCGCCCTTTGTTTTCTTTAAAGCCTCCTTAACTTCTTTTTTTTACTTATGCAACGGTAAAAATAAAAATTTTATTATTATTAATGATATTAAGATAACTGAAGTTGATCGTATTTTCTGAAAATTCTTTGAAAAGTTTAACAAAATAACTCACTCACCTATGTTGCATATCTTTTTCTAAGAATTTTTTTTTTATTTTCATCTTCAACACTCGAGTTAAATCTTTATTTTCCTTTTCTCTTTCTTTGGTCACTTTATACATATATTTTTCACCATCTTTAGTATCCAATTAATTAAAAAAATCACTAAAATTAGAACTTTTAGCGTCACAAATTGTTCTTTTAGACTCCCTACGGACCACCTTATATTTTTTTCAGTTCTCTATGCTTTTACATTTAAACCATTATTTATAACACAATTTCTTATATTTTATCTTTTCTTGCATTTAGTGTTCGACGACTAACTATTTTTATTTATAGAAATTTTACCTTTTGATTCTTCAAGTACATCTTGTCGCTTGCTTAATAATGTTTGTTATTTTATCGCACAATTTGTTTTGCCAAACAAACCAACAAATCTTGAAATTTACAATTTTATTTGTGTCGTCTAGGTACTCCTATTTAATTTTAAGACAATGATTACTAGTATTTTTTACCTTATAACTCTTTATCTTAAAATTCAGAACTAATAATTAATATTGAGTACTTAAATTTTCACTTGGAATGACTTTACATTCTTTACCTTCTCGACAAGCTCTTCTTCTCATAAGAAAATTAATAATATGTTGATCATTAGAATAAAGTGTAAGGTGCCAAAATAGTCCTCTGATTATTTAAATTGGGTCACTTTAGTCTCAACTCTATAAAAGTGTCAAATTAGTCCCTAGATTATTTTAATATGGGAGTTCAATTGTCCCTATTGAAAGCTATTTTACCTCCAATTAAAGGAATATGGGGACTAAATTGATGTTTTTATAAACTCTAGGATTAAAATATACCTCTACAAAATATCAGAGGACTATTTTGACACTTTTCTCATCACTTTTCTCGTACAGGATATAAAAGATAGGAAAAATAGAATACCATTGAAAGAAAATATATTTCAACAAAAATTGCTGAAAATTGACAAAAACCCATAGTAAATTGCATAAAAATTAGATTAAGAAACAATGTAATGTTTTGCGGTGCCAATAAAAATTCCCTTCATCATGGCTTCTAAATATGCAGCTCCAAGTTCAAAAATTGTCAAAGTAGATTCTCTAAGCTACTTAATCTATAGTAGGCTTGTGACATGCGGCTACAAAACTGGATTTCAAAAAGGACTTAACAAGCTGTTTATCACACCCATTTGGCAAGTTGAACTCTCGTTATAGCTAACAAAAGCTTGATTCAGTACTTTCAGATGTCAGAGTTTGAATACAGGTACAAACAAGAAACAAAAGTTGAGGGAAAAAAAATTAGTTGCAAGTAGTTCTAGTTCTATTAAACTTTTCCATTCACTGCTAAAAATATTATTCAAAAACAAAGGAAAGAAAAACAGATTTGCACACCATAATATAGCTCAGCAATAGCAATTACTTTCATTCTTTGTTCTAAAATAGCTGAAATTTATTAGCCAAAAAATGAATGGCACACCCGAATTCCTAGTGTCACGGTCCTTGTTATAATGGCTTGGCCTGGAAGAATAGTTAAATTCCCTATATTATGATCTTACAGGTCATGAATAGGACTGACAAACATGATAAAATTTTTTTTGGATTTAATTGATTTGAAATTGAAATCTATTTGCCATAGCTCAAAGATGAATCACTCAAAATTAGTTTAATGCAGCTAGAAATAGAATATAAGATGTTTATCTTTAGTAATTTTTGTTTTTTGCTGAACCTTAGTTCCTTACCAGTACTTTGTAGCCTGTAGGACATGCCATGCTAAAAAAAAATACCTTTAATTAAAAAAATTAGTATAAAATAGAAGATATGATGTAGACTACTCATAAAGGTAATCACAGTTTTGTCCAAAATTCAAGTGAGCCGTTTTGACAGGTCCTATAAAGACCGGTAAAAACATAACTTCCAATTAACAAAAATTAAAAAGCTTTATCTACTGTTACCAAAATGACACTGACATAGGTTACTAGCCGGTATGGAAAGGTCAGGAAATGGATTAAGAATGAGAAATGGAGTGGTAGACGATGCGGAAGCTAAAAATTGGTAAAATCTAAGGTTGGAAAGCAAGCTGGAAGTTGGAACAGCAGGTTGGCAGTAAGGCTGGAGGCGTGGGAGGTCCTCTGGCGTTAGGGAGAGTTCACCACCTGGAACCAATAAGGTTATAGGCACACCACTTGAGAGAGATCATTAGGGTTATAGGCACACTACTTGAGAGAGATCAAATGATACAGCACCCCGCAAAAAAAAAAATTAAAGAAAAATGGTCTGATGCACAAACCAAATCAATCAAGTGTCCAAAACAAAAGTTTAAGACATCTTTAAATACCCAAAGCCAAAAAAAAAAATGATACAGCACCCCGCAAAGCACACTACTTTGAGTTATAGGCACACTACTTGAGAGAGATCATTAAGGTTATAGGCACACTACTTGAGAGAGATCAAATGATACAGCACCCCGCAAAAAAAAAAATTAAAGAAAAATGGTTTGATGCACAAACCAAATCAATCAAGTGTCCAAAACAAAAGTTTACGACATCTTTAAATACCCAAAGCCAAAAAAAAAAAACCCTAAATAATAGTCAGAATATGTAAATTGGAACCCTAAAGGGGACGGCCAACCCATGAAGGCTAGAAAAGCCTGCTCCGGTCCCACCTCTACCCGCCTAGAAGGCTGAATGGTAGAAGCTCCGCAAAACTCAGTCTGCATAAGGATAAGTTATTAGCAAAAGCGTTTCTAGCATTAATTCTTCCCTTCTCTTCCATCTGAGAGTTGTTTTTTTGACTATTTTGTAATCTTCTTCGACTCTATAGCTTGAGTATTTAACATTAATAATCATTGATTGAAAGCAATGTTGCTACCATTGTTATTGCATCCAACATTTTCTCAGTAGGCAAATAAAATACCTTCTCCAATCTAAGTTTATTGGAGCAATTGAAAAAAATAATGTCATGGGTGAGCATACTTTAATACCTTTCCTAATCTAAGCAAATATTTTGCGTTTTCCAATTTATTTCAAGTGGTCAAATTACAGTTGAAATTACAAGTTTATAATCTTTTATCAAAATCCAACTATAGCAATGTTCTATGGAAACGATTCAAAATAAGAAATACTATTGCCATAATATTAAAAGGATCATTATCTTACAGATAAAACTAAACTTACTGAACCAAATTACTAGCTTCGCATATTGCAACCACTAGTGATTAGCGGAAATAGAATCCTTTTTGCTTAAATCTTGGGCAACGACAAATGCAAATATCCCGAAATCAATGGCAGATAAGGAAGATCAACTTATTTAGAAATCTGATAAATGTTGAGATTAGATTTAATCCTAAAAGATAGATAACTTCACCAAAAAAACTGACTTCCTTTGTTATAATTCAAGGCTGAGATATTTCATCAAAAGATTTTATTAAATCAACATAATCTATTGAAACACTTCATATTTCATCAAATCAAGTAATACATTCACCATATAAGGGGAATACAAATACTCCTTCCAAAACAGTTCTAAATTTAATGAATTTTAGCCCAGGAAGTAAAGCTTGAAATTTTAACAACGAAAATATAAATAATTTCATAAATAGTATTTAAGCATTTTCTCTGATTATAAGGAAATGTATATCAAACATATGCTTGGAAGATCAAAAAGGTGGCATATGTTCAATGGTTTATATCATGTTATAGTATAAACTACCTTGAACAAATTAATAATTACTACTAGAAACAAGAAAATTGTTAAAGGAAATATCTCTACTTCCATTTATCCTCATCAAACCATTTAAATGATAACAAATTTACGAGATTGAAATAGAGGCTTTGACAAAATATAAATGAAGCCTCAATAAGTAAAAATTTTCTAGATATTTGAATAAAAATAAATTAAACAAATTTACCTAAAAAAAGAAAGGAATCACACTAGTAAAATTTTTATAAACTTTATCACATTCTTCTATAAATAACAACCAAAACTGATGTTCCAAAAGAAAAGCATAAATAATACACTCTTGTGCAGCACTTCAACCGCCTCCCTCCAAGGTTGACTTCAGCCTTGGACCAGCATCACAATATATTAAGATATATTAATAGGGACACTACTAATAATAGTTTGAATCACAAGAATAACTCTTAAATATCATAAAAGGAACCATCTAATGAAGCTGATATCATTAAATTTCAGAAACAGTATGACAAATCAGAAATAAGAAAATTAAGATATCCTACAAAAAAGTTAATAATGATTCTTCTCTTCTGCATGAATCATGATTATGATGATCAATGGACTGTGGAGATAGCAAAGTAAAATAAATGCATGATACTTTGCATAAAATGATGATTTTTTGCATGTGAGGGTGTTTGGGCACATACATACGCAGGCATATATTGGGAATAATTCGAAAATAAATTCAAAAAACAAACTAAAAAATATTAAACATTAAAAAAAATCAACACATTAAAAGGCTCATCTTTTGCAGCCAATACGAAATTTACTGCGATTAGATTATCAAGAATTACATAAATGAGCCTCTAATTTCATTGATACGAGCACAACACGACGGTGAGAAGCTTCATGTACTATTTACAGCCTTATATTTATATTCCCTCAACTCGTATACTTTTTAATTCACTTCAATGAGGCTTACAATACACAACCAAACTTCATTACCAGTCTCTTGAGTATGATTAAGCATTGCATTTCAGTGAGGGTTAGAGGTATTATGTTTATCTTCCCACTTTCCCCATTCCATGCACTCATTATTACATCTGAAATATCACAAAATCATATGCTGCAATTACTCATAACCTTAATCTTATCTAGATAATCATTTCATT
>JXCR01141331.1:49827-60954 GCA_002079205.1 Phalaenopsis hybrid cultivar
TATATATATATATATATATATATATATATATATATATATATATATATATATATATATATATATATATATATATATATATAAGATCTATCACTTTATCTCTATTTATATTTAAAAAGTGTGTTTTATTTTTTTTAAATTAATAATAATGATATTTTGTTTATTTACATATCTACATCAATGAGTAGTAATGAATGGTGTCATCTTCATAAAATGTTTCTCCTACTAATAGGAGGGATGGTACAAGAGTGATATTAGATTTTTTCGTCATCATTTGTGATAAGGTATTTTTAATATTTTACATATTTAAGCTTATTGTCCTGTTGTTACTTTGTTGGGCCGGCTAAATTTAATTAACATTGAGTCGACAAGATCAGCTCGATTGTCTGAGTATGATCGGTTGATTTAGCCTGGTTGGCTATCTTAAATTCCTGATGAGGAGCCCTTAGAGTTGGCATGGGATGGTTGGAGATATATTTTCCATTGGATTGGCTCTATGGGGAGTTAGGTTACCGCATCGGGTCTATTTTACTCTAATGGGTATTTATACCCCTCTTTTCATCAATAAAATTAGGTCCTCTCATATATTTTAATGGTATCAGAGTCATATTAATCTTCTTCGGTATGACGACTTATTCTTTTTGCTCCCAAAAAATATCATCCGCCTCGTCTGCTCTTGTTCCAACCGGAATCGATGGCACTTCCTCCCTCATCACTGACCACAAACTCAACGGCCAAAACTACCTCTAGTGGTCTCAATCCGTCATGATGCTTATCTGCGGCAGAAATAAGGACGACTATATCACCGGTGATATCGTCGCTCTGACCAAGGATGACCTAAAATTTTGAACATGGAATGCAGAAAAAACCGCATGGTCATGTCGTGGTTAATCAATTTCATGACCAACGACATCGGCGAAAATTTTTTTCTCTAAGACACGGCCAAGAATACTTGGGATGTTGCTCGAGAGACATAATCTTGCTCAGATAACGCATCCAAGCTCTTCAAGATCGAGTCAATCCTCCACGATCTTCGCCAAGGTGATCAATTTGTGACTCAGTATTTTAATGCCCTCTCACGTTACTGACAGCAGGTTGACATGTATGAAGTTCATGCCTGGTCAAGCACTCCGGACTCCAACTTATACCGTTAGATCATCGAGCAAAAAAGGATATTCAATTTTTTTCTCAGTCTCAACAACTCTCTCGATCATGTTCGTTCTCGTGTATTAAGCTTCAAACCACTACTGAGCATTTGTGAGGCCTTCTCCGAGGTTCGTCGCGAAGAAAGCCGCCAGAAAGTCATTCTTGGGCCTATCTCCACCTTGCCCAATCTCTCTGTTGATGCCTCCGCCCTTGCAGCTCCGGTTCCTCCGCCTCGACACAGCGCCAACCCATCACGCAAAGGTCGTCCATAGTGCGACCATTGCCGCAAACCAGGTCATAATAAAGACATGTGTTGGGGGCTTCATGGAAAGCCAGCCGATTGGAAGCCTCAGTCTAATCACGCTCCCCGTGCCAACAGCGTTGTCGCTGCCAATGACCTTCATGCACCAGCGCCCAGTTCATTCAGCAAAGAGCAACTAGATTTGTTGCACAAACTGATCGGCAAACCACCTGATATGGCTGTTCCCGACCCCATCGTCGACCTGCTCGCACATCAAGGTACGTTCTACTATGTCTTCACAGTCAATCAAGGATCCCTCGGTCAGTGGATCACCGATTCCGGTGCTTCTCATCACATGAATGGTGATGTCTCCCTTCTCCATGGCTATATGTCGTGCGGAGACAACTACACCATCCGCGTTGTCGATGGCTCTGTCTTTAAAGTCATCGGCTTTGGCTCCATGTGCATCAACCAAAACATTCTATTCCGATCTATGCTTCATGTTCCTACTTTAAATTGCAATTTATATCCATCAGGAAGTTGACTAGTGATTTGAGATATATTGCTAAAACTTTCCCTACCATGTGTGAATTTCAGGATGGGGACTCGGTGACGACGATTGGCAATGCTGAGATGTGCTCTAGTCTCTGCGTCATCAACGACACTTCACCACCACGACCTCGCTGCAGACATTTGTATACCCATCATTCTGTCTTCAATTTTAATGTTAATAAAGATTCTGAGATCATGTTATGTCATTTTCGTCTCGGCCATCCAAATTTTATGTATCTTGCAAAACTATTGCCAAATTTATTTATCAATAAAGATGTTCGTTCTTTTCAATGTGAATTTTGTCAACTTGCCAAACACACTCGCACGTCATTTCCACGTAATGGTTACACCTCTTCTCGGCCCTTTGAACTCATTCACAGTGATATGTGGGGCCCATCCCGTGTATCCCATGTTACATCCCTTACCGGGATTCATTGGTTTGTCTCCTTTATTGATGATCACACTCGACTAACGTGGCTATTTCTTATGAAAGATAAATTTGCATTCTGTCACATATTTGAACAGTTTTACTCAATGATCCAAACACAATTCCAAACCTCCATCCAGGCACTCAAGTCTGGTAATGCAAAGAAGTACTCCGCTTCCGTCCTCGGCTCTTATCTTTCCTCTAAAGGCATCCTCCATCTCAATTATAGCGTCGACACTCTTCAACAAAATGGGATCGCCGAATGCAAGAACCGCCACCTTCTCAAGGTGGCCCGCCGTCTCATGTTTTCCTATAACGTGCTTAAGGTTTTTTTGGGTGACGATGTATCCGATGTAGCCTAACTCATCAATAGGATGCCTTCTCGGGTCCTCAAATTTCAAAGTCCAGTCCAAATCCTTCTCAAATCATTTCCCCACACCAAGACGATTACCCAAAATCTACCTACCAAACTATTTGGTTGTTCCTCCTTTGTTCACAGTCATTCACACGATCGCAGCAAACTTGACCCTAAATCTACTAAATGCTCGTCTCTTCAAAAAGGGTATAAGTGCTACTCTCCTCTCACAAGAAAAACCTACAATACTATGGATGTCACATTCTTTGAAAATCAGTCTTACTACCGCAATTCTAATATTCAGAGGGAAACTTTAAGGGAATATCAGTCTTGGGGGGACAACGAGTTCATACCACCACACATCAAATCCTTATCCCTTGAACCAAACTCATTATCTCCCGACTCAGATTCAAAAAGTTCATTTAATTCACGTGAAAACGTACCTAACAATCAGTCTACATCTAGTCCTCAAGCGTTCAACTCACACATAGATCACCCAACACATCCAACACCAATCCAAGAGTTAGAAGCGGATCCAACTCCTACATAAATCCACTCAAGTACGAACACACTTGAGCATGAATCTACTATACCTATGATTGATGACTCCGACATTCCAATTGCTTTAAAAAAAGGTGTTTGGTACATCCATCCTCCACTCAGGTACGAACACACGATGCATCTGATCTTCAACTTTGTGTCCTATGAAAGACTATCTTCAGCTTACAGAGCCTATGTCATTGCATTTGACAATACACAAGTCCCAAACATGATTAATGAAACTCTCAAACACCCGGGGTGGAAAGCGACCATCAATGAGGAGGTAAGAGCCCTACAAAAGAATGGTACATGGATTGTTTCAGACCTGCCAAAGGGAAAGAAAGCAATCGAATGCAAATGGATCTTCAAAGTCAAATACAAGTGATGATAAAATTGAGAGATTAAAAGCATGTCTCGTAGCAAAAGGTTTTCACAGTCTTACGGTATTGATTACCAAGAAACGTTTGCCCCCGTGGCCAAACTTAACACCATCAGAATCCTTCTCTCACTTGCGTCAAATGAAGACTAGCAGCTACATCAACTCGATGTGAAAAATGCTTTCTTAAATGGCGATTTGGAAGAAGAAGTTTACATGGAAGCATCTCTCAGACTAGAAGCATCCTTTCCAAGCAACAAAGTCTGCAAAATCCAAAAATCATTGTGCGGCCTCAAACAATCTCCCTGAACATGGTTTGATAGATTTACAAAATCAGTAACAAAACACGGGTATACTCAGTGTCAGATAGATCACACTCTCTTCGTGAAAACCTCTCCCAAAAAGAAGATTGCAATTCTAATTGTATACGTAGACGATATCATCCTCACTAAAAATCACGAAGAATAACTCACAAATCTGATAAAGCTTCTCACTCAGGAATTCAAAATCAAAGACCTCGGAAACTCAAAGTTCTTTCTCGGCATGGAACTAGCTCGATCAAAACGAGGAATATTTGTGTCATAACGAAAATATACATTAGAAGGAAACATGTATGTTCGGTTGCAAACCTGTCAATACTCCAATAGATCCCTACAAGAAGATCGACACTGAGAAAAATAGTGCACCTGTGGATAGGGGAGATATCATCAACTTGTGAGGCGACTCATCATCTCTCACAGACACGACCCGACATTGGTTTTTGTGTTAGTGTTGTTAGCCAATTCATAAACAATCCTACAGAAGAACACATGAATGCAGTCTACAAAATCCTGAGATACCTCAAGATGACTCCAGGCAAAGGGCTACTGTTTCAAAGGAATATGGATCGAAGTATAGAAGTGAATTCAGAAGCAGACTGGGCAGGGGATGTCTCGGAACGACGATCGACTTTCGGCTATTGCACTTATGTCTGGGGAAACCTAGTCACTTAGAGGAGCAAAAAACAATCTGTGGTATCAAGAAGCAGCGTTGAAGCTGAATTCAGAGCTCCTGCATTCGGGATCTGCAAAGGAATGTGGATTCGAGGAATACTCAGCGAGCTTAGAATGCTAATTGAAAAAACTATCAAACTACATTGCGACAACCAGATAACCATCAATATTGCAAAGAATTCAATACACCATGACAAAATGAAACACATCAAGATCGATCGACACTTCATCTCAGAAAATATTGAGAGAGGAGTCGTCGAACTTACATACATTCCTTCCTGACATCAAACAACAGATATCCTCACTAAGCCTCTCCCAAGAATCAACTTTGAAGAATTATGTAACAAGTTAAGCATGTACAATCTGGACAACCCAACTTGAGGGAGAGTGTTGAAAGAACTCAAAAATATTAATTATTATATTCTATATTTGTTATAACTTTATATTTAGAGGGTTATAAATTATATGAGGGATCTTGGGATCTCTATTTATTTCTCTCCTTAAATTAGAGAGATTAGTTGTCTATTATATTTTGTTATTATTCTTTTTCTTTTATACTGTATTCTGTTTTTATTGTTTTCCTTACCAATATGTTTTGTAATGGGTATTTATACCCCTCTTTTCATCAATAAAATTAAGTTCTCTCATATCTTTCATATATCATATAAGGGATAGATGCTGGAGCAGAACGGTGCGAGCCAGCGGAGCGGAGCTCGCAAGCGGAGTGGAGCGGAAGCATTTGTCCAATCGGGAGAGTTACGTTATGTGGGTTGGGGTGTGGGGGCAACGCTCCCGCGGTACGGTACAAGAGTCATTTTGTAATTACATATTGTACACCAGGGTTATAATATATATATATATATGTGGTGTGTGTGTGTGTGTGTGTGTGTATAGTATTGTAGCTTTAATAGGTATTTTGTACTATTTTCTGAAATTGAAAGAAAGTCACCGCTCTGCTCCCGATGACATAGACATCTTTGTTGAACCTTGATAAATCTCCGTGTTCTCTTCTGGATTTACGTCTACTTTTGCTTCCCTTTGTCGTATAATTCTCAACAAGTGTTCAGGGTTAAAAAGTGAAAGGGTGAATTGATGGGTTTCGGTTAATACGGCGGGCGGAGTGAACTAGCAAAGCACTTACTGAAGAGGCAAATTAAGTTTGTATGATTTATTTATTTACATTATATTCTTTTATGAACAAGACCTCTAGTAGTATATCACGTATTATTAGTTTTTAGTGTCCACACAACACTTAATAAAATATGATAAAAATACATTATAAAATATGGAACCATCAGAAACAGAACACACCACCAAATTATAAAAAATCCTAACTACATTGAACTCAAGATTGAAGACATATTTATGGTTGTACTTGTCATAGTATATAATGTATGTGGATCAATATGGTTGAATGTTTTGCTTATATGACTTTGATAAGACTATTAGATTAGTCTCACCTAAAAAACTTAATTAGATTAGAATATCAATCCTAATCATATGATTTAAAAATGTATGCAAGCATAGAAAAATTTTATACAATAAATAATCTTTAGAAAAATAATGACCTTATATATAATCTAAATATTTAAGATAATATGTCCTTGGTTCCTTCCATTGGCGGAACCACCTTAATGTGAGGGTGTGCATTTGAATACTCTTACATGTTTTATTTTTTTATTTTCTTATAAAACATTAATGTTTATTAGTTTGTCCACCTTTAATTTATTGTTTTGCTCCCTCCTTATCAAAAAAATGCCCAACATAACCCCTTATCTATTTATATACTTTTAAATTCTTGCATTCATGTATGATTAAATTTTTCAATAATTTATTTTAATTATATTATCCTATTAGTTATTTATATTGTTTATCTAAAAATATTAATTGTAAGTATTTTTTATTCATTTAATAATAAATTTAATTTATTATTTTTATCATTTAATTATTATGTTATTCAATTATTTAAATTTTTTTGACTAAAAAAATAGAATTGTTTGCCCATGCCTATTTTTATTTTTAGTTTATTTGTAAATAATTTGGTTATAATATTTTGATTCTCATTATCTTATAAAAGCACTCATAGATAATGATGACGAGTATAAAATAATCATTATTAAATCTTAAATTTAAGAATTCCAACTTGTTATATTTTGTCACTCTTAAGTTAAAATTATATGATCATGATACAATATGTTATCTAAAATAATGTGATTTATTCATATAATTGTGTTATAATTGTGTTAAGGATATAATATGCCTTAATACTTCAAATGGATTATACTTACTTATTTGTTAAGAGGCCATGTGTGATCAAGTATAACTTCAACCTTCGGATGGTGCATGAATATATGTATTTTATCATAAAGAAATAATAAGTATGTGTACAATATGAGCAAACATAGCTTACCCAATGTTATCATATTTAAGCTCCTATTCAAGCCATGTTTGGTAATTTCGGCAATTATGGTGACACGATATTATAATTTGTATCTTTCTTATCATCTGTCTCTAAAATAACTAATGTTTAATCTACCACGCTACAAACCTCCAACTATTTATGTTATTACCTATCCCCTTCATGATAACGATTATGAAGGAGACAATATTAACAAAATTCGAGGTGTTATCTCATAACCAATATAAGTATTGAGTTACCTAACAAACAAATTTGTAATTTTTATGATGAATTAGTTTTATTTTTATTAACTGAGATTCCAAGTTGACGGGTTTCACTTTCAATTTGAAGGATGTCACACACATATTGTTTACATTTCTTTTGCCTACAAAGCTATTCTCTTTCATTGAGTTTTATTAAAAGTTTAATGTACAATAATTTGTGATTTTTAGGTGCCCCATGAAGTTTACTTGGACTTTGCTAAATTCCTATTATGAGGAAGTATAGAGAGAGAAAGAGAGAGATAGATCAATAAGTGAAACGAGAGAGGGAAAGAGGACGGAAGGAGGGAGGGAGTAAAGTCTACTAGGGATTCACCTTAAGTAACTTGATAGATTACTAACTCTGAGTCAATATTCTTCATCAAGCTAAATATTGTGTTGAATTTATTAACATTATCTTTAAATTATCTAATGTTGGAGAAACACACATTTATGATCCTTGAAAGCCTAGAGAGAGCTTCTAAGTTCATTTTTGCAAATGGCATTATGTCATATTTTCTCATTTATGATGTCGTCGTTATGGTTGCAACTCTATAACAATCCTTTGGTTTCCAACGTAGCAAATTGACAGAAAAGTACCAATAAGAAATGAGTGATAAGCCCAGAAGCTTATGAAGATAAATTGAAGAGTAGCAAAGTCTCTAATTGAAGCACTATTAGGGTAAACTCCAAGTACAAGAGGAGCTTCTTCTCTTTAATTCTAACAAATATAAGTGAAAGCAATCTATAATGCCATTTTTTTATATTTAATCCAAAGTGTGCATTATCTTGACTTGACACAACATTATATTTATGCCAAAATAGATCATGTAAGATTTAGTGTGGAATGAGGACTTGCCTAAAACCTATTTAAAGGAAATTTCTTATATCATCCTAATTATACAACACATAACCACTAAATCATCAAAATATAATAATAAAGTTAAAGTTATATTCCAATCTTTACATATATGAATCAAAACTATTTACACATAAAATACTTATAAGATTAATGTGATACTTCAATAAATCTAAAAAATATACATCTAGTACACCAGTATAGTTGTGTGTATCTACAAATAATAAAAAAGTATCAATATGCAAAGATAATGGTCTCATTCCATTAAAATCATACCTAAAACATGGCATTCAATCCAAATCATGTTATAGCCTTGTGTCTTCTATTATATTTTATTCATATTTCAAACAAAAAAAATATGTATATCAACGATCCCTCTTGTCACATTAGATATTATTTTCCAATCAAATCAAACTATAATAGTCAACATTTCTTACATGCACATATATTATAACAAAAACTAAATATTTTTATAAATCATAATTAACATTTATCACATTAAAGTTTTTTAATTCCCGTGAAATTGCATGTAAATAAAAAACAATAAGGCTCATGAGATTAAGTAATATGGTCATATTAACATGTATTAATCATAACAAATGAATTATATTAAGCATATATGTAATATAACTATGTCAATACCATGTGATAAGGATTTAATAAAATTTTTACAATAATAAATATTATTAAAATCAAAATATTTTTTATGATAAGAAGAAACATCTAATAAAAAAATTAAGTAATCATGATAACAGATGTAAAATAAGTATGTTAACAACATATTAAAAACTTAATGTTAAAAATATTCAAATTATTGATTTATTTTTATTTATTTCTTAAAACTTGGCAAAAACATGAAAATTTTATAAGAAAGAAAACCATTAAACATAATTGTAACACTAGCCTACCTTGTTCTAAATGATTTTGCTTTCAACAAACTTTTCTCAAAAGATAGACCAAAGATTTCTAAACCATTATATTATCTCTCCATCTTTTAGCACAATGTTGACCTCACTTTTGTGTGAGGGTTTTGGGTCTTTCCTTTAGTGACTAGGATCTAGCCTTAGGACTTTCCTAATGACTATCTTAGCATCTTAGAAATGATACACATCTTCTCATTAGACATTTCAACCAAATCTCTGTTCTCTATGTTGGTTCTATATGTGATCAATAATCTTTAATACAAAGATTAGAGATTACATAAGAGAACCCTGATGAGAATTCCTATAGGACCTATGAACCATAGGAATGTCTTGCACTGTTTTACACATTTTTGGAATTCAATATAATCTATCCTCATTCATAATCATCATGATCATCACAAACATTGCATTTTCATGTCATAATGTTACAATCATTACACCCATGGGGCTGACCAAAATTATTTGAACCTAGTTTCCACTAAAATATCCCACTTGAATATTCTAATTCATTCAAAAATCCCCAAAACTACCATTGAATCACAAAACCCACTTCAAACCATTTAATAATATCATTTATACCATTCGAAACAAAAAAAATGCAAAAATACCCAATTTTCCAAAAAAATACCAAAATACCCCTAGACCCCCAAAATATCAAATTTTCCAAAATCTCCAAGAGTCACCAATAAGTTCTAAAAATCACACCAAATTATTCTTTATGTCTTTCTGATAATTTTGACTGTAATATTGTTATACTTTCGGATAACTTTTTGACACATCAACACCAAAATAACGAATACTTAAAAAAAATTTTGGGGATCATAAAATCATCCACATTGATCGAAAATGACCCCGAATACTGTCGTTTGACTCTAAATTTCTTCCTGAACCACCTCGAGTCTTTCAATCAACATTTTGACCACTTTGACTAAAGTTGGCCAGAATTACCAAAATGTTAGTCATGGCCCAAAAATTCTTAAATCCTCAAAAATCATTTCAAACACTCACAAAACCAATTCTTGACCATTTTTTGCACTACGGTTTCACATGCGGGCTTTATATACACGATTTATCTTTTTTTTATTGCTTGATCGTAAAAAAATTGTCAGAACAACCCCAGATGACGAAACGGACTGCGCGATCGCTTCTAGAATGCCAATTTTACTTAGTGGGGACATTCATTTCACTATAATGCCAAGTTCGGACGAAATATAAAGGTAAGATTATTATTATTATATATAAATAAAATAAAAAAAATCCTATTAAACAATTGTATCTTATTGACAGCGACTTTATATATGCTTAAAAATTAAGTATTTAATACTGCTGCTAAAAGAATTAATTCCCCAGCAACTGCACCAAAAACTTAATAACAGTTATAGATTCGATAAAGATGTATGTATAATATATTCAATAATTGTAAAGTCACACTTATTAACGCAAGTGTATGTATCGCTCAAGTAATATAGTGCTCTAATGAAGTCTTAGATATCTATTCCACATGGAGTAATATTAGAATTACGAACTAAGATTTTAGAAAAACAATACTTAATCGCAACAATAGAATTCAAATTGTTTATATGTCACTAATAGACAATTGAAATAAATATATAATTTTAATAACTCTTAAATAACTAAATAGTCTAATAAGGTTTTTAATATGATATTCAATATATAAGAAAACATCATTCTCCTTGTCATGAAATTATAGTGAATGGATAAAGTGAATCAGTTCAAATTGTATTGTGTCAAATAGGAACATACATATTCTTTAACCTTTGGTCTAGGCATAAAGAACATTGACTAATTGTCGGCACTATTTTTGGTGTGAGGTTTGCCCGTAAGAAGCTGTCGGTCATCGGAATTGAAATCCCGTTGCCCGCTTCGGAAGGACGCTTTAAAAATTTTTATTTTTGAAAAAGATGAAGTTAAACTGACCCCATAATTTTCATAGTTTAAATGAAAGAGCGCTTTACCTTAAATTTTATATCTATCCCGAAGGATGAACACAAGAATTGAGGGTGAGGTTCGATCAAATAAACTAAAGAAAGTTATGACATC
>JXCR01141331.1:69785-113618 GCA_002079205.1 Phalaenopsis hybrid cultivar
CGTCGGCGGGCCTTCTAAGTACATTAAATCTGGAGTCTCGGGAAATGTCCGCCGTCAGCGCAGTTGGACTCGCCATCGACGCCCTAGTTCAAATCTTCACATTTTGGTCTTTTTCGCTTCAAATTCGCTCATTTTTGCATCTTTTTGCTCAAATGACTCTAATTCAACATTTCTATAACAAAACATCAAAAATTTCATTCTTTAAAGTGTAATATCATAAAAAATAGTGTAAAATATGTATGAAAATCTCAACATATTTTTCTTTGGTCACTTATCCCATACGCATGCCTCCCTCTTTTTATCTCTCTCACTATCTCATCCTATAAAATAATAATAATAATAATAAAAGAGAAAGAGAATCCCATCTTAGCTTACTCTCCACGCTCTAGGGAAATAAAAAATCTGCATGTGTTATTGCATTCTATCTTTATCTCACGCGCAGGATATTATCGCATGCTATTATCTCACGTGCAGGCTGGATGGGGATCACATGCTTCTCTCTCCTATTAACCTTATCGTATTTAAAACGCAGGTGACTGTCTTCTTAAGCATCGATTATTGCGTGCGGAGAGCGCACGCGTGCTCTCCGCACCTAATAATTAAACCTCCTTAAGATCCCGGAAGTTCTTCTCGAGCCGCGCCCCTAGCAGCTCTCGCAAAGCTCCTCCTGCCTGCTCGGTCTCGCAGACTGTCTCACCTGCTCGCCTCGCCACATCTCTCTGCATTGAAGTTCCGCTCACTTCCTCTATGCACCACAAAACCCTCACAAAAGATTCTTGATTTTTATTGAGAGTTTTTTTAAGTGATCCGTTCGCTTAATATGTAATTAACTATAAGGGTTTGCCCTTATAGAGAACTTAAAAGAATCCAGACTTAAAATAAACCCTATTTGACTCCCATATCGAATAGGGGAATCTATCGATTATCATGCAAACTTGTAGATCAAACAAAAGTCATTTATTTCTATAGTTTATTTAATTGATTTTGTTATCAAATAGTGTATTACATTTTAGGGTGATACATTACTCGTGGTTAACTCGATTATTCAAACTGTAGGAATCAATGAGATCAGTTTGACCCCATTTTCTTCAAATCAAAATACGTAATTTCTAAATACTATAATTTTTAAATTAAACTGCACCCAGCTGTATGACGACCGACACACACTCTCCCTCTCTGAGCTCACATTGCTAGGATGATACGTAAAAAAAAAAAAAAACAAATAATATTTTTTTAAGAAGTTTAACAATTATGTAAAAAATAAATGGAAATGTAATTTCATAATTATATAAATTTTTGAGTTGTAAAGGCTTGATTAATTTAAGTCATATTGTGACTTGAAATCCATAACTCTACAATTTATGAAAAATAGCCAATATAAATTACAATATGTTAGCAAAACTCAAATAAGAGCAGTCAATGTCAAAATTTCCAAACAACTTAAAGAATACAACATCAACCCCAATATTTTTCTAACAAATTAATTGGATTCAATGGTTAATATACTTCCTAATTTTATATGGAGAGAGCCCACTATTGATTAATTTGTCGTGGATTGATGTTTTGCGATCAACTATCACGCTTAAACTGGATTGAATATAGCCTAAACATATACATTATAATTCTGCATCTTCTAAAAAAATAGACATATTATCATAATCAATGAATCCTATTCATAAAACTATTTTGAACTATGCTAGACCACATAAATGTTCTCTCTTTTTAGTATTTCATTTAAAAAATTGTAAGCCTCCTTCACATAAATTTCTCCCCCTTATCAATATATATTGAATTTTCATGTAAGTTAAAACATCATGTTGCTAAATTTTCACCACACAATAAATATGCTTTAAGGCTATTTTTGACGATTAAGGGTCTGTTTGAGGCGGCTATTGATTATTTATAATCTGCTCATAAACAGATTATTCTTATAATCTGATAATTTGTAAATTATCAGAATAAGTTGGCTTGCTGTTTGTGGGAGCTTATTCAGAATAACTTATTGATAGTTGCTGTTGGATAAATGACCATTTTGCCCCTGTTTGATGAAACTGTTCGCAACAGAGCTGTATGGGAGAAATAATACACAAAACAGAAGCCTCAAACTATTATAGATCAATTAAAAAATATATAAAATATACTGCTCACTATCTCGTGAGCATCAGAAGAAATAAAATAAGGAGAAATACAATTACAACTAAAAGTAAAATATTAATTTCAGCTTTGCAACCTCAGCTTTACCTAAAATTGATACGTATGAATTTCAGATTTTCCATAAAACCAATCCATATGAATTTCAGGTTTGCATCAATCCAACTTAAATTAATTTCAGATTTGCATAAAGCTAACCTGCATAAAACCAAACTGCATAAATTTCAGATATGCAAAAAGCCAAAGTTACTGAGTATTTTAGCAAGTCTTTATATTTTTTACCATCCTAATCAATACGTATTTACACACCTAAAACCCAAATTTCACATTTATAGCATCCAAATCTTGGATGGATATAAAAAAAAAAAAACGAGATCGTGTAGTCGTAGACAGGGAGCCGAGTACCTGTACTCCCGACGTCGATGACGATGCTGAAACAAGGGGGATCAATCCTTTTCGAAGAAAGAAGAAGGTAGAGGAAGAGCATAACTGCAAAAGCGGTGGGAAAGAAGATCTAGAAGGTAGGATGGTACTGCGTTCATGACGTTCTCTGGTGAATAGGGCCTGAGTAGAGGAAGGAGGAAGACATCATTCACAATCCTCCCTTCCTCCGCTCCTGGATTTCTACACATGACTCGTTGGCATGGTCACAAGCCGAGTGTTCCCCTTCTACGGAGCCATTACCGCCACCACCCCGCCGTGCGTAGTGGAGCTGTGACTCCTCGATTTATGAAGGGAAGGAGAGAAGGAATCGTCTATCACAGACGAAGGAGCCCGGGAAGGCGATCGATGAGCGTCCGCGGCATTAGCAAAGGAGTGAAGCCCGCCGTCGTTATAAATGGGGCCGTGGGAGGATAGCGAGACGGAGGGTTGAAATGCTACAGGCGTTTCACGAGAGATAAGTTACAAAAGGGAGAAGGAAGAATGCGATGGAGAGTAGATCCGGGGGCGAGTAAAGGGCACAACCAGAAATATTACCCTAACGTGATAATTAGACGCAGGACGTAGGCCTCGTCCCTCTTTGCGCTCTATTAAGAAATCTGGATTCGGCGTTTCAGAGCGACTCAAAAAAATACACCCCCAATGTGTTTTCAAAACGCCGCGGCGGCGTTTTCAAAACGCCAAACGGGGCCTAACTTTAGTACCTATTTAGTTTACTCATCAATTTGAAAATTTAAAAAAATCAAAATCATATGAAAAATTATTTAAAAAATTAAAAAGTTTTGATATTATTTTAGGCTAAATCATTCTACGTTAAATAAATCATTTAACATCAATCAAAATCAAGCTCAATCAATTAGATCCATTGACAACATTTATAAAAGTAGAAATATAAAAATCAAGCCATTTTTTCCACTTTCATTGACCTCACTCCTCTTGTTGATGCTTTTCCAAAAACATAATAAAACACTTTTTTTTTAATTTTTTGCATCTTTACCCTTTCAAATTTATATGTGTGATTTTGGTTTCTGCAATTTTACTTCAAATGAGCACCGAAGGAGAAGGCGGCAAGGATGCCTTATTTAGGCCAGCTTTCTTTGTTCCATCCCACCGCCATAAACCCTAAACCCTTGGCTCATGAACCACGTATTTGAATAATTGCAGGGAGAGACAAAGCAGAATCATAGCTAATGGCGAAATTAAACGATTCCCCCGCGTCTCCCCCTTGCCGAAGCTATCACTTCTTCAAAATCTTTTTGCCTAATCTCTCCTCAACGCACCTGGTAAGCCTTTGTTCTTTTTCTTTCGAAACATTGCTGTGAATTTTTAATTCGAAGTTCGGCATTGTGTTGTTCGCAGAAGATCCCGCCGGCATTTCAACAGTACGTCGAGGGTCAAGCCCCTGCAAGATTTTACCTTAAGGGCCCGAGCGAGTACGTTTGGGGTGCAGATTTAGTGAAGAAATCGGATGGATTGTTTTTAACAGATGGGTGGGAAAATTTCGCGTTCGACCATGATCTCGTCGCCGGGGACTTTCTCCTTTTCAAGTATAATGGGAGCTTAACATTTTCTGTGATGATTTTTGATAACTCCGCGTGTGAAAAGGAGGGAGCCTTTTTCGCCCGGCCCACCTGCGATGAGAAGGTTAGCTTTTCCCTGGACGAGAGATTGAAGGAAGAGGAAAAAGAGAAGGCTTTTGTTGCAATGAATCAGTCTTTAAAGAGGAAGAGAACTCTGCTAGACACAAAAAATGATTGCAGGGAGGTTGTCATGGCAACAATGTGGCCAAGGAGAAGGCAGCCTGCAGCCTTGATTTCGGGAAGAATAGGTCAGTTCCCATTTTCAATAATTTCACGCACGTTTTAGTTGAAGGTAATATAGGCATCAGTTATTTTGATATGTGCTACTTGTTTTGAGCCTCTCTTTCTATTGCTAGCAAGGTTCAGAGCGATCTAGGGATACGACCTATCCATTTAACAAAATAATTGAATGCTCACGCGATGCCAACCTTATGCTCTCAGATAAGCGAACTGGTGGTGAGAATTTTTTTTTCCTAGCATTATTTCCAAGTGTTTTATTATGGGGCATTTACATGCATGCCAGTATACCGCCCAATTCCTATGTATTTACATATCCAATCCCCCTTTTTTTTGCATTTATACTCATATCACATAAAAAAATACTTTTTTTTAAACTTTTTAAAGGTGCAATACACCTTTTCATCCACGGGTAAGGCGGTTTTTCATTTTTTATTTTTGTAAAAGTTCAAGTTTAGATGTTAAAAATGTAAATTTATAAGAATTAAGTGGTACGCGTGCAAGTCTTCCTTTTATTTTTTTTTCAGTATTTATGTACTTTCAATGTTCATATATGATGTTCTACTTGTTGCAGATGGCTCTCAGAAAAAGCAGCAGCACCGAGGCTTTGTATCCCAAAGAAGACCAGTCACACAAGAGGAAAGAGATGATGCTCTTGCAAAGGCACGATCTTTCAAGTCAGACAAACCATTTATGATGATGATTATGAAAGCATCATATGTCTACCATGGCTTTTACTTGGTAATATTTATGTTGATGTCATTTCTTGGTTTTTTTTTTAATGATAACTTAGTGTTCAATTTTTGGGCCATCTATATTCATCTCGGTATGCATGCAATGCACACTCTAAGTTTGTTCCTTTCGTAGAAAATTCTTTCTTTTTATTTTTGCCAACTTATCATTCATGTGCTATGATAATTATGGATGTATACCTCAGAAGTACAAAAAAATGAAGAAATAAGTCTTTGAATATTATTATAGAATTTGAAAGGTGAGATGTTAATTTTTCAAGGTAGGTTGCTAAGAGAGGCAACGATAATATGATAGCATTTGAAACATGATCAATTGATAATATTTCAAGATATATAGGTTGCTAATATTTGCAAATATAATCATTTATTTAAGCCAAACCAGACATAGGATAAGATGGCTTCTATTAAGAAGATTATTACTATGTTCTGTGAGAGTCTAGAAGATCTTAGTCTCGTTCTAAAGTAACGAGGCTTGGTGGTTAAGTGATGAGCTACAAAATATTTTATGAGTGACAAAAGTATATATTACTTAGCTTTAGAATAGTTATAGGAACGTTAAAAGTAGTACATAAGTGTATTCAACAATGCAAAGCTACGATATTTGATGATAATTGGTTTGATATCAAGAAAGGAAAAATGGTGATATATAAAATATTTGAGGTAAAATAATAATTCTATATAATTTGATCAAATTAGATGCTTTAGAAATGAAGATAGTAAGATCTTACTTAAAACATGAAGGCATTAAGGACCACGGAGATGTGCTGCAAAGCATCTTCCTCAGTGTTGTCATTGTTTTCATCATTCTCCAAGTACTTGGGTTTTGTTTGCATTAAGTTTTTATCGAGTCTATATTTTTGTACTTAAGACCATTATGTATCCGTTTTTCAAATTTATGTAATCAGATTATGCCACATTATACTTGTTATTATTTATTATTTATTTTTATTTTATGTCAAATTAAGTTTGCATTGCTCATGGCTAGAGTTGATTTTTGCTCTACTCAACATTCATTTGACTAACTTTCTAGCTTTGGCCACTTACTTCCACATTTTCTTTTCACTTTTTCATTCGCTTTTGGTTGTTAATTTCAAGCATATCGGGTCCACTATCCTTTCATGAATGTTGCCCATTCACTTATAGGTATCTCATGACTATATGCTTTTGACATCATTCACTTTAAAGGTATGAAAATTATTTTAAACTTTGATATACTACGGGAGGTTTTACTTATAAACCCACGAAATCATGTGCTTCTATAACATATATCTCATCAAGTTGTTAGCCATGAGAGTTTGAGCGCAATAGCAATGATATTGTGAGATATACTTTCATTATTTTGGTATCCTTTAAGATAAGTTTGAATAAGCCCTTTGTCCTACACTCCTATGAATGCAAAATATGATTTTATGTATTAGTATTTAGTATTAGAGGGTGCAATATATTAAATAATTTGTAATATTGAAAATAAACCAAATAAAGATTTTACGCGTGAGAATGCAATAGTAGAAACAATTGTATTATGGTTATATGGTTTATATGGGGTTGAAATCTCTTAAAGAGATATTCGGGTTGAAATCTCTTAAGAGATATTCGGGTTGAACATCTGCATGCATCACGATTGCTACCTATGAACCTCTTTGTAGATGATTGAATCCAACACTAATCATATTTTCATTTAATTTTTTTGATTTGCTAAGAGGATTTACTGAACCTGGCAAGCAGATCAGCTTAACGAGTCTACTAAGAGGATCTATTAAGATAATTTATCAAAAGGAGCTCCTGGGCAGATTGGCATGAAGAAACTGTTGCCAGATCGAAGATATTTATGTATATAAATTATTGATTTTAAAATTTAGTCAACTATTAAGTCAAACATTATTGAAATGAGAATATTAAGATGGATATATGATAAATTTTGAAATGATAGATTTATTTTATTAAAAGAATAGTTGATGTGAATCTATTGAAAATTGGATAACCAAAAATATGTTTAGGTGGCTTGAACATGTACAAAAAAAAAGAAGATAAAATTATACAAAATGTATCATTAGTTGAGCTGATAGAAGTAGTATTAGAGGATTAGGAAAGAGAATGGGCTGATCTAATTAAAATGGATAGAAGTTGTCTTAATTGCAAAAGTAAATTCAACAGCTTATTTAGCACTTATCAACATCGAATAAAAAAATGAGAATTTACAAAGCCCAATTTAGTAGTTCAGATATGAATAATAATGATGATAATGTGTCATGATTCATGTGAGTTTCTGTAATATATATAGGANAAGTAAATTTAACAACTTATTTAGCACTTATCAACATCGAATAAAGAAATGAGAATTTACAAAGCCCAATTCAGTAGTTCAGATATGAATAATAATGATGATAATGTGTCATGATTCATGTGAGTTTCTGTAATATATCCTATATAGGATAAGGAGCATGTTGTGACAACTATGTATAGAAAACCTAGTGAACTAATTTAAAAATCTAAATGCTCTTATTATCCTTGATGTTTACAATGATAAGTTTTAAAATAAAAGAATGATGCCTCCTTGTTGCGTGTTCCTTTTCTATGGAAATACAAATAACTAGTGGAGACTGCAATGCCTTTGAGCTTTGTTGCTGTCGTTGTTTGCCCATTCTTCTCCTCAATGACTATGGTTTTTGCACTTGCCTCCATAATATTTTTCACTTAAAAAAAATGTTCTTGTTGTACATCTTAATGAATTCCGAAGGCATATTTCGACTACATATTTTATGGCAATTGATGTGTACTCCAAAATTTATTGGTCTATATTCTTTTAAAAATCTATGATATGGTTTTGCGCTAAATTGTTGTACCATTATTTCTATTATTGCATTCAAATCCACTTTTCATCATTGTTTTGAAAATAATGCTTTCCAATTTCTAATAAATTTCAATCTTAACTGGTCATAATTTTATATAACACATTAGTGCATTTGTAAACAAACTTAATAGAGCAATATATATATATATATATATATATATATATATATATATAGGCCTATTTCTCCATTTATGAATATAACAACACACAATATATACATACATATATATTCAAATGTTTCCCTTTTATGAATTGCCGATGCAGTTTAAGTTGGTAACTCCAATTTGGGTTTAACCATAAGTGCTGAACTCCCTTGTGGATGGATTTGAACAAAATTTGTGTCCTCTCCATCTACATCTTTTGATATTTCCTCCTCTTTTTTTTTTTTTTTAATTTTCATAATGCCATAATTTGTGTAGAAAATGTTTACCTTTGTCTTTATAGTTTGCATTTTTATGAATTGCCGATACTGATAGTGGTCATTTTTGAGGAGAAAAGATATTTGACCATTGCTCTTATTGTGACAGTATTAATCATTATTCAAATGTTATTAAGCCAAGTTTGGACTGCCCTGCGTTACTTAAATATGCTGTTGGCTTTTTTGACTGCTGTTGGTGCTTACTTCCGGCACTTCTCAATCAATCACTAGATCTTATGAAGATTATGAACNCTTCTTTTTTTTTTTTTTAATTTTCATAATGCCATAATTTGTGTAGGTAATGTTTATCTTTGTCTTTATAGTTTGCATTTTTATGAATTGCCGATACTGATAGTGGTCATTTTTGAGCAGAAAACATATTTGACCATTGTTCTTGTTGTGACAGTATTAATCATTATTCAAATGTTATTAAGCCAAGTTTGGATTGCCCTGCATTACTTAAATATGCTGTTGGTGCTTACTTCCGGCACTTCTCAATCAATCACTAGATCTTATGAAGATTATGAACATTTAAGCACTCAGACCTCTATATTTGCCTCCTTGTCATTTCTTCTTAGATTTGTGAAACTGCTATATTTTGGTATTCCCTAGATTCTAGACTCGGATGCTTCTTCACAAATGGCTGTAATATCCAATTTTCTATTTGTTTTTTGTTTCTTATCTTCCATCTGTAATTGTTGCTGATGGATTCTTCTCGTGTTTTTGATGTATGACATGCATCTCTGCTCTTGGCTTCCATCTCGTATGTTCTTATATATTCTCAAATTTTATATTATTTTATTTGCCGTTCACTATCTTACGAAGCCGACAACTGCTCTGTAACAATTTATACATTTCATCGTGTATTTCATGCTCTTAATATGAAGAAAAGTTGGTGAGTTATTAAAGCTGGTGGAATATGCTATTTAAGAGCCGAGGCCTCCTTTGCCTTGAATTCCAAAGTCACTCTGTATTATTGGTATTATTATTTGCGTTTGATTTGCATCCACCTTCTTATTTAAACGTAATGTAATGTTTTTGAGATAAGGTAAGCATCATCAATTGCTTTTTCCATATTCCACACCAGGTTTAGTAGTGTCGTAAAAATTAATAGAGCCCTTAGGATTATTGTTGATAATAAGATTTTTAATATTATAAGTGCTTATGATATTCAAGTAGGTTTAAATATAGGTACTAAAGATAAATTCTGGAATGACTTAGAAGACTTAATACAAATGATACCTCTTGAAGAAAAAAAATTTATTGAAGTAGATTTAAATGTACATGTCGGTAGAGTGACAGAGGATTTTAGAAATATTTATGGTGGTTATGATTTTGGAGTGATTGATGAAGAAGGTAGAGCTATATTAGATTTTGCTTTAGGGTATGATTTTGTTATTGCTAATACTTTATCCAAGAAAAGATTATTACTTATAAGAATGGATCTAATAAAACACAATTTGATTGTTTTCTTTTGAGAAGAAGAGATCGCCAAGATTTTAAATATTGTAAAGTCATTTCAAGTGAAGATTTTAGTACTCAATATTGATTATTACTTATAAATTTTATGATTAAGAGTTGTAAAATAAAGAATAATAGGAATTATTATCGTAGAAGTAGATGAGGTACCTAAAAGACAAAAATAAAATTATTTTTATGAGTAAAATTGAATATCTCAAAATTTGGGATGTTCATGAGGAAACAAATTATATGTGAGATAAAATAACAAACATTATTAAACAAGTTGCTAAAGCTATATTTGGAGAATTAAAAGAAAAAAAAAATTTAATAAAAATAGTTGGTGGTGGAATAATAATGTGCAAGAAAAGTTAAAATATAAGAAATCATATTATAAAAATTGGTTTAAATGTAAATCGTTAGAGATCTAGGAAAAATATTAAACGACCCATAGAGATTCTAAGAGAATAATCTATGGCACTAAAAATTCTGATTTTAGTGATCTTTATAATAGATTAGTACTAGAGAGGGTGAAAAATATATGTATAAACGAACCAAACAAAGATAAAAGAAAAATAAAGACTTAACTTAAGTAAAGTATATTAAAGATGAAAATTAAAAAGTTCTTTTCTTAAAAAAGATATTAAAAAATGGTGGGTGAGTTATTTTGATAAATTTTTTGATGAAGTTTCATAAAATATGATCGACCTTAGTGATATTAATGTCGTTAATAATAATAAAATATTTCATTTTGACTGTTGCATTAGTAAAAAAGAAGTTGATGAGGCTTTAAAGCTTTAAAGATAACCATTGGTGGAAAGTCTGTAGGACCTGATGATATCCCAATTGAAGTGCGAAAATGTTTAGAAGATTTGGGAGTTGCTTGGTTTACTAAACTCTTTAATATTATTTTAAAAGCTAAAAAAGATGTCTGAGAAGTGGAGGAAGAGTATTTTGATTTCCATTTCAAGAATAAAGGAGACGCACAAGAGTGTGCAAATTATAGAGGAATTAAGTTTATGTGTCGTACTTTAAAATTATGTGAGAGGACAATTGAACATAGTTTAGTCGTTTTACAATGATTTCTCATAATCAAATTGGATTTATGTCGGGCAGGTCTACTATGAAAGCTATTCATTTATTGAGAGGTTTGATGGAGAAGTTTGGAGATAATAAGGAGGATCTGCATATGATTTTTATTGATTTAGAAAAAAACTTACGATAAGGTTCCAAGAGATATCCTTTGGAAAGTTGTTGATATGACTTGTATTCAAGTCATTAAAGATATGTATACAATAGTTGTTACTTGTGTTTGAATAGAAGGAGGATTGGCCAAATATGTTCCTATTTCAGTTGGTTTACTTCAGGGATCGGCTTTATGTCCATATCTTTTTGCTTTAGTTATGGATGGTCTTACTGGACACTTACATGAGGATGTAACTTGATGTATGTTTTTTGCTGATGACAACCTTCTCATGGACAAGACTAGAGAAAAAAGCTCAAGAAAACTTGAATTATGGATATCTGCCTTGGAGTCTAAAGGCCTTCATTTGAGTAGAACTAAAATTGATGGAATGTAATTTTAGTAGTAGTAGTTCTAATGACAGAAATGTAACTATGAGATCAAATTATTAAAACGTGTGAACGCTTTAGATATCTCGGGTCTATTGTTCAAAGTGATGGTGATATTGTTGGAGATGTTATTAGTAGAATTCAAGTTGATTGGTTGAAGTGGAGGAATGCTTCGGGCCTATTGTGTGATAGAAAAGCGCCACTTCGATTGAAAGGAAAATTTTATAAAATGGCGTTGAGGCCTGCAATGCTCTATGGCACTGAATGTTGGCCTTTAAATGAGAAGCATAAAACAAAGTTAAGTGTTGTCGAGATGAGAATGATTAGGCGGATGAGTGACTTTACACTTAGAGACAAAATGCAAGTTGAATATATCCGTGATAGGATTGGTATAGCTCCAGTGACAGACAAAATTAGAGTCATCTTAGATGGTTTGGTCACATTAAACGTCGACCATCTGATGATCCGATTAGAAGAGTGTAGATGCTTTAGATTTGACCTATGCTAAGAAAGGCAAAGATAGACCTAGGAAGACTTGTGCATATTGTATAAAAAAATGATCTTAATTTATTAGAATTGAATGAAAATATGACACTAAATAGGACGCAATGGAGAAAAAGGATTCATGTAGCCGACCCCACTTAGTGGGATAAAAGGTTTTGTTGATGGTGTTGTTGTTGTTAAAATGATATCTCATTGAGCCATTTAGCCCTTCTTTCTGGTATAAATTCATTCATAGAAAGTTATTATTGTGATCTCAAGGTTGGATGCACACACACTTTAGATATTTCATTAATCCTCAATTTACTTTTCTGTATCCCCCTTTCTAACTCATCACCTCCTCATGTTTATTTTCCTCCTAGAGTTCATATTTTTCCTTGGTGTAGCTATAACTATTTTTCCACCTCTATTCATGTTCACATGATCATCTTGTTTGTCATCTTCAACAGCAACTCCCACCACATTATTTAGTTTGATTGGGCTTCCCTTTCAGAGGTTTCTCTATACTACATGTGCTCATTGCTTTTAGAAATGTAAAAAAATTATAGTAATTATCTTATTCTTTATTGCTGGAATTTTAAGAAGATTTTTTTAGTATCTTCTATTTTAGAATTTTCTATTTTCAAAATGTCGAGATTTGGAATAGAGCAACACTATTATTGATAGGAGGTGTATTTAAATCCAATTACAGTGGAATACAAAAATGTAAAAAAATAAAACAAAATGAAATAAATAATAAAGAAAGAATGAAATAATAAAGAAGTAATAAAAGCTAATAACAAGCAATAAATTTAGTACTCCCCGTTAAGTTGAAGCATAGATGTCAGCCATGTTCAACTTGAATTTGAAGTCCTCGAACAAAGGACGAGGAAGATTTTGGTGAGGATATCCATTAGTTAGACTAATGGATGGTATAGAAGGAATACAAATTTCCTCGGACTCAATCTTTTCCTTAATAAATTGTCTTGTCAATCTTCACATGCTTGGTGCAATCATACTGGACTGGATTGTGAGCAATGCTGATTGCATCTTTATTATCATAAAATAGCTGCAGTGGCAACCAAAGAGCTTCACAAATTCCTAAGGACATGGATCAGAATTCAGCTTCAACGCTGCTTCGAGCAACCAAAAATAACTTTTGGTTTTTTCATATGACAAGATTGCCCCATGCAAATAGCAATACCTAGAGGTGGAACATCGATTACGAACCAATCAAGCCCAATCAATATTTGTATAAACCACAATAGACCGAGATGTGTGATGGGAGAAAAACAAACCTTAGCCCAATGTATGTTTTAAGTAATGAAGAATCCGGTAGATAGCTTCAAGATGTTGCTCATAGGGGTCATGTATAAATTGACTTATCATACCAACTGCGTGACATATGTCGGGGCAAGTATGAGCAAGGTTGATGAGTTTTCCCATAAGGTGTTGATAATGAGTTTTGTTGACAGACATAATATTGAGAATGTCAGTTAATTTTTCATTGGGATTCATAAGAACAGTCTGCTTACAAAGAAGATTGTTCTCTATCAACAAATCAATTACATATTTGCCCCGAGATAGACAAATGCCTTGAGACGATCAAGCCACTTCCATGCTTAAGAAGTACAGGAGAGATCCCAAGTCCTTCATTTTAAAGGACGTAGCAAGAATGTCTTTTAAGGACTCCAATGCCGAGAGATCGTCACTTGTTAGAACAATATCACTAACCTAGATAATAAGGATAACTACCTGACCATTTGAGAAATTCTAGTAGAAGATGGTGCGATCCGATTGAGCCTGAGTAAAATCTTGGCCCAAGATCACAATTGTGAACTTGTCGAACCAAACCCTTGAGGACAGCTTTAGCCCATAAAGTGACTTTTGTAACCTGCATATTTATCCTCTGGAGGTACTAGAGTCAATGTCAGGAAGGACTCTTCTGTAAGCTCTCCATTTAAGAAGACATGCTTGACATTTTGTTGGAATAAAGGCCAATCTAAATTGACCTCAAGTGACAACAAGACCTAGATAGTGTTTAACTTAGCCACTGGAACAAATTTCTCCTCATAGTCAACTTCGTAGGTATGTGAGTATTATTTTGCGTGTTTTTTTGCGTTCAAATGATCCATCATAGTTGAACTTTGTGTTAAAAATTCATTGACATCCTACAACTTTCTTACCCCTAGGAAGATCCACGACATTCCGTGTATGATTGTGCCGAAGGCATTCATCTCGTTTATTGCTGTCCTTTTCCAGGTTGGATCAGCAAAAAAAAACCTCAATAGTAGCAGGGATCTGATAGTCTGTCAGGGCAGTAACAAATGCCCTGTAGGTCAGCGATAGACAGTGGAAAGAGACATTCTGCCATAGAATAGTGAGAGCATGTCTGATTGCGTACCTTACGTAGAGAATTCATTTCCCTATTCGGATGAGGGATGGTGTTGAGGATCTCACTCGGAGTAGAATCAAGGTCTTGTGAGGTAGTGAACTCTAGAGTATGAGCATTGGGATGTGTGCGTCGAGTGTAGACACAGATAATTGGAGGAGATGGTGTACTCAATGAAATAGAATGACATTATTCTAAAAAATATTTCGAGACACTGGATTGAAACATAATAGAGCGAGCAACGTCGAGATGGTGATGGTTTTTTCTTTTGGTTATCCTATTTTGTTGAGGGTCAGTACATGAGCTATGGTGAAAGATGCCCTTACTTACCAAGAATTCACCCAATAAAGAGTTGAATAAATTCTGTCTTTGCTGACACATACTTTTTTTAAAAACATCTCCTTCTCGAACACTACCTCAAGTGAGGAGTTTGATTTTCTAGACACTCTTCCTTTTTTGACTCTTTTGGACATGCGTACTCCTACGACCACTATGTTTGATTCATTTTCAGCCTGTTGGATTCGCCACCAGTCATGCCAACTTCACCACCATCCTCTCTCAGTGTTTATACTCCTCGTACAAAACCCTTCGTTGAGACTCATCTTAATGCCTCTACCTTCGAGTCTACTGCCCCACTGTAGGTCTTGGAGTTCGCTCCAGCTGACGTCCCCAGAATGAGGCTCTCAACTTACGGGGGTTACTTTTGATCTTAGTGAATATTTGTATCCCTCCATTGAGGTACACAAACAAGTATGATCATGCACTCTTTATCCCATGGTGAAGTACGTCTCGTTCTCTGGCCTATCTCCGACCTACAAAGCATTTGCCACATCTTTGATTGATCATTGTCTCCCATCCACTATTGAGTCAATTTTGGTTGACCCGTCCTGGAAGGCTGCTAGGATGGACTAGATGAATGCCCTTCGACACAACCATAATTGGGGCGTGGTTGATCTTCCCTAGGGAAAGAAAGCAGCGGATTGTAGGTGGATTTTCGACATCAAATTTAACTTCGATGGGTCCTTAGAAAGTAAAAAAGGTGTGGTTAGCCACCAAAGGATATTAACAAACTTATGAAGTTGACTATGAAGAGACGTTTGCTCCGGTTGCTAAACTAAATACCATTCGAGTTTTGTTATCTCCAGTCGTGAATTTGGATTGACTTTTTGACTGGATGTCAAAATTTTTTTGTTCTTAATGAAGTTATCGTTGAGGAGGGTTATATGTCTCTTCCATTGGGGTTTGACTCGATTTCTTTCTATGGACAGGTGTGTCCATTGCAGAAGGCCCTCTTTGGACTGAAACAACTCCCAACTAGTCTGTTTTGATAAGTTTTACGCAAGCTATAACAGGCTATGATTTCTCTCAGACCCAATCTAATCATATGCTATTTTTTCGTCATTCATCCGATAATTGTATTGCCATCCTCATCATCTTTATCGATGACATCGTGCTCACAAATAACGATTTGTCGGCTTTGGAGCCTCAAAAACATCATCAAACATCTTTTGAGATGAAAGCCTTGGGTTCCCTCAGATGTTTTATAAGCATGGAAGTAGCTCGATTTTCTAGGGACATTTGCCTTTCCCAGCATAAATATGTGATGGATTTACTGACTAAGATTAATCTACTCTTTGCAAACTGGTAGCGATCTCTATGGTCCCCAATACGAAATTGTTGGAAGTTTCCAATGTTGTTCCGGTGAACAAAATACACTTCTACTGCCTCATGGGAAAAGTTCATTTACTTTGGCCATATGCGCTCAGACATTTTTCACATTGTTGGTGTTGAAAATCAGTTTATGCATGACCACTACGAGTACCATCTCATCGATGCCAATCAGATCCTCTACTACGTAAAAAGGCACACAAGTTTCACATCTTTTGTTCTATTGCAGTTTATACGGATACTGATTTGTTCGGGTTCGTCCATGTTCGATGATCGCTCTTTCTTATGGAGGAACCTTGTCACTTAAAATATAAAAAAATAGTCCTTGGTTGTCCGTAGCAATGCTAAAGCCGAGTTTCACTATGTCCTTGGGCGTGTGAAGCCCTCCGGTTGTGCATCATGCTCCGGGAGTTACATATGACGGTCTTTTTTTCTCTGCAGTTTTTTTTTGTGACAATAAAGCCACCATAAGCATTGCTCATAATCCGGTCAAACACCATTGTACCAAAAATGTTGATATTGAACGTCACTTTGTCAAAGAGAAACTCGATTTCAGGGAGATTTGTGTTCCGTTGACCAATTAGCTAATATTCTCACAAAGAATCCTCCTTGACAGTTATTTGACGATTTGAAATTAAAGTTGAACATGACTGACATCTATGCTTCAATTTGAGGGAGGAGTGTTAGAAGTTATTAGTATTGATTTATTTCATTTTCTATTATTTTTTATTTTATGCATTTTCTATTTTGTCATTTCTTTTATCTACGGGTAGTTATTAGAAATTGATTAATTGTAATATTGGACATATATGTGTTATGTCTTTCATATTTTAGGACTCATGTAAGTTGTATTTATACCCACTTTTGTATCTATAAAACATCTTGCTCAATTCTCAAAACCTACATAATGTTTGTAATTTTCCTAAACATTATTGTGCATCTTTTTTTTTAAACAAATATACAAATCAATTATACCATTTTGCTTTGATTCATAACAATATCTAAGGTCTTTGTAAAACCTTACACATTCTGGTAAAACAATGATTTATGACTTTCATTGATGATTACACTAGGTTAAGCTGAGTTTATTTAATGGAAAAAACTTAAAATTGAAATAATTTTTAAAAATTTTAATATAATGTTACACGATTTAAAAAAAAATTATTCAAATATTATGAACTGAAAATGGTAAGAGAATTTCAAAAATACTTTGAGCCAATTTTTTTTTATGAAAAAAAGAATAATTCATCAGAGCTTTTGTGTCGACACTCCATAATAAAATGACGTGACTGAAAGGAAAAACAATCACTTAGAAGAGGTTGCTCAACCATTATTATTTACTAATCAGGTGGTTGAGTATCTTTGAGGAGTTCTCTCTGCTACATTTTCATAAGTTGAACACCTAATAAATTTTTATATTTTGAAACATCTTTGATGTTTCCTAAAAATTTTTTCAAAGAATTAACTCTCATCTTCATTACCTCCAAAGATATTTATGCACTTGATTGATTTCTTTTTACTGAAGAATTGACTCATCTTCCTTTTCCTTTTTACCTATAAATAGTGTGCTTGAAATAAAAAAAAACAAGTACTCTTTGGTGTGAAGTTGTTCTTACTGTTTTCGTTCACATTCATAATCAAGAAAAACTTGAACTCCGAGTAAAAAAAAATGTGTGTTTGTTGATCTTGCTTCTATATAAAAGAAGTATAAATACTTTGGTCCTAATTATAAAAAAAATATTTGTTACCATGGATGTCACATTTTTTAAATTACAACCATTTTTTCACTTATCTTCTAAGGAAAACAAAATAAAGATTTGACTATTGTGTTTCAGGATTTTCTTCAAACCGAAGACTCTCAAAATAATATCTTACAAACCTTGATTGTTCAACTTGAAAACCCAAGCGATATTATATTAGGAGAAAGTGTATCGAGTGTTTCAGTTATTGAAATTCTTACAGTGCCATCTCATAATGTTCATAATAAAAAATAAACATGAAAAATGCTACGACAGTGTTACCATTTGCTATTGTCTACTCAAGGCAGAGGACAACTCAGAAGATATGACCGACAAATCCTTTGCACTGCCCAAATCTGTGAAACTACAAGGTAATGCTCTCACTGACTTTTTACCACATGTTCAGTCCACTTCCTATTCGACTTCTGAGTCTTCTAGTCTTGAATATGAGCCGAGTTTGAAACTTTAGTCTAATGAGTCCATTCTTCCCATTGGGGAAATGTCTTGCACCTAATGTCCCCTATTCCATTATATGTCATATGAAACCTCTCTTTCGTGCTTTTACACCAAAATTGTCTTGTATGGAGATTTTTGTAGCACTTTGTAGGATGCTCTGAAAAGAACCTAAGTGGAAGGCAGCTTTCTTTGAGGAGATGAAAACTCTTGAAAAAAATGGCACGTGGGAATTGCTGGATTTTGGTAGTGGAAAGACAGTCGTCAGGTGCAAATGACTGTTTAAAATCAAATATAATTCTGATGGCTTTCTAAAACAGTAAGAGACACGATTAGCTGTCAAGGGATGCACTGAGACATATGTCATTGATTAATTTGAGACATTCGCTCTAGTCGTTAAACCAAACTCTGTAAGGATTTTTCTGTCACTTACAGTACAACAGTTGGATATAAAAAATGTATTCCTTAATGAAGACTTGGAGCTAGAAGTATTTACGGTTGCACCTTAATGATTCAGTGAGAAGTTTGGCTCTAAGATGTGTAAACTAAAAAAAATATATATACAGGCTGAATCAGTCGTTTAGAGCTTGGTTTGAGAAATTTACATTATTGTTAAATGTCTAGGGTATCATCAATGGAAGGGAGCTCATACAATATTTTTTAGACATTCGAAGGATGGAAATATAGACATACTGATTGTCTATGTGGATGATATTATTCTCATCGAAAATTATACAGATTAGATGAACCGTTTGAAGACTTCTCTACCATCTACCTTTGAAATTAAGGACTTGGTTCTTTGAGGTATTTCCTTAGAATGGAGGTTGCTCGATCAAAGAAAGGAATTGTTGTCTCACAACAAAAGTATGTTCTTGATCTTCTCAAGGAAAATGAGATGAGTGAGTCTAGACTTGCAGACACTCAAATTGATCCCAATCAGAACTTGAGAAATGGGAAGGCAGGTGATCTAGTGAATATTGTTAGATATCTAAAATTGGTGAGGAAGTTGATATACTTAACACATACATGGTTATATATTGCTTTTACTGTAAGTTTGGTAAGTCAATTTTTACATTCTCCCTATGAGAAACACCCTGAAACAGTCAAATAATTCTCATATACCTAAAGGGTACACTAGGTAAGGGCTTACTAGTTCAAAAGACCACAGTAAAGAGCATAGAGATGTCCATTGATGTAGATTGGACATTTTCATTTATTAACAGGAGATCAACTTTTGGATATTGCACCCGTGTGGGGAAACTTGGTTACATGATGAAGTAAAAAATAGAATATGATTGTAATGAATAGTGTCAAAGCAAAATATAGGGCCATAGTTAACAGAGTATATGAGATATTATTGGTGAAAAAAGTTTTTAATGAGGTGTGGATCTCGATAAGCATGCCAATGAAGTTATACTATGACAATAAAAAATCATAAGCATAGTAGATAATTCAATGCAACATGATCGTGCAAAGCATCTGGAGATTGAAAGACGCTTCATAAATGAAAAGATTGTTTGTGGATCTATCTGCATTCTATTTATCCTAACTGCTCAAGAAATAGCTGCTATCTTCATCAAAGGACTGTTCAAACCTAGTTCTGGGGGGAGGGGTGGTGCTTGTTGGAATTTTATGAAAATTTTATTTTTAGTATCTTCTATTTTAGTGTTTTCTAATTTTAGAATTTAGAATTAATGCCGATTTTATGTTTTTTTTAATGCGGGATGCATCATTTTCTATTTATCTTGTAATCATTTTCTACAAAATTGAATTAAAGGAATAATTATTTTCTCACTTAAAAAGACTACATTTATTATATGTCCCTTAATCATTTTCAATTTGGCTGTTGATTTTTTGTCTTGGTCTTATCATATTACTAGGGTATAACAAGAGGCGCCACATGATATCTAGTAGAACATGCTATGGATACTAAAATGGTTGCCTTGTTCAATCGTCATACATCAGATTTTGTTACCTCACTTGGCATTAAAGTAGCTCCAAATTGTTGCGTTTACACCATCAGGTTTCATTCTGATGGCTGCATTGATTGAGACACAACCAACTAGTTGCCAAAAGTTATACTATGTAAATTAATTAAGTCGATTATTTTACTCAGTCCATCAATTTGATTACTCTAGCATAGTGGTCTTCAGTTTTCAGGCTCATTTCTGTTCACAATGTTTTTTGCATTATCATCAACCGAAGAACCGAAGCTAGCCTTTGTCGCAATGGATGTGAGTAATGGTTTTCCCAATGACGTTCTCATTGAAGCTATTTATATGGAGCAACTATCAGATTATGTTGTTTACGGGACACTAAAAGTAGCAAACTCAACAAGGCCATTTGCGAGCTAAGCGAAGCACTGAAATTTGGTTTGATAAGTTTTGTATAGTTATTGTTAAGGGTTGTGTTCTCTAACTACAATTGATCACTCCATTTTTTGTTAGACACAATTCTTGTGGTTATATTTTCTCGATGATCTCTGTAGATGATATATAACCAGTCGAGGGTGATCTGAATAGATTTATTAAAGTAGAATAATATCTACAAAATTATATTTTGATGAAAGATTTTGGTTACCCTACATACTTTTTTTGAATATATTTTACTTGTAACAAGGAAGTTTTGTCTATAGAAATGTGCCACAAACCATATGAATACTATTTTGTTTTGTTGCAAACCTACGAACACTTTGACTGAAACTCATAAGGTTGTGAATAAATANATACCCTACATACTTGTTTTAATTATATTTTACTTGTAACATAGAAGTTTTGTCTATAGAAATGTGCCACAAACCTTATGAATACTATTTTGTTTTGTTGCAAACCTACGAACACTTTGACTGAAACTCATAAGGTTGTGAATAAATATAACTTTTTTTTCAAGATGTCTCTTCTTAACAGAGTTTAGATAATAAATTGATTTCGTTTACTGAATACCATTTATCTTCTTTGTTATATGGGTTGTGAGTCAATACTTGCAAACTCCCCAATAAAAAAAATTGAGNGATAAATTGATTTCGTTTACTGAATACCATTTATTTTCTTTGTTATATGGGTTGTGAGTCAATACTTGCAAACTCCCCAATAAAAAAATTTGAGAAATTGTTATGCATATCATTAGATATATCAAGAAGTCTCCAGGAGGATATTATATATTAAAATGAGCATCAAAATGTGGAAGTTTTTGGAATGATGAGAATCTGGTCAACTGGTGATAGAAAATCTATATATGGGTGTTGTATATTAATGAAAGGTATTTGATTTTGTAGAAGAGTAAGAGTAAGAAACAAACAGTGGTAAACATTTCAAGCCCTGATGCAAAATAAGAGGTTTTGATGCACTCTACTTGTGAGATGACGTTGTAAGACTTTCTTGGTGGAATTTCATTTTCTAATTGCACGGCTTATGTTCTTAGATTGTAATAATAGTTTCCATTTACATTTTTAATAATTTTTTGTTTTATGAAGAGCGGTACACATTGAGGTTGACTTCCACTTTTGTGATATGATGCTATTAAAAATCCTTATTCATTCTGTTTTTTAGCTGAGAATAATTTGCAGACATTTACCAAGGCTTAGTCTACTTCAATTTTTCAGGTGAAAAAGTTGGAGTTGATTTTTGTTATGTTCTAGCTTGCGTAGGAGTATTGGCATTAAAATATTTTTGAAAGATGGTTAATGAATTAAGTTTATTTTTTTATACATTAGTTTATAATGCATGGAGGCGTCCTCTATTGAATAATGCACAAGAAGTAAATATTCTTCTAATGGAGTAAATGTTATACAACTCTTGTATAAGAATCAGTGCTAATAGGTATGATTGTTAAAGCTTATAAGTAGAATTAACCCTTGTATACCCTATCCCTTAATAAGGATTTATTTCAAACAACATAAATTTGGTATTTTCTTACACGTCTTATGATATGAAAAGGAGTTCATCAATAATTAGGAATTTCTACAATTATGGTTCTAACTTAATGATAAAACCTGAAATGATAAGGGGATAATAGAAATACAATAAAATAAATTGTATAAATATTACTTTGATGATGGGCCCCTCTTGAGCATGCCTTGTTCTTTTATTTTACTCTTGATTTCTTGCTTTTTGTTTCTTAATTCTTCCTTTTTTTCATGCATTTTTTCTCTTTATTTGTTTCTTGCTTCCTGTCCTGCTTGTCTCTTTTGATGATCTGGCTTTTTCCCTAACAATACAGCCCTTTTCCTGACATGACTCCCTTGGCTTTTAGGCTTATGCATGGGCCCTATGTTACTCACTCTTTAGAAGATAATCCTGGGGTTAAGATATACACATGTTAGTTGTACAGGAGATGTAACTGATAGGTAATTAACAATTGGGTACTGCTCATACGTCTGAGGCAATTTCATCATTTAGAGAAGAAAAAAACAAGCTGTTTTCTTTAAGAGCAATGCGAACTCTGAATATTGTGCTTTTGCACTAGAAATGTGTGAGGCAACATGGCTTAATGGTTATTAAGGGAGCTTAAAGTTGAGTGAAAGTACACAATTGAGATGTTCAATGACGGTCAAGCATTTATTAATATAGCTAAAAATCCCATGCACCATGAAAGAACAAACACATTGAGATTGACCGATACTTCATCTCAATAAAGGTTAATGGAGTTTTTTAGCTAAGTTATGTTCCAACAAGACTTCAGATTGTTGATATTTTCATTAAATCACAGTCAAATGTCAACCATGGTAATTTGAATTTTAAGTTTGGTTTGTATAATATATATAATCCAGCTTGAGGGGGGAGTGCAGAAAGTTTCAAATCCATGTGCTAGATTAGGAAGGAATTTATTTTCTTTGCTCAAAATATATTCAATATTTGTTTGTTTATTTTACTAGATATTTCCTATTTTTCTGTTTTTCTAATTTAATGGGTTTCTTAATTTAAAAGGATTCTAGTTTCCTATTGCGTGGATTGATATGCCTACCGCTCTAATTTAATCCTTGTGCTAGATTAGGAAGGATTTATTTGCTTTGCTCAAAATATATTTCAATATTTGTTTGTTTATTTTATTAGATGTTTCATATTTTTCTATTTTTCTAATTTAATGGGATTCTTAATTTAAAAGGATTCTAGTTTCTTGTTGTGTGGACTGATATGCCTGCCGCTCTATTATATATAGAAGGATATAATTCATTTTTTGGATAATCATAATCTTCAACGTGCTTCGATTCTTGATAATTTAACTTCAACATGGTTTTAGCCCTTCTTTTTTATGGTTTTAAATTTTGATGGTTTAGTTTCCAATATTGAGTTTCATTTTATGGTTTTGAATCTTGCTCTATTTTAGATTTCAGTTGATGAATATATTATAATGCACTTTTTAGCGTAGATTCTGATTCAACAAAGTTATATGTAGAATCATATCGTTGCAATATTTTTTTTTAAATCCAATTTTCCATTTAACATATCTGTGAGCAATGATTTCTTAGTTAGATCAAATGTGTGGATTTGATAGGCTTCATGTGAGACGTATAAGATTTTTTTCATCTAAAATATTAATCAATGATGGATTACTCTTCATAGGGGGTAATTATAATATTTCTCAAACTATTAAATTATGCTTAAATTCTTGATAAGCTTTTTCGCAAAACATATATTGTTACAACCTATAGGTTTTTTTTATAGCTTAAATTAGGCTTACTTTTTTGCCAAAATCTTTTGATAGCAATATAGTCAGATGGATTGATGGATAGATAAATACATTGATAAAAATGTCAAGCGCAGCTGTTGAATCCCAAATTGCATTCTTTTGCCAAAATGGCCAATTATGACTTACTCAAATGGAACTGCAAGCCTTGTAACTTCACTCGCCACTGTTACATAAAGAAATTAGTTTCAAGTTTCCTTTTTATGAAGTCAAGATTCAAGCCACCCACCACTCTATATTCATTGCAGGAGGAGAAGGAAGGTTGTAATGCTCAAATTACAAATACTTTGTTGGGAGGCCTACATCATTATATAATAAGCTGGCTTTATGAATTTTCATTTTTGTTCTTTCTTGTGGAATATTGCATGGGTGATAAACTGTCATCACAAATAGTTAATTTAGGGTGCGTTTGAGGCGGCGGTGTGGTGTCGCACCACAGTTTTTCATATTTGAAAAAATTGTGTTTTGCTTGCGCTCTCAAAAAGTTGCAGCTGAAAGTTGTGTTTCTCATTAGACCTGGCTACTTGCGGCGGCTGCTAGAAAGTTACGGGTTGACTTTTTTCCTTAAATTTTTTTGTCATAGCCACCGCAGTTTTTTGAATAGTAGCTTCTTCTTCAGTAGCTTTACAACTGTTTAAATAGCTGCAACTGCTTTAAACAGATCCTTAATAACAACGCTTCACCTCCTCAATAATTTCATCCATTATTATGCTCGTTCTTTTCTATTATTAACCCTCACATTATTCAATTGCTTATTTCCTTTAACATTATTGTTAGTTTTATTCCTTTTTTAAAATTTAATATTAATTATTCTTCTTACCTTCTTTTCGTCAATTCTTCTATCTTTCCCTNGGGCATGGGCCCTATATTACTCACTCTTTAGAAGATAATCCTGGGGTTAAGATATATACATGTTAGTTGTACAGGAGATGTAACTGATAGGAAATTAACAATTGGTTACTGCTCATACGTCTGAGGCAATTTCATCATTTAGAGAAGAAAAAAAAAAAACTGTTTTCTTTAAGAGCAATGCGAACTCTGAATATTGTGCTTTTGCACTAGAAATATGTGAGGCAACATGGCTTAATGGTTATTAAGGGAACTTAAAGTTGAGTGAAAATACACAATTGAGATGTTCAATGACGGTCAAGCTGTTATTAATATAGCTAAAAATACCATGCACCATGAAAGAACAAACACATTGAGATTGACCGATACTTCATCTCAATAAAGGTTAATGGAGTTTTTTAGCTAAGTTATGTTTCAACAAGACTTTAGATTGTTGATATTTTCATTAAATCACAATCAAATGTCAACCATGGTGATTTGAATTTCAAGTTTGGCTTGTATAATATATATAATCCAGCTTGAGGGGGGAGTGCAAAAAGTTTCAAATCCATGTGCTAGATTAGGAAGGAATTTATTTTCTTTGCTCAAAATATATTTCAATATTTGTTTGTCTATTTTATTAGATATTTCCTATTTTTTTGTTTTTCTAATTTAATGGGATTCTTAATTTAAATGGATTCTAGTTTCCTTTTGCGCGGATTGATATGTCTGCTGCTCTAATTTAATCCGTGTGCTAGATTAGGAAGGAATTTATTTTCTTTACTCAAAATATATTTCAATATTTGTTTGTTTATTTTCTTAGATATTTCATATTTTTCTATTTTTCTAATTTAATGGGATTCTTAATTTAAAAGGATTCTAGTTTCCTATCGTGTGGACTGATATGCCTGCCGCTCTATTACATATAGAAGGATATAATTCACTTTTTTGGGTAATCATAATCTTCAACGTGCTTCGATCCTTGATAATTTAACTTCAACGTGTTTCAGTCCCTTTTTTTTATGGTTTTAAATTTTGGTGGTTTAGTTTCCAATATTGAGTTTCAATTTATGGTTTTGAATCTTGCTCTATTTTAGATTTCAGTTGATTATAATGCACTTTTCAGCCTAGATTCGGATTCAACAAAGTTATATGTAGAATCATATCATTGCAATTTTTTTTTTTTACATCCAATTCTCCATTTAACATATCTGTGAGCATTGATTTCTTAGTTAGATCAAATGTGTGGATTTGATAGGCTTCATGTGAGACGTATAAGATTTTTTTCATCTAAAATATTAATCAATGATGGATTACTCTTCATAGGGGGTAATTATAATATTACTCAAACTATTAAATTATGCTTAAATTCTTAATAAGCTTTTTCGCAAAACATATATTGTTACAACCTATAGGTTTTTTTTATAGCTTAAATTAGGCTTGCCTTTTTGCCAAAATCTTTTGATAGCAATATAGTCAGATGGATAGATAAATACATTGATAAAAATGTCAAGCGTAGCTGTTGAATCCCAAATTGCATTCTTTTGCCAAAATGGCCAATTATAACTTACTCAAATGGAGCTGCAAGTCTTGTAACTTCACTCGCCACTGTTACATAAAGAAATTAGTTTCAAGTTTTCTTTTTATGAAGTCAAGATTCAAGCCACCCAACTCTATATTCATTGCAGGAGGAGAAGGAAGGTTGTAATGCTCAAATAACAAATACTTTGTTGGGAGGCCTACATCATTATATAATAAGCTGGCTTTATGAATTTTCATTTTTGTTCTTTCTTGTGGAATATTGCATGGGTGATAAATTGTCATCACAAATAGCTAATTTAGAGTGCATTTGAGGCGGCGGTGTGGTGTCGCACCACAGTTTTTCATATTTGAAAAAAATTGTGTTTTGCTTGTGCTCTTAAAAAGTTGCACCTGAAAGTTGCGTATCTCGTTAGACCTGGCTACCTAAAGTTGCAGGCTGACTTTTTTCTTTAATTTTTTTTGTAATAGCCACCGCGGTTTGTTGAATAGTAGCTTCTTCTTCAGTAGCTTTACAGCTGTTCAAACAACTGCAACTGCTCTAAAAAGACTTTTGATAACAATGATCCACCTCAATAATTTCATCCATTATTATGCTAGCTCTTTTCTATTATTAACCCTCACATTATTCAATTGCTTATTTCCTTTACCATTATTGTTAGTCTTATTCCTTTTTTAAAATTTAATATTAATTATTCTTCTTACCTTCTTTTCGTCAATTCTTCTATCTTTCCCTTAAAAGTTCCTAACTTTTATATTGTGAATCTAATTTTAAATTTAGACAGCCTGTTCTAGATTATTTTTCACCACATTTATTTCAAAGTGCATGCGACACTATTGGTGATGATGTGTTATCATTGGTAACCCTTGCGAGGAATTTTATGTTTGAATGCAAAATTAATTTGGTGGAGGTTGTGATAGAGATTTTAGAGGGCTTGCTTATTGATATTTCACACTTACTGTTTGGTTGTAAGTTAACTAAGTTGAGTTGTGCTTTGTTCAAGATTGCTTATTTATTATCTTGTCATGTTCGAGTTGAAAATGACTTAAATTTTGAATTTTGTTCAAAATTTTGCTTATTTCACATGAAAATGACCGAAATTATGAATTTTGTTTAAGCTTGATTATTAGTTTTACTATCAAGTTTCGAGTTGTAATCCAGCTGTAATTGAGCATAATTAATCATATGTTAACATATATTTGAGAAAACTTAAAATAACTTCTCAGTTATTATTAGTGTTTTTAAAAACATTCATATTATAATCATTAATGTCAAGCATGTTTTGTTTCAAAACTAAACATAAACAAAATTAAAAAAATAATAATAATAAATAAAAAACAATAATGATCCCAAGGAGCCCCTTAGTGTTACTCTACAGTCAACTTAACCCCTTTTCTTGGCACTTGGGACTCGTTCTTTCAAAAAAGGCCTGTATTTCACTGTTTCTATATTTGATTGAAGGGGCATTTACACAGCACACAATCCTTATGTATTCCCATATCTCACAGCTAAATTTTCATATTTTCACACACAAAACGTAAATGTTTATTATCACATAAAAAATTGCACTTTTACCACTTTTCAATAGTGAAATTCACTTTTTCATGCACATGCTTTAAAAACTAAACCGCTACGTATATAAATATGAAATTTCAAGAATTGTATGCTGGATATGTAAATTTTCCTTCTTTCTTTTTTCATCTTCACAACTAAACAAAATGGCAATACACAGACCTGACTGCAACTTTTTTGCATCCAAATTTCAATCAGACTCTTCCAGGTCCATTCCCTTTCAAACATCTCCCTGGCTGTAATGGAGAATTATTCCTTCATGATCCAAACAAGCAGAAGTGGAGTGTTAGATACATATTCTCAAGACGGCCTGCTCTAAGCGGTGGTTGGGGCAAATTCGCCGTAGGCAATAATCTGGAAATCGATGATGTGTGTGTTTTTGAGCTCATAGAGAGGAGAAATTTGAAGGTGCATATCTTCAGGGTCTTGGAGGATGTGAAGCCCCTGTTGCGCGTTGGGCAGGTCAAGAAGTTTGGTGTTAAAGACACTAATTAAAATTTGAAGGATTTGATTGACTATGAGTGAGTGATCTTGGCGGAAAAAAAATAAAAATTGAGTTTAATGATTTTTTATTTTTTTATTTTTATGGGTTTTTTCTTCTTTTCTTNGTGAGTGATCTTGCCGGAAAAAAAATAAAAATTGAGTTTAATGATTTTTTATTTTTTTATTTTTATGGGTTTTTTCTTCTTTTCTTTTCTTATGATTTGAGTGTATTTTTAGTCCAAGCAGAATTGCTTCTGCAGCAATGTTATACTTTAGATGTGTATTTAAAACTGTCATTAATTTCATTGTTAATTGTTATTCTCTTTTTCTTCTCACATGCGTTTTTTCTTTCATGTAATTTTGCAAAATTCTGATGAATGTGATACTGAACTAAAAGTTTTAGCATAGTTGCAAACCAGTAACTTGTGCAATTTTATTTTGTTGAGTGATCTGGTATATATATATATATATATGTGTGTGTGTGTGTGTGTGTGATTTCATAAACCTCTAGTTGGACTGAATTTTTTATCCATGTTTTTGCTAGCCTTTAATGCATATGTTAGTATCCAGATTTTTGGATATAAAATTTTGCCCCAACTCAGGTTCCAGCCCTTGCATATCCCTTTTGCTTTCATTGGAACATTGCCCCCGGCGGGCAACACATTTTGCCAGGTTTTAGGGGTTCTTATTGCTACGTTCACAGGGGGTAACGGCTGAGACTCGCTAGTGAGGTCATTTATGCCGTGCTCTTTCCAATCTTATCGCTTTTGAGTAGGGAACCACCTCCATAGCTTTTTCCAAGTCGAGCTTCAAGATGAGTTTTGGAGGTTTCCTAAGGAGTGCGAGAAGAGGTTTTGTTGAAGAGAGGGGGAGAGAGTTTTGTTTGCTCATCTTGGAAGAGAGGCTTAAATGAATAGGTATTTTATTTGCTCATCCCAGAGGAGACACTTAAATGAGAGAGATATCTTGGAGTGCTAGTTCCGGAGGAGAAACTTAAATGAGAGGAGATTTTTGGAGTGTTCATTCCGTAGGAGAGACTTAGATGAGGGGATAATATATCTTTTTTTGTCATGTTTTGTAATCATTTATGTCATGTAACTTACCTTTTGTCTTCTTCCTCTTATTCTTCTTATTTTTCTTCTTTTTTTTCCCTCTATTTTGGGCTTTCTCCAACTCGGAATGCCCGTTGTTTTTTTCACAGCACGATCCACGCCTCATACCTTTTAGAATGTTGAATTCAACTTTATCCGGGAGACACACCTAAGGAATGGAGCAAGTCAAAAAGGAAGAGAGAGTAAATAGTTGAGTAATAAACAATAAAATTGTGTAACCTTTATCCTTGAAATGAACCCCCTATTTATATGAATTGGGGGGTGTACAATTACATTACATACCCTCAGAGTAAATAGGTATGACGATGGTATTTTGGTCAGCACTTATATATAGAGACATTAGCCTGAAATGACACCCGATCTGATGGGGCCTAGAGTCGAGACGACGCCCGAGCTGATGGGGTCAGACTGGAATGAATTCCAATCTGATGGGGTCGGGAGCCTGAAATGGCGTTGGACCGGATGAGGTTGGGAGCCAAAAATGACTTATGGCTGGATAGATCTCGGAACCCTTGACAGTTCCTGTCGGCTCTTAAGGACCAGGCGACCGTACACTGGAGTCTTGAGAGAATAGCCTGTAGCCCGACCCGGTTGAAGAAACATTTTTAATTTCGTCCGCGTGAGTCTTGTACCGGTGGATTTTAGGAGGGTAGTTGAGTTGTATTCGTCTTGGGATTATCTTCCTCCTAAGTTGTAGATGTTGACCGACTAGACATGAATTTTTGTGTTGTCCATGGTGGGCGGTCATGATCATCTCATTTGTTGGTTGTCAGATCTCTTTAATATTTCTGCTGACATATTTTTGATGTACATAAGTCTATGCTCATTATAAGGTTGTGTCTGGGGCAGCTATGTGGTGGCGGTGTAGTGCGGCACCGTACTTTGAAGCATTTGACAAAACTATGTTTCACTTGCTTTTTAAAAAAGTTATGGTGGGAAGCTACATTTTACAACTCAATCTTTAGCTAAGTGTGGTGGCTACAATAAAACTGTGGTATGAATTTTTGAATATAAAATAAATTTTTAATAGTCACCACAACTTTTTGAGTGGTAGTCTCTTCTGCAACAACTTTGCAAGTGCTTCTTCAAACAGATGTCGCTGCTCCAAATAGAACTTAAATCACCCTTGAAGCTCCTTGTTCTAATCATTTTAATTGCTAAGTTTAGGTCATTCAGTAATAGCCTAGACTTTGCCAAGATCTCTTCAATTCCTTGACACCAAATATGAACCAAGGACTAAACAAAAAAGCTTCATTATTAACAAATTTGAAAGTTAGTATAATTTACGAGTATTTATTAAATCTGAGTAGTAATTCAAACATAGCGATTTCTTAATATTAGAAGTGGTCATATTCAACTCTAAAATGGTTGAGCTGTGCAATTATAATTTTTAACGTGTTAAGAGGCTAGAGAATAAAATCTCAGGTACATGGGGAGAATTTTGGTTGAAAACAAATTAAAAAGGTGTAAAGTTTTGTGTAGAAGTGGAAACCTAAGGAGAATGGAGATGGCTAATAGTGTTTATGCTGATTGGGTGGTTTGCTGTAGATGATGACAAGATGATGACAACTTTTAGAGTATGATTGGCTAAACTTGATCTAGGGTGTGATCCAAAAAGCAATTCCACCATTTCTAAAGATGAGTTTGAATTCCATCGTCATGGAGATGAGACGAAAAAGATTGGGATTAGTAATATCTCAGACTTGAAACATTATAGTGTCACAAATCTCTCTTTTTCATCGTTTACACATGTCACACTCTTGTGCTTTGCAAGAGCTTTCCCTCTCATTTTCTATCTCTCTCTCTTTTCTCTAAGCTAACTCTTCTTTTCATCTCTTAGTTGTCTCTTTTCCTTTAACCTAATTTGAGATTTTTCTTCGGGGTTAGAATCATTCATTCTAACGAAGCTCTTCACTCATAGCTTAACTCTACAACTCCGTCTCTCCTTCAACGGCCAACATCTCTTTCTTTGATGTATCATTTATTGCCTTTCAAAAGATAATCAAATCTTAACATCAGGTATTGATATTATAGACATATAGGTTATTGATGTATTATAAAAAATATTTGATATTTTTATGAGGACATGCGTATGACATAATTTTTATACATGTTTATGCCTGATATCTAAATTTTGTTATTTTCTTACATTTTTGTGTTATAATCACATAAAAATACATGCAAAAGAATGCACTTTCACTTGAGAAAAGTTAATGTTAGTGGTTTTTATATTATGCTAAAAATTTATATATTTTTATTTAAATAAATATTAAAATCTAGGTGTTTGATACAAATGTAAATGGCCCCTTTGTTATAATTACAATACATGAGTCAAATTAGAACCTTTAAATGAGCTGTTGTCATTTGATATTTTTCCTCTATGAATAAATAAATTTAAGATAAAAATTGATAAGCTTAGTTTATAAATAAATATTCTATCATGGATCACACTAGATGATGCAAGCTCTCATATTTTACCCCTTCATGGTGGGTTTGGGGGGCAGCTTATAAGTGCAGGCGGCGTTTTCAAAATGTCGTTGAATCGTTTGGTTCGCACGTTTCTCCAATTTATTCGAAACTGCGTTTGGGATTTTACACTAAACGCAGGCTGCGGGTCGAACCCCGTGGCCCGCCCGCGGGCTTTGTTTCAAGATAAATACCTTATTCTGAAACGCACAAGCTGCCCCGAACGCACCCTTAATACCTTTTCCAATAATCACANCGCACCCTTAGTGGTGACCTTCACTAAAACTTTACAAAATAACATAAAATAAAATAAAATTTAAGTGCACACAGCCAAATATTAAAAAAAAAAGGAGCTTTTACATACATAGTTCTTAAAACTTTCATATTTAGCTATCTCTCAGGTAAACTTTCTTAATTAAGAAAATCATAAGAAAAGTAGCACTCATTATCATATTTTAATAGTCAAATCTATCTTTTCATCCATAGGTAAAATGTTATGTGTGTAAAAATGAAAGTGTAGGTGTGAGATAAGTAAATTCATAAGAATTGGGTGCTATGTATGTAATTTTCCCAAAAAAAATAATGAGTATTTACTACATACCACTCAATTCTTATGAGTTTACACGTCCGAAACCTAAATTTTATATTTTGCACGTGTATCAATCAGTTCCTTTCATATCACCAAAAAAAATCACCATTTTATCGTTTAAAAAACTATATATACTATGCATCTAGAATGTGCTAGCATTCATCCTCGAGATATCTAATGGTACAAAGGAGGAGAGTATGAAAAAGAAGGTCCAATCGATATAAGATCAGGAGGCTCAATTATCCTGTCAGATCCAACCATTCGAGCCAAAGCCAAAAGTCAATTTGATGCTGTCGTGCAACCCAACGCTAAAACGGAGTATGCTATGAGGAGGATAAAAAGATGTCCAAGTGATTTGAGCCTGAACCATTTGGATTAAAGCAATAGAAATAGGCATACAAGAAATTTTAACCAATATAGTAGGCTATCTACTGGTAGACCCGATCCGAGAAAAGATGTAGTTCCACAATATGACCAATTATCTCACGAATGTCGCCGAGGCTCCTCATCAGGAATCATGAATTAAAAATGTAGCAAATAATCATCTAGTCAAGTTTCATGCTCTCCTTGTCGATGAGCGAGTTACCCTTTGCTAAATAGTCTATCATCACTTTGCTAACAAGCATTACTCTCTAGGGATGGAGAATTGATACCTAGATAGATCAGTTGATCGACAATGCTAACCAAGCCTAACCGACCGATCTGTTTCTGCCGATCCGAAGCTAATCAAGCTCAACTGGTCGAGCCAAAGAGCAATCAAACAATAGGCTTGTATATGTAAATTACATAGAATATCTTGCACAACTCTCTTAAAATCAAAGGGCAAAAATATAGCATCGCCATATCATACAATCTTCTCTAAAAATTAAGAGAACATTTTAAAAATAAGGGATAACAAAATTAGCTAAAAATCTCAAGAGGACAACAAGAATTGATTTATACAAGAAATATGCAACGCACATCTTTAATAGATCAATCGGTCCGAAGGGACTCCAGAGCTATCAGTAGGAAATGCATACAGAGGATTATCAAGCGAATGACTAACTTAGCACGCTCACGTAGACAACCGACAATCTCATCACACCTGAACGACAAGTTGAATCGGCCGATCTATACATAATTGATCAGAAAATGAGGCAACCAACAACTAGAAGTAAAAAAATCAATTTTGTCATTTATTACATTCGATGGTCAAAAACATTCATTAAAGTTGTGCCAATTCAATTATTCGTATTAGAGAGATGGTTATATTAACTATCAAATGTTAGAAAAAGACAAAAAACCCTCTAACCGTTGAGATAAAAACAGATAGATGGTTGAGATAAAAGAAATAGTGTAATTGTAAACTTAAGTCATCTATGATTATAAATATAGACTATTTTATGAATAAGGGGTTACATACTCATTTTTTTTTAGATTCACATTATATTGTGTCTACTATCTATGATTATAAATATTGGCAATTTAAGATCTAACAATACGTATGCCAAAAGTCCAAAAAATAGAATAAAATAAAACAGTTGTCCCCTTTCTGATACTTAGAACTGCTGTCATTTGCGGCTAACCGCCACTGAAATTCAAGCAAATTCCAGAACGCCAAACCTCTGACGTATGTCCGTTAAAGCCAATTTCTTTAGATTTTGTTCGCAATAAGATGCAGAAGAATACTGTGAAGTAGCTGGTCTGTTCCCCAACTTCAAGAAAATACATGCAATAATAAATTTTATTAATATAGACAGCAGGAAAATATGCCTCAGATAGGCAGATCTTTCTCACTTTGTCGGCTACATATTACTAGGCAAATTTATATGAAATATACAGTCAAATTTTTGACTGAAATAAATGATTTTGCATTTCTTAATAAATGATTATATATAATATGTTTGAGTAGAATAAGTTTTACTTGTTTTTGTTCTATGTAAATTGTTGTGAGATATATACTTCCTGATATAAAAATGAAACATAAAGAACACAAGCAAACACAGATCGTTTACGTGGTTCGATCCAACTGGATCTACGTCCACGAACACAAGCAAACACAGATCATTTACGTGGTTCGATCCAACTGGATCTACGTCCACGGGAGGGAATCAAATCAATATATCATAATACAAAAGAAATAGAGAATACATAGCTTATACATAGAGACGAGCCCTCATCTTCTTTCTGTGGCCGAAATGGAGAATACATAGCTTATACATAGAGATGCACCCTCATCTTCCTTCTATGGCCTCCCTCTCAAACGACACCTTGATACAAGGCCTCAAGATGCTCTCCTATATTCCTTCTATGGCCTCCCTCTCAAGTGACACCTTGATACAAGGCCTCAAGATGCTCTCCTCCCTCTCGCTCTTTGGTTATTCTCTTCTCCTTTGTGGTAGCTTAAGATCTCTTCCCTTGCTCTCCTAAGCCTCACCATTCTCTCCTCCTTTGTGGTGGCTTAAGATCTCTTCCCTTGCTCTCCTAGGCCTCACACCCTCTCTATTTATAGATGCAAGAGAGTGGTAGGTGGGAGGTATGTGGGTGGTAGGTGAGAAGTGGTAGGTGGCGGTGTCATATTACAAAATTACCTTTTTACCTTAGTTCATTAATCGAGAGTCAAAATAACAATTCTCCACCTTGACCCTCTATTGAGAAGCTTCGAAGTAAAGATTCCCTCCACCTGGCCCCTCAGCCCTTGCTTGAGTCTGCTAGGTCCAAACAGTACATGGACTTAGCAATCACGGTTCTTTCGATAAAAGAGTACAACCCCTTTTTCCTGACTCCTTATATGACGACACGAGGGCCTTTGGTTACTTTGATGCAGCCATTCTCTGCCTTGATCGAGCATCCATTTGATTCCAGCGTACCTAAGGAAATCAGATTTCTTTTGAGCTCCGGTACGTACCTGACATTTTTCAGTACTCGTTCAACTCCAGAATCAGATTTCTTTTGAGCTCTGGTACGTACCTGACATTTTTCAGTACTCGTTCAACTCCATCAAACATTCTTATCTGGATTGATCCACTTCCAGCAACTTTGTGAGCTTTATTGTCTCCCAGTAGAACGGACCCATCATTTTTCTGTTGCAGTGTCTCGAACCAGTCTTTGTGAGGACACATGTGGAAAGAACACCCTGAGTCGAGGATCCACTCCTTACTGAATTTAAATTCTGTGATCACTCGGGCCTCAGCAGGATCATAGTCATCAGAGGCTACGCTTGCTTCTCCTGATTCTTCTGACTCTTCTTGGTACTTATTCTTGATGTCTGGGCAGTTTCTCTTGAAATGACCATCTTTGTGACAATGATAGCACTTAAAAGATCCCATCTAGACAGTTCCTCTTAAAATGACCTTCCTTGTGACAATGATAGTACTTGAAAGATCCCCTTGATGACTGATTCCCGCCATCCTTGCTTGACCTTGATNTAGATGAGTTTGAATTCCATCGCCATTGAGATGAGACGAAAAAGATTGGGATTAGTAATATCTCATGTCACATGAATGACCTTGATACAAACTTGAAACATTATAGTGTCACAAATCTCTCTTTTTCATCCTTTACACATGTCGCACTCTTGTCCTTTGCAAGAGCTTTCCCTCTCATTTTCTATCTCTCTCTCTCTCTTCTCTGAGCTCTCTTCTTTTCATCTCTTAGTTGTCTCTTTCCCCTTAACTTAATTTGAGATTTTTCGTCGGGGTTAGAATCATTCATTCTAACGAACCTCTTCACTCATAGCTTTAACTCTACAACTCCGTCTCTCCTTCAACGGCCAACATCTCTCTTTGATGTATCATTTATTGCCTTTCAAAAGATAATCATATCTTAACATCAGGTATTGATATTATAGACATATAGGTTATTGATGTATTATAAAAAATATTTGCTATTCTTATGAGGACATGCATATGACATAATTTTTATACATGTTTATGCTGATATCTAAATTTTGGTATTTTCTTACATTTTTGTGTTATAATCACATAAAAATACATGCAAAATAATGTGATTTTACTTGATAAAAGTTAATGTTAGTGGTTTTTATATTATGCTAAAAATTTATATATTATTATTTAAATAAATATTAAAATCTAGGTGTTTGATACATAAATTCATAAGAATTTTGTCATTTGTATGTAAATGGCCCCTTTCTTATAATTACAATACATGAGTCAAATTAGAACCTTTAAATGAGCTATTGTCATTTGATATTTTTCCTCTATAAATAAGTAAATTTAAGATAAAAATTGATGAAGCTTAGTTTATAAATAAATATTCTATCATGGATCACAATAGATGAGACAACCTCTCGTATTGCGCGCATTTTCTGTCCGGACACCTGACGTATCTCTACGTACGTCGTAGGGTATTCCTGAGTTATTTTCAGATTATTTTCAATAATTCCGAAATAACCCAAAAATAAACACCGCGGGTTATTTCTTGGTTATTTCAGGATTACTGAAAATAACCTAAAAATAACTCAGGAATACCCTGCACCGCACGTAGAACTACGTCAGGAGTCCGCACAGAAAAATTTTTGCTCATATTTTACCACTTCATGGTGGGTTTGGGGCTCTTAGCGGTGACCTTCACTAAGACTTTAAAAAATAACATAACATAAAATAAAATTTAAGTTGGCACAACCAAATATAAGGAAATAGGAGCTTTTACATACATAATTATCAAAATTTTCATATTTAACTATCTCACACCTAAACTTTCATAATTTAAAAAATAATAAGAAAAGTAGCACTCAGTATCAACTTTTAATAGTCAAATCTATCTTTTCATCCATAGGTAAAATGTTATGCGTGTAAAAATGAAAGTTTAGGTGTGAGATAGGTAAATTCATAAGAATGGGTGCTATGTATGTAATTTTCCCAAAAAAATAATGAGTATTTACGTACATACCACTCAATTCTTATGAATTTACACGTCCGAAACCTAAATTTTGTTTTTTGCACTTGTATCAATCAGTTTCTTTCATATCACCAAAAAATATGACCATTTTAACTTTAAAAAAAACCTATACCTATATATATATATATATATATANCCTCAAGATATCTAATGGTACAGAGGAGGAGAGTATGAGAAAGAAGGTCCAATCGATAGAAGATCAGGAGGCTCAATTATCATACTGGATCCAACCATTCGAGCCAAAGCCAAATATCAATTTGATGTTGTCGTGCAACCCAACGCTAAAACGAAGTATGCTATGAGGAGGATAAAAAGATGTCCAAGTGATTTGAGCCTGAACCATTTGGATTAAAGCAAGAGAAATAGGCATACAAGAAAATTTTACCAATATAGTAGCCTATCTTCTGGTAGACCCAATCCAAGAAAATATGTAGTTCCACAATATGACCAATTATCTCACGAATGTCGTCGAGGCTCCTCATCAGGGATCATGAATTAAAAATGTAGCAAATAATCTTCTAGTCAAGTTTCATGCTCTCCTTGTTGAGGAACGAGTTGCCCTTTGCTAAATAATCTAACATCACTATGCCAACAAGCATTAGTCTCTAGGGATGGAGAGTTGATACCTAGATTAGATCAATTGATCGACAATGCTAACCAAGCCTAACCAACCAATTTGTTTCTGCCGATCCGAAGCTAATCAAGCTCAACTCGTCGAGCCAAAGAGCAATCAAGCAATAGACTTGTATATGTACATTACATAGAATATCTTGCACAACTCTCATAAAATCAAAGGGCAAAGATATAACATCGCCATATTATACAATCTTCTCTATAAATTAAGAGAACATTTAAAAATAAGGGATAACAAAATTAGCTAAAAATCTCAAAAGGACAACAAGAATTGATTTATACAAGAAAAATGCCAACACACATCTTTAATAGATCAATCAGTCCAAAGGGACTCCAGAGCTATCAGTAGAAAATGCATACGGAGGATTATCAAGCGAATGACTAACTTAGTACGCTCGCGTAGACAATCGACAATCTCATCTCACCTAAACGACAAGTTGAATCAATCGATCTATACAGAATTGATCAGAAAATGAGGCAACCAACAACTATAAGTTAAAAAACAGTTTTGTCATTTATTACATTTGATGGTCAAAAACATTCATTAAAGTTGTGTCCATTCAATTATTCGTATTAGAACGATGGTTATATTAACTATCAAATGTTAGAAAAAGACAAAAACCCTCTAATCGTTGAGATAAAGACAGATAGACGGTTGAGATAAAAGAGATAGTGTAATTGTAAACTTAAGTCATCTATGATTATAAATATAGATTATTTTATGAACAAGGGGTTACATACTCATTTTTTTTTAGATTCACATTATCTGGTGTCTACTATCTATATTTATAAATATTGGCAATTTAAGATCTAACAACAAGTATGTCAAAAGTCCAAAAACTAAAATAAAATAAAACAGTTGTCCCGTTTCTGATACTTAGAACTGCTGTTATTTGCGGCCAACCGCCACAGANTATTTTATTTGGATGTTTTTTGAATTGTTATATGTTGGAAAATACAACTTCTTTGAATGCGAATTCCTTAAAGCGACGCTGCCTAAAAATTTTGTACTTACATATAACAAAATTGTAGGCTGACTTGCAAGTTTTTCACATAAGAAAATAAAAAATAAATAAAAAGTTAATAAAATAAGAGTCATTGCTGGAAAGAGTACTTTGTGATATATATATATATACATATATACATATATATATATATATATGTGCATTGAAAATATTATATTGTTGATTATGAAGAAATTTAAAGGTCTAGAAGAAAGAAAACACGTCTAAGAAGAGTCCACTGATAAAAAACTCGGAGGCCTACTTATTCGATCAAATAAATCCGTCCGAACCAGAGCAAGCATGACCAAACCGAACTGAGTCATGAAGGCGACCGAATCAGAGTCATTCAATCAAAAATGAAACGAAGGTATTCAAGCCAACCAGTATAAGAAAACTGATTGAAGGCAACAACATACCTTCCGACTGGTAGATTTGACCAAAGAAATGATCCAGTTCCTCAATATAACCATCCCACAGATGCCCATGATGCTCCTCAATAGGAATCATGAATTAATAATACAACAAAATGTCTTGTAGACATCTCTTAATTTCTCCACATTGAGGAGTGAGCTACCTTTCAGATCACTGTAATTCACCCTCTGTTTGATGTCTAGCATCGCTTTGCTAACTACAGTTTCTCAACAATGATTGAGGGTCAACAACCAAGCCAGATCAATTGATCTGTAAAGCATAACCAACTGAATCGGTCCTCCCACCCGAATCCAAGCAACCTCATTCGATCGAGCCAGAGAGCAATCGAGTAATAAGCTTCTAGCTATAAAATATATAGAATATCTTGTATAACTCTCATTAAAGCAGAAGTAAAAATGTAACATCGCTATATTTTACTCTCTCTCTAAAAAAAAAACATAAAATTTTAGCCAAAAGGTAGAGAAAGATCAACACAATTAATACAATTTACTCTTCATTATTCTGACTCTCTCTTTCATTTTCTTATGTCATACACACACACAAACATGAGCTCACATGCTCACAAAAGTCCCCCCCAGCTCAGCATCTAATTGTGCACGTCCTTCTCCTCCCTCGCAAGGGAAGAAGAAGAACATGAGGAGCACCTCAATGCACCCGAACCGCTTGAACCGGCCGTCAATGACGCCAGAACTTCTTTTCAAGCAACCGCTAGTGCCAGCCGGTTCTACGAGTGCACATTCTGCAAAAGAGGTTTCTCTACAGCGCAAGCTCTGGGTGGCCACATGACCATCCACCAGAGAGATCGAGCAAAGTTCCGGCCAACCCTCTCCTCTCCTCCGGCCCCAAAAAGATCAGAGGAGACTCACCACCCTTATTCGAGTGAACTACGCCGCCTTCATTCTCAAGCTGTTGAGTCCACCTCGCCAAACTATGCGGTTTACTTACCGGGTGAGGAGATGAGAAAGGAGAAGGGGAAGAATCAAGTGGACTTGGAGCTCCGGCTTTGTCATGGTTGAGGTAAAGAACATGAATCTTCATGACAGGGAGAGTAGTGATAGAAAATTTTAAAAGCAACCTGCTCAAAATTTCCCTTAAGGTTTACTGTCTTAAGGGAAATAAATATGTGATAACGGAATCATAATTAAGAGGATTAAACTTCTGCTTCAGATCTACCTTCGCGTAGCTACTTCGGGCTGCTTATACACAATGGTTATCAGGGATCAAATCATATAAATTTTAAGAAAAGATGATATATATATATATATANTTGCTAAACTAAGGATGAAGCCAACACACACACATGCATATATTCCCATGAAGGAGACATTAGGGCTGAATGAGAGTAGGCACGTAAACATGAAGCTGAAACCAAAAATAAAAAAATGATGCCGAACATTGTATGCATGTTAACACCTAAAATCAATCTTTTAAATTTATCAGAAGATAAAAAAAGTAAAATAATAAAAAAAAGATTTGCTAGAATAAATATCATATATGGTCTAAAAAACACCAAAAAAACTGCCAACCACTAAAGAAATCTGCAAGAACATAGATAACTTGAATGCATCTAAAAAGTCAAAAAAAAAAAAAGAAAAAAAAAAGATGATGACAAAAACAAATATGATTCAAATGAACTGAAATATTAGTAGGCTACGATTCTGAGAGACAAAAGTTGAATGGTGAATCATATGTTAACAAAATATAGAGATAATAATAAAACAATATGAATTGAGATCCACTCAGCTCTCTTCACATAAATAAGATTTGCAGCCGTGTAACAAACTCTATATTGCCAATAAAGAAAGAATCTATTACACAATTCAAGATTCAAATCTTTTATTTCTCCTCATTTTCTTTTATGAAATCAATTCATTTGGGATATTTTACTATTTATAAAGTCCTTCATTCTATTTATGTCTATAGAGGGTCATTATACTGCTCAAGTTACATAAAAGTAGAGGGTGAGATGCATTAAATAAAGTCCTTCATTCTATTTATGTCTATAGAGGGTCATTATATTGCTCAAGTTACACAAAAGTAGAGAGTGAGATGGATTAAATTGTTAGATAATTTTAAAATTTTAATATATTACTAAAAGATTCCCCTTTAGGGAGATCTTCAAAGCTTCCTAGCTATAATTTCTCGGAGCCTTAATGCATCTAATACACATAAAATGATGAATGATGAGAAGAAGCTCTCATTGGACATAATAACATAATATTTGGAGTTATTAAATATATTCAAAGCTTTCAATTAGAAATATTAAGTTCTTTTATAATTATTTAGAAAGATAATAATTTTAAAAATATAAATTTTGAGTGAGCACTCATTCCATTCATTGAAAGGGATGATATATGCATATTAAACATAAGAAAAAACTGTAAAGTGCAATAAACATACTACTGAAATTGAAAACTTAACACTACGTAATAGACAGAAAGAGAAATTGTAAGTGAAGTGTACAACTACTGAAGCTAATATATAAAAGTACGCAATAGACATAAAACATATAAGTATTCATTGTTACGTATGTAAATATAAATCAATATAATCATAAAAACTTATTTTTCCCTAAAACAAAAAAAAAAAACTAAAATGCAAAAAAAAAGTAGTAGTTGCAATTAATGAAAATTTAGAGGACGATGCAATTCAAATTCACTTTCGATTTAAATCAAATAATGCATGAAATGGATTACCATACTGAAAATGCGGGGGAAATCACGTGCGGGGTCGCCAAGGTCAAAGGTCGAGCGCTGCGTATAAAAAAATGAAATGAAAAAAAAAAAAAAAACGTCGGTCCCGTTNCGAAAATGTGATCGAAAATGTGATATTATTGATTATGAAGAAATCTAAAGGTCTAAAAGAAAGAAAGCGCGACAAAAAATGGTCCACTGATAGAAAACCCGGAGGTCCACTTATTCGATCAAATAAATCCGTCCGAACCAGAGCAAGCATGACTAAACCGAACTGAGTCATGAAGGCGACCGAATCAGAGTCATTCAATCAAAAATGAAACGAAGGTATTCAAGCCAACCAATATAAGAAAACTGATTGAAGGCAACAACATACCTTCCGGCTGGTAGATTCGACCCAAGAAATGATCCAGTTCCTCAATATAACCATCCCACAGATGCCCATGATGCTCCTCAATAGGAATCATGAATTAACAATATAACAGTGTCTTGTAAAAATCTTTTAATTTCTCCACATTGAGGAGCGAGCTATCTTTCAGATCACTATAATTCACCCTCTGTTTGATGTCTAGCATCGCTTTGCTAACTACAGCTCCTCAACAAGGATTGAGGGTCGACAACCAAGCCAAATCAACTGAAATGTAAAGCGTAGCCAACTGAATCGGTCCTCCCACCAGAATCCAAGCAACCTCATTCGATCGAGCCAGAGAGCAATCAGGTAATAAGCTTCTAGCTATAAAATATCTAGAATATCTTGTATAACTTTCATTAAAGCAGGAGTAAAAATGTAACATCGCTATATTTTACTCTCTCTATAAAAAAAACATAAAATTTTTACCAACAGGTAGAGAAAGATCAACACAATTAATACAATTTACTCTTCATTATTCTGACTCTCTTTCATTTTCTTATGTTACACACACGCTCACACGCTCACAAAAGTCCCCGCTCAGCTCAACATCTAACTGCGCACATCCGTCTCCTCCCTCGCAAGGGAAGAAGAAGAACATGAGGAGCACCTCAATGCACCCGAACCGCCTGAACCGGCCGTCGATTACGCCAGAACTTCTTTTCAAGCAATCGCAAGTGCCGGCCGGTTCTACGAGTGCATATTCTGCAAAAGAGGCTTCTCTACAGCGCAAGCCCTGGGTGGCCACATGAACATCCACCGCAGAGATCGAGCAAAGTTCCGGCCAACCCTCTCCTCTCCTCCGGCCCCAAAAAGATCAGAGGAGACTCACCACCCTTATTGGAGAGAACAACGCCTCCTTCATTCTCAAGCTGTTGAGTCCACCTCGCCAAACTATGCGGTTTACTTTCCTGGTGAGGAGATGAGAAAGGAGAAGGGGAAGAATCATGTGGACTTGGAGCTCCGGCTTTGTCATAGTAGAGGTAAAGAACATGAATCTTCATGACAGGGAGAGTAGTGATAGAAAATTTTAAAAGAGGTCTACTGTCTTAAGGGAAATAAAGCTGTGATAACGGAATCATAATTAAGAGGATTAAACTTCTGCTTCAGATCTATCTTCGCGTAGCTACTTTGGGCTGCTTGTACACAATGGTTATCAGGGATCAAATCATATCAACTTAAGAAAAGAAATATATATATATATATATATATATATATATATATATATATATATATATATATATATATATATATATATATATATATATATATATATATATATATATATATATATAT
>JXCR01141331.1:113869-128260 GCA_002079205.1 Phalaenopsis hybrid cultivar
AAAAAAAAAAAAAAACGTCGGTCCCGTTTATTAAAGCCTATGTGCTGGCTTTCCAACAACATCACATTGTCAGTTTCTAATAACTTAATAACTGACCGACGCTCTGTCAGATAATATCAAATGACTTCTGGATTTTGAAGACGGAGAAAACGATGTGTAAATTTTCCAATGCAAACACACTATCATTTTATCACATGCCAAGAACCCAGACCGTCTGAATTAGGTTTTCCTAAAAACCGACAGCTCACTCTATCGGTGAACCATAAGTTAGTGTAAACGCAAGAAAGCCGTCAGAAAATTCATACCTAAATCCAGACGCATAAAATCTCTCGATCTTTCTACCAGTTTTCAACCCTTTTGCGCCGTGTTAGGTGATTATTAGTTATAAAAAAATAAAAAATATAAAAGAATTGATTTGAAAATTTACAGATTTATAAGGTGAGAAGCACTAAACAATAAATTTATGTACCATAAATCCATTCCACCCTTTAGATGAAAAATACTTTTCTTACTTCAAAGTATAGGTTTTAGGATTGGAAGAAACTTTAGCGATTGAACACAACAATTATATGGCTAATAACAATATAATTATTTTGTTAGTCCATTTATGGCATATGTTTTTTGACCATATAATTGTATTATATTTCTCACTATAGTTTTAGTATTGTCTTTCAACGTCTGGATACTTTATATGAAGTTTTTTAATTATATTGAATTCTTTTTCAATAATTTCAATATATAGTTGCAAGATATGAGCAAATATCTTTTGTACCTTTATCTATCTCTTTGTATGTACATACTATTGCAAGGGATTGGTAACGTTTTTATCTTCTATAGCATCTACTATAACTGCTCCTCTATCTTTGTCTCCTTTTCTTTGTCACCCCTGTCTCAAACAGAATGAATAGTTGAGTAGTTATAAGTAACTATTTAGCTAATACACCGAGAAACTCAATTTAACTATAAACTTGCCAGATTTCGAATATATTTGATCTTTCGATTAGTTATCAAAAGCTTCCAAAAAAGATTTAATGGTTTGATCCGGGCTTTATTTGACTCAAATTAGAAAATTTTTGGTTTCACTACGTTCTTCTGGTCGAGTGGGTCGGTTTGATTATGAGTTTGGTAAAATTGGAGTTCTTCAAATTTGAATTTGAATGTTTCTTGCTAAAAAAATACTATGAGATTCGCGCTGGTGAGCTTTAGATCCATGCCAAATGATGAAATTTATTGATGACATATGAATAAGATATTTTGAATCATATTTTAATATAATTAAATAATATTTGAAGCATTGTACAGCTTCATTCCAATTTTATTTTGATAAGGTTTAAATTTTTCCAATTACATTATGATCTTGTTTGAACTTTTTTCAATTACTCTGTAAATCATCTCTAAATTAATAAGCGATTTTTAGAGATTGAGAAGGTCGGGGGAAATGAATATTAGAGCAATTTCTTTTTGAGCGACATTTTGCATCATATTAGGGTTATTAAAAACGCTCGTCGTTTAAGAATAAGTTATGTACGTCTCATCGTGCAGTCATGTTTGTTTCTTTTGTTAAGCAAGCAAGCGCAATATGAACAAAGTTTTTGAGCTTGATTTATAAATAAGCAGAAAAATAACAAAAATTTGTTCTTTCATGTTTGACTAAAAATAATTAAATATATAAATAATAATAATATTTAATATATATTTATTTATATAAATTTTTATATTGTATTTAGGAAATACTAGGTTTTATTGCTTTACAAACAAATTGTATAGATGAGATAATTATAAAAATAATATTGAAGTCAATTTTGTAACTACATAAGATTTTACTGGTATGTACGTAAAAAGGCTAAAAATTTTATGCCCCAACTCTTCACTCTAATTTAAGGGCCCTTTTGTGACAGCTTATAAGTGCGGCGACATTTTTGAAAACACCGTCTAACCGTTTGGTTTGCGTGTTTTTTTAAAACACTGTCTGTCGCATTTGAGTTTTTTACACTAAAAGTAGGCCACAGTTCGACTCCCGCGGGCCGCGTTTCAGGATAAGCTACTTATCCTGAAACACACAAGTTGCTCTAAACATACCCTAAGTGTTAGCAATATAAATACATTGGATTGGGTTTTGAATTTCAAAGATCGTTGCTCGAAAAATAATTCGAATTTTGGCTCAGATCAAGCAAATAAGTCAAGCTACGATGCAAAATTTTGGATCGAATTTTTTTTAGCCTATTTCGACTCGACCCCAGCTTGGCATGAAATCAGATCGTTAACAATTCTAGTGATGTTAAAGATGTAAATTTAGCAAATTTAGCTCGAAGATTGTTTATCTCTCAAAATATGATTCGAATTTTGGCTTGATTAAGATTAGATCGAAATAAACGAGTCGAGCTATGAGCCAAAAATTTTAGATCAAATTTTTATTGAGCCAACCTCAGCTCGACTCGAAACCAAATTATTAAAAACCCTATGAGATTAAGCTGAAATGCATGTAAATTCTCCAAAAACTCCGAGTTTTTCTGAGTAAGCAATAATTCAAGCATTTTTTTGGTCCCGGAAGGAAGAATATTATTATGAGAAAAGCCTTACAAAAGCGGATGAGCACTTCAATGTAGTGAGAAATAAAAAACTATATCCAAATTTTAAATTAGGTTTAGTAAATTTTTTTTTTGAAAATTTAATAATAATAAAAAATTAATATATTTTTTAGTCTAATAAAATCAAGCAAATTTAATTCAAGTTGAGCTGAGTACGAGCTTAATTCGAACAAATTCATTTGAATTAAGCTCAACATAAATAAGCTTTGTATGAGCTATTTCAAGAACACGAGCTGAAACGAACGAAAAAATAAAAAATAAACGAGCTAAATAAGAATAGCACTTGAGCTCGCTCAAGCTCGGCTCATTTACACCTCCAAATTATACTTCTATGAAAATAATGTTAATTTAATCTTAAATGAACTTTCATGTATAGACATATTTTTGTACATATTCTTTATTTAATATTATCCTAAAGGTTTAAATTGTAATATCTGCAAATATATATTTTAAAACTAAAAAAAATGCTATTTTGCGTCATTTCTTGGAAAAAAAAAAGTTTCCAGTTGTATTTAAATGTTGAAAATACAAAAGTTTGGTAAATACCTAAAACTTGTGGGGTATGTTTGTAAATGCTCCATAAAATAAATATAAATGAGTTATAGAAGTAAACAGGGCGTGAAAAAGTAAAATGTATCTACTTCCTTTTGTAGAAATCAAAGGATGAGGGAGAGCCATCGCCATTATCCGAACTCACAGTGTGCCGGCTCATCAAGCAGAAGGCTGGAGGAGGTCTCTCCACTGGGAGGCGATCAATGGCCGATGACATCTTCCATGGACTTCCTCCTCCTTCGGCAACACATGAAACGGTGGTGGAGCAAGTGCTACCTTCGATCTCTGAGAGACGAGACTTGTCTCCGATTCCCATTCCCTCCATACGGCCTCCTGCCCTCAAGAGCGCCCTTAAGAGGGACAAGCACCCGGGATCTCCTAGTGAAGGTATTTTAGGGTTTATCACCCTTTCTACATATCGTTGCTTCATTGCTTATTACTTGTAGACCTGGCATTCATCTAGGGTTTTGTTTTCGTCATTGTCGGTTTGAGCCTAGGTGTATTTTAGTGAACCAACTTATTCATTATTTTACGTGGCTTGTTCTACTGTTTTTCCTGAATTATTGCATGCTTGTGTTGTTACCCTTTTTCTTTCTGGTTATATTTGGGATCCTACAAAAATTACAACTCAGGCTCTTAGGACATTAAAGTTTTAATTTTTTCTACAAAAATCCTAATAAAAATTTTAAGATGAATTAAAATTTAAGATTAAAAGATTTAGGACTTTCAAAAACCTACTTTTACTTTTCTGTATGGCAGGATTGTAAACATGTTTCATGGCATAGCTCTCACCCAAATCATAATTAATAGGACCTTCACAATATTTATGGACCGCTCTAAATAACTGCATTATTTGCATGTCTCGAGGAGAAACACCTTGTGCTTCTCCAACCCAACTGACCCAACATATCTTTCTATATAAGAAGTTTTCTAGTGTGTTTATGTCGTTAGAAAGCTCCCCGACCTAGACGAGGTGAAAGTCCTTTCATTGGGATTGTATGACATAAAAATTAGGTTGATTTTTTTGTCAAATTACTTATTTGTTGATTTTATCATTTGATAATCTCTTTCTATGGTTCTTTGAATTGTATCCAGTACATGCTTCTAAAGTTAAATCTAGTACTTGCTTCCATCTGGCAGCTGCACGGTGATCGTTTTCACACATTTCCATCTAGGTAAACTATTTGTCAAATGATGAACTGAAATCTAGGAAAGGGAAAAGACCTTTTGGCTTGCTATGCAAGAGAAGGAACTAGAAGCAATGTGCTTCAGTATACATTTTAGCAAATTCACACCTGCTCACATACTAACTCTGTGTACCATTAACTAGCAAAGAATTGCTTATGCACGAGTCTTACATGTATCCACTATCCAACCAATAAGATATCTTCGATGTTTGTATGCATATGTTAAAATGCTACCTAATACATACATGTTGACATAATAGTATATTTTGTTATTGATTAACAACAAGTGCAGAAATGTTTATCCACAACCATCACATAATTCTATTATGATTAACGAATGCTAATAGTTGAGGGCTATTAAAACTTTACATCTTTGTTTGTTTAAGTTAACATGAAGTACTTGATTGATGCTGAGTTTAGCAAGGCTTTGGAAACCAATCTGGATATTCAACCTAGGAAGAGGAGATTCAAGATTCGAATGTTGAATCTGAGTTTAAATAGGATTTGAATTGAATGATTTGATAAATATTAAAATGATTTAAATATATCTAAAAAATGATTAATAATGATGCAATATGTGCAGCCTAAGAGAAATAAATTAATAAATATAAATCACTTGTAAAAATATCTTCTATAATTTTAAAATTAAGCACCTAAAAATTTAAATAATCAACCTTTTCTGCTATGTTCATTGAAGTGATTCCACATGGGATCCAAACTTTTATAGGAATTAGGATGGACTAATTTGATGTAAATCACATTATTCTATAGTGCTTATGGAAAGATGGATCCAATGTGGAATTACTTTAGTGAATGTAGAAGCTCTTATGATTTAAGTAATTTAATTGTTTGCATTGTAGTGTAACATAAGCGGGTGTATAAATAGAAATAAAGAACACCTTAATGAGTTAAGGAAAATATTACACAATGCAAGAAAGTTTCACATGATTTTTGCTATCAAATGTAGGAAAATTTGAGAGCAATATTTTAGAGGAAACAAGAGGCATAGGTGGGAATCTACAAAGCACCAACACGACCAAGCATTTGTTGTACCTGGGTTTGACATGGATTGAGACACAACTTCGTCACGTGTCCAACACGGTATAAATCACGTCGAAGTTTTCCTTTATGTTTGACATGGCTTGGGAAACACAACTTGACACAAAATCGAGTGGGACACAGGTCCTAAATTGCAAACACCTATTTGCCTTCATCTTAACCATAGGTCGAAAGCAAAGTCGAAGCTGAAGCTACATATCAAAATCGAAGCTGCAACCCTCATCTAAGCATTCTCGTTTCACTTTCGAGCAATCATTGACATCACCAAGCCCGTGAATTGTTCTTACTTTTGGTGCGAGCAGCCTTGGTCAAATTTGAGCCCCAACGGCCATCATCAAAGCAAGCCGTTCATTGTGAGTGGCATTCGTTCCTTCCCAACCTTCCCATTGTCAAAAATGAGCCCTTTCCATTGTCCAATCGAGTCCATTTTGGCAAATGTATAGATACTATTTTTCTTTTGTATTTCAATTTCAAGCAATTTCTTAAAATAATNCACACAACTTGACACAAAATCAAGTGGGACACAGGTCCTAAATTGCAAACACCTCTTTGCCTTCATCTTAACCATAGGTCGAAAGCAAAGTTGAAGCTGAAGCTACATATCAAAATCAAAGCTGCAACTCTCATCTAAGCATTCTCGTTTCACTTTCGAGCAATCATTGACATCACCAAGCCCGTGACTTGTTCTTACTTTTGGTGCGAGCAACCTTGGTCAAATTTGAGCCCCAACGACCATCATCGAAGCAAGCCGCTCATTGTGAGTGGCATTCGTTCCTTCCCAGCCTTCCCATTGTCCAAAATGAGCCCTTTCCATTATCCAATCAAGTCCATTTTGGCAAATGTATAGATACTATTTTTCTTTTGTATTTCAATTTCAAGCAATTTCTTAAAATAATTTTAAGTTCTTTATACACTCGTGATTTGTTTGTTTTATTAAATAAAATATTCTTTCCAACCCATTTTAAGTCATTTGTATACTCATCACAATTGCTTGAAATCTTGATATGCATGATTGAGATTTTTTGAAATCTTATATTGTTATCTTTAAATTGTCAAGTTGAATTAGACATAGGGCAGTTTATGTTTTTCTTGTTTGTCTTTTATTGTTAGATGAATATTTATGATCATATGAAAATATTTAAATTTTCTATGTTAATAATTTCTTTAATTGATTAGTACGATAATGAATTTTAAGTGTGTAATTTGATTGGTAACAATCTTATAGAGGATGAGATAAAATTTTTATGGAAATATATAACCAAATTAGAGAAAATTGGATTAATCTAAGTATGAGGTAATGTATAATTTTAATATTAGTTTTGTTATTAAAAATTTATAGGAACACATTTTAGGGTCAGAGTCCACTTGCTTCAATAACTTGGAATAGGCATTCAGGCATGTTCTAAAATAGTTTGCACACAAATTTATGAAGTGCATAATTCAAATGTTGACGCAAATTAGAAAAAAGAAGAATATTGTATTTAAAAATGTTCCACTTTCTTCTTCTAGTCAATGTGTTTTCAATTGAGTGAACATTTATTTAGAGTAGATGGTTATGATCTAAAGAAAAGAAAAATGCCAACTAATCGTACTATTGAAAAAACATTCAACTTACATGCTAGAGATCTTTTACATAAAAAATTGGTTGAATGTTTTATTCAATAATTTTTTTCATTTCATTTGACAAAAAATCATATTATTATAGTGATTTTTTATATCCAACCAACAACAAAATCACCATATATGTTCCTTCTAGTTATAATCTGTTAAAAATTATTTTACTTTAAAAGAGAGCGCATGCTGAAAGAATGTTTGAGCTCATAAAAGGGACTTGGAATAAAAAAAATAATAATTATCTAGTTTGTGATGGCTCGAGAGATGTGCAATGATGTTTTTATTAACTTCATCCTCATTGCAGATTCTTGGTATTGTTTATAAAATTCATTAACTACGAAGGGGTGTGTAAGAACTAGTTATACATTGCTAATGAAATTAAAATAGTTGTGGAGATAGGTTCAAATGAAGTGGTTTAAACAATCAATGATAATGCATTTGTGCAGAGTTGCAGAAGCATTGATTGAGATTCAATATATTATCTGTTCTTTTATTAATTCACTTAAGAGAAATAAGTTCACTCCTCAGAAAGGTAAATATTTGATATTTGTCTCAGCCTTCTATCTAGAAGAAGCCCATAAAATTCTTAAGGGGAGAGGAAATAATTAAATGTTGGTAGAGATACATTAGCTATAATGGATGATATTTAAATACTTGAAGTTACTAGTCTTTCTCTTGATGAGTCATATTTCAAAATGACATTTTTTCTTGATGCGGGTGAATGCATTATTGAAGAGGGCAATGAAGTTATCACTAACGATGACCTAACTCTTGAATGCATTAACTTTAATTAGTGATAATTTTGTTATTATTTTTTGCTTTTTTATATTATGGATGACATTGGCGGTAAGTATTTGGTGATTTTTTTTTAAAATTTTAAATGTAATATTATATTGTCAAAAATAACTTTAATTACTATAACTTTTTTTATGATTACATGTTTGTTTTGTGGTCTATTAAAGTAGTGATTCTACTGCTGAGTGCATTAACTCTAACTATTGATAATTGTGTTAGCGTATTTTGCTTCATTATATTATGGATAACATTGACATTATGTATTTTGGTGTTTTTTTAACATTTTGAACTAACATTAATGCGACTTTTCTGATGAATGTATTAATTGTGTTACTTTAATTAACTTCATTATGTTATGGATGTCATTTACATTAAGTATTTTGGTGACTTTCTTAATATTTTGAATGTAGTATTATATTGTCAAAAATAAATTTTATTAATATATATATATATATATATATTTAATGATTATTTTGTGATGTTTTTAGTAAAATTGTGAAAATATATATTTATATTAATAATTTAGTAAGTATAAAAAAAAGTGTACATGACTTGTGTTGTACTTTTCGTAATTTTGTTGTGCCATGTTCGTGCTGTTTTCTCTGCAATGCGGTCTATCAATTAATATACGAATTATAAATTTGTGTATTGATTTCACAGAGAGCGAGCTAATTTTTGCTAAAGGAAAATTTTTAGTATACTATTTTAGGTTTTGTTTGATGATAAAAAATTTTGAAGTTTTAAAATGTCTAAAATCCCAGTTTAAAAAAAAAAAAACCTAAGGTGGATAGGAGAGTTTTCTAATGTTGTAAGTATCTTTGATGTGGGAATCGGTCCCTAGTGGCACCATCGCGACACCTGCTACAATGTCGCGAGTGTTTGCGGCTTGCTCCAGTCTAGAAGGGCCGGTCGACACTTCCTACTCGTGAATTTTGCTCCTATTTGAAGCAAGTACCACTCCTTTTACCCTATGATAATATATTTGTTATTTCCTTGTGTTTAGGTTGGTTTTGTTTATATTTTTGTTCAAGACTGTCATCAGCTGTCGGTATTCGCCTTCTAGGTATGTATTCGAAGTCGAGATAATGCTCTGGGTGTAACTTATTTGAGGTGGTGACCATCTCCCAATGATTGAGTGGTGCTTTAGCTGTAGTTCGATTCTGCGAGTGTATTTATCTTCGATTTCCCTTCTCCAGCAATATTTATTTTTCCTCCAGCTCGCTGTAGCCATCGTCGTGGTTGCTGTGGTCACTTAGGAACGACCTTCGTTCTGTTTCCCTATAGCCGGTCGACAAGCACTCCAACAACTGTTTTTTTGGCCTCTAGTCCTTCTCAGCTGTTGTCTCCTAGTTGCTAGCGCACCCAACTGTTGTTTTCTTGTTGCCAACCCTCCCCAACTGTTGTCTTCTTGCAATAAGCCCTCCCGTTTGCTGTCTCTTTGCTGCAAACCCTCCCCGCTTGCTGTCTCTTTGCTGTCCCATTTGTTGTCCTTTGTCGCTAAACCACCGCAACTACAACCCATTTGCCACAACCTTTCTCCCACCTTTGAACCAAACCCTAGTTAGATGTCTGTGTTGTGTGTTTGTTGTTTTATTTCCTTTTCGTTGTGACCTTGTAACCACTTATTTGTTTTGAGTAATAAAATTTATTTTTCTGTTAGCATAACCTTAGTCCAATCGCAGGGTTTCTAGTACCTCCCAAAAAATTTCTTTTCCATCCACTCTATGTACTTCATTCCACCTACCTAGATCTAAAACCGTAATCAAGCCCCTGGGGAGATAATTGCTGAAATCTGATAAAGAATCTACTATGGACGAAATATAACGACAATTCTGTCAAATGCTATATTAGCTTGATGTCATTGAGGAAGGAACCAAGGGCGGGATCACCGTCGATTTTGATAATGAAATCCTTGGAATGTTAGAAGAACACCTGAATCCCTTTCGTAACGATGATTCAATTGGAGAAGAAGACAAATCACAACGTTTGGGGTACAATATTAGTGGAGGCCTAAAGCTGACGTGTTTATTGGAAGATACATAGATAAGATGCTTGTTTTAGGGTATAGATATCGGATGTCTGTTAGAGGTTACAAAGATGAAATACTTGTTAGAGGATACAAAGATGAGATGCGTGTCAGAGGATAAAAGATGAAGCGCCTGTTAGAGGTTACAAAGATTTGGGAATAAAGACGTACTTTCTAGACTTCGAGGGAAGAATGGATCCAAATGTTTTTCTCGAGTGGATGTAGACGGTCGATGGATCTTTGAATACGAAGAGGTGCGTGATGGTAGAAGAGTGAAGCTCGCAGCCTTTAAGCTGAAGAAGATTGTTTCTATGGCTGGAGAATCTGAAGAGGAAGAGACAAAGAGAAGGACGAGACAATCATTTCTTGGGAGAAGATGAAATCAGAGATACAACGTCACTACCTAACCCACACCATCACCAAGATATTTTCTTGAAGCTCCACTACCTGCGGTAGGAGCTATCAGTGGAGGAGTACTAGAAAAATTTATGCAGTTTAAGTTGAAATGTGAACCAAATGAGACAAATAAATACATCATAGCCAGATACTTGGAAGTCCTGAAGTTCACCATTTGTAATGTGGTCTAGCTGCAACCATATTGGGCACTGAGGGATATGTAGACTTTAGCACTGAAAGTGGAGTCAAAATAAGCAAAGCAAGCAACCAGTGCCGGTCAGACAACCACCCACAGTTGGAGACCTTGGGAGGACCATGACTCGGCGAGTGGAGCAGTTTGGTCAGGAGCAGGACAAAGCCACTCTGAGTGAGAAGAGGCATGATAAGAACAACACACACACTACAGTTCCAACAAAGAAATGTTTCAGATGTCATGGGTTTGGACATATCACATCTAGTTTTCTGACGAACTGATTTGTGCCGAGCAAGGTGCAATGGAGGAAGGTAGCAATGAAGAGGCAACTAAAGAACAAGGTTAGAAGTACTATCTTCTATTTGATGAGGGTGAGATGCTCGTGATTCGACGGGTCGCACAAGCCGAGGATACAAGAAAGCAACAATGTCTTCGCTACAATGTATTCTACACTTTTTTCACTTTAAATGGAATGATATGTAGTTTCATCATTGATGGAGGGAGTAGTAAAAACGTGGGATCCACATAGCTGGACAAATTGAGTCTCATGACTCAGAGACATTTCCAACCATATTTCTTGACGTGATTGAAGGGAGAACATATTCAACACTGACATAAGATGTCTCGTAGATTTTTCGATTTGGAGCCAACTTGTGGATCAGGCTTGGTGCGATGTGATGCCCATGCCTGTCATCTTTTGCTAGGGAGACCATGAAAGTACAATCTTCAGACTCAACATGATGGGTAAAGAAAACCCTACTCACTTTGTCCGCTTACCTTATGCAAATTTTGAGGTTATTGGTGCTCGTGCCAACAGAAAAATGTTGGGAGGATCAATCTTGGTGCTGACACAGGACTGTGAGATAGAAGAGCTGGTTGTAGCTGCAGGGCATCTCGTATAGAGGGAGTTTTAGGACATTTTGATTGATAGCTTACTGCCAGAGGTGCCATCATTTGGGGAGATTTCGACTGCCATCACCTCAAATTAGGTTGAGTCAACTTGGGGTTACTTTGGGAAGATTCAACAATGTATACGAGATTGCATGCCCATTTTTGTTCTGTAATGTACTCGAAGATTGAACTAATATTCGTCACAGCTTGCAAGTGGGGGAAAACTCCTTAAGTGTTTTAGGAATCGGTATAACCAATAGTGGGGTCCAAGTGCTTACATCGATGCAATTGAAGGCTCTTTAACCTCGAGAGTTACAACAATGCCATCTTCAACGTGCCGATAGAAGTTTCGACGGATGAGATCGAACCTCCTCCAACCCCGAAAGACTGATGCAGGAACTGTTTCACAGGGGCGCCATCCGTGACCCCTGCTACAGTGTTGCTGGCGTTCGCTGTTTTGACCGGTCCACGAGGGATGGTCGACACTTACCCTTCATGGATTTCTCTTCTATTTGGAGTGTGGTCCACACATCTTTACCCTAGGATTATCTGTTATTTCTGCAGGTTTCGATTAGTTTTGCTTATATTTTTGTTCAGGACTGCCGTTAGCTCTTGCTAGTGTTCCTCTTCTAGGGCTGTATTTGAAAACGAGAAGGTGCTCCGATTGTAAGTTCGAGGTGGTGTTCGTCTCCTAAGGATCGAGCTGTGCTCCGACTTTAGTTCAATCATGCAGGGATCTTTATCTTTGACTTTTCCTCTCCTACAATCTTTCTTTCGCCTCTAGCTTGTTGTTGCTCTCCGTTATGGTTGTTGCCATCACTCGAAAATCACCTCCCTTCTATTTGCCTGCAGCCGGCTATCACTCCCAGACGATGTCTTCTTGCCGCCAGTCCTTCCCAATTGTTATCTCTTTGCCTCCAATCCTCCCAACAACCGTCTTCTTGGCGCTAGCCCTTCCCAGCTGATGCCTCCTTGTTGCTGAACCTTGCTAGCTACTGTCTCTTTGTCGCCAGCCTTCCCAATTGCTGTCTTCTTGTCGCCATCTCTCCCATTTACCACCCTTTGTCGCCAAACCACCCCAACCACCTTCCTTTCTCAAACCACAACTCCCTTACAACAACCTTCCTTCCATCATTGATTATGCCCTAGTTTGGTGTCCGTGTTGTGTGTTTGTTATTGTATTATTTTTCGTTGCGAGCTTGTAACCACTGATTTTCTTTAAGTAATAGTATTTATTTTTCTTTTGTTGTTTGGGTTAACTCTAGAATAAATGTCCCTTGAATTTGACTTAAGAAACTTAAATTTATTTAAGTGATTCTATTGCAATTGACGGTCGGGAGCAAAATTATTCTTTAGCCTCTTTCAAGGTCATAAGAAGACTTCAGGTTTATATTACAATTTTGTTTTCTAAATAATGCAAAAACCTTCAAGATTTCATGTTTCCCTATTGATTGCACTATCTTGGAAGCAATATTCTTATTCTCCCAGAAAAGTGTGTTAACTTAGTTATTCCACTAGCCTTTTTTCTTCGTCCTAGATCACAACATGCTTTAACATTCCAATTGACCAATTTGAATGTAAATGAAGCATGCAAAGTTAACATATCAGGATTCTTGAAATCATATGATGGATATCTTTAAGTTTCAAATATTACCCATCCAAGGGAGAAATAAAATTTATGTACTATGCATAATTAGAAATAAAAATATGATTTCATTCAATAAATCCAAACATGATAAAAGAGTATAGAAAGATAAAACTCAATAGAAGACTACAATTCTTATTCCCAAGAAATGCACACCGCTTGTGATTCCATTCTTACTTCATTATAAGAACTCTTTTCTTGCTCTCACAATCACAATCACACACACATATACTAAATAAGAAAATTGGCCTAGAAAACCAGAGAAAATGCTTTGTGGCCCTTATTTCTTCCAATTTTCCATGTTTAAGCCTCATGGTCATTCAAACGTCTCAGAACTGTGGAAACCTTCTGGGTGCTTGGACAAGGCGTCACCTTTCTAGGCTCTCTATATTTAGCTTGAAGGTAGTCTTCATCTTCAGGCACCTACTCTCTAGACATGAGTGTCTAGTCGCTGGTCTGGGTGCCTAATTTTCAAGCTTGGGTGCCTAGAGTGCCTACTATCCTGTGTGCCGCAATGAGCTTCCGTCTGCTCTGTCTTTTGCTCTATATGCTCCATAGGTTCCAATTCTTTCCTATATGCTGCATATAACACTACAAATACCTTATAAAAGTATAAAAATGATACAATAAAGGGTAAAATCAACTTATAAACACACACATATTTTATACATATCATTGTGTGTTTTTTCCCGGTGTCTTTGTCCATGCTTCTTTGTTGAATTGCAGTTGAATAAGCTATCAAGATCTTGAAATAGTTGCAAATTTGCAACTGAACTAGCTTTGGAAGTCACAAAGGGTCCCTTCCAGAATGCCAAGTTCAGTTCGGATCTAGCTCAAGCCACCACTATAGCAATGAGTAGCAACGGCAATAAGGCTGCTCTTCCTTGAGACATCCTAAAAGCTTTAGATGTTTTCAGCCAGGTCAACGTTCAATTGAATGTCCAAATTGTAGGCAAATCCAACTAGTTGAAGGAGAACCTGACCTAGAATTAGACAATAGAGATGGCTGTACGGTTGTTTTTTTTTTTTTTTTGTTAAGGAGCCAGTAGATAAAGGCGAAGTTCTCAATTCTGAATTGAGTTCTAGAGAAGTTGCTAATTGCTCCAAGAAATCCCACCACACACAAACTTCATATTGTTTTAAGGACTAAATGCACAATTGAAGGCAAAGTATGAGATCTCATTGTGGACAACTGTTGTACGGGAACTTGATTTGTAAAATAATGGTGAATGCTTTACTTCTAAAAACATCTAAAACACCCCAACCCTTTATAAAATCAGTTGGTTGAAGAAAAGGAGTGAATGTGTTAGTTACAGATTTGTGCAAGGTAACATTCTCAATAGGAAAAAAATTGTTTGCAAAGTATTATGTGATGTTATAAAGATGGATGTTTGCCATTTGATACTGGGAAGACCTTGGGAATTTGACTTGGGGGTTTGGTATAA